>JAVGVS010000003.1:8466662-8979162 GCA_032718565.1 Distichodus sexfasciatus
TATTATTATTATTATTATTATTATTATTATTATTATTATTCTTCCCCATGCAAAAGACTGACCACAACCTAAACCGTACACATTATAGCGAAACCCTCTGGCAGACTGACTAGGATAGCATGTCAGACCTCAGAGACCAAAAATAGCACATGTCCACCTATAGGTGGCGCTATTACAAACCAAAATACGTTTTAGCTTCTATCTCCTAAACTGTGTGGGATAAAATTGAAATCTCGCCTGCTAAAATTGCCCGTCATTAAAAAAAACCTCAACCTCAAACTAAAATGAACTCAGCGTTTGTCCGATTATCACGAAACTTGGCGTACATCATCCAGGCTTTGTCTAAGCAAAAGGTTGTGCACAGAATTTTAAAAGGACAAAGCATTACGAAGTTATGCATCAATTCATATTCTAGGCATGGCCCATTATTACTCTAAAGCCCACATCTTCTCAGAAAAACATCCAAACAAATCCAAACTTGGTAGACTTCATGTACACTCCAAACTTTGGACACCAGCCAAAGATGGTACAATATGATCAGTAGGGGGCGCTATAACTGAAACATGTTAGTATATCAAACCACTCAAGATTAGATTTCACTGCACTCCTGAGTCATTTCCTTAAACATGGCTATGATTGCTTAAAGGAGATGTGGCCTAATACAACGGCTATACATTGCCATACATTTCATGTTGTACAGCCTAAACAGTTCATGCTTGGTAGAAACCTTTTGGACTGCTGATGTGGGAAGATCCTCTGACCACACACATTAAAAATGACACATGTCGACCAAGAGGGGGCGCTACAATACGTTTATTTGCATTTTCTCATCTCTGAAACCATATGTGTGAATGTGTGTGTGAGATCGTGTGAGTGTGTGTGTGCCCTGCGGTGTGTTGGCGCCCGCCTTGCGCCCGAAAGTTCCCGGGATAGGCTCCAGCCCCCCTGCGACACCAGTTGGGATTAAGCGGTTCAGATAATGAATGAATGAATGAAACCATATGGGAGGCGGCCGCGCCATTAATAACTGCTTACAGTTCTAGTTTATTTTGGACTCTTTCGCAATCATCCTTGACTGATGTATTGCAAGGCTTTTTGTGATAGCATGGTTTTCCATTTTTGTCTCGATTATTAAAACGCATTTCTTGAAATTATGCCTCCATTTTCCAAAACTCTAAACGCAAATGAATACTCAACTCCAAAAACGTTTAACTACCAGGTCAAAACCGAACTCTTCACTCAAAACCATGTAATCTGACTGAAAAAACAAAACTATTTTAACACTCAGAATAGTTCAAAAACACACACTCAACATAGTCTTGCAGACTGGTGAGATCAATTCAAAACACTACTGTAAAAAAAAGCAATGGTTAACGCTGCTTATAATTTGGCCCCATAAAAACCTTTTTACAGAACATACCTAATAAAAGATTAAACAAATATTTACTTTTGCACATCTTTTATTCGTAAATGTATGCCAAGATTCTTTGTAGAAACAAAGAAAGATACTTCATAGAATATGAAAACTCATAAAAGCTTATATTCCTGGCACTGATCTTTGACCCTGCCAGAATTTCTTTTGAAAGGCACACAGCAAGCCTGTTTCATCCTGAACCTGTTCCTTTGGAGTAAGTGGTCAACTCTATGCTGGCAGCATTTATCCCCCTAAATGTATGCTTCAATCACTATCTTGAATCTCTGAGAGGCAGATAAATCCCCATGAGGAAGTCCCCTCCCATGCCACACAGCCTTTGCTTGCCTCAGGTGATCTTCTCTCAATCTTACAAAAACAGAAGTTCTGATGGGATACTATAACTGTACTAAAATTGGAGTGTACAATATTTCCATATTTCTGTGACTGTATATTAGGTAGTAAATCCATGCATCCAATCCTGCATGACCGTCTCTGTAATTAGGAAATGGAAGTCGCTCAGGATAAGAACCTCTGCTAAAGGCAGTAAATGTACTTTAGTGCAATAGAGCAGACAGCTACAATACATTAATATATTGTACAGTACATGACACTCTACAGTTACAGTACAGAACAGTATGTAAAACATATACCTATCTTTCTACATCCCCCTTATCTATTTTACCTACTGTCCTCATCTTCTTCCTTGTGCAGAGTCAAGACCAAGTCTCTAAGCCTCGAGTCAGACTCAATATCACATACATGACACTGGGATATGTAATTTTTCTAAATATATTGTTCCAAAACTAAGATTACTGACCTTGCATTAAAGGTTCTGACTGGTCTGCGATTGGTTTGACGCTTTGTTTCTGAGTGATTAATTGTGTGCTTTGTGGGTTCATTTAGAGCTGACAGACTGTGGTTTCTAATGGACCACTGGTGTGGGTTATGATATTATGATTTTGCACTATAAGATCAGCGTATCTGTATTATGTGTCAAAACAGAAACAAAGTGTTTCTACTTTAGGAAAATGGGTATCTTTATTGGTTAATGGTGTTATGGTTTTAGTTTTTAGCTCATAAGCAGTGAAAGATTATGTAAGCAATGGAGAAAAACTGCAAAATGAAGTGAAAAGGTTCTAGTAGACCTTGACATGTACAAGGCCAATTTAAATGATGTAGATTATGATGTAATTAAACAATTTTATTCAGTGCAAATTATAGAATTTTTGAAACTGATTATAGTGAAACAGTTTTCGAGATACCCTATAGCTATTATGTATAGAATCACAATCACAACCACTAATGTGTCGTTTTTATTTTCACTTCTCCAGATGCCTCACTCCAGCACTGCAGTTTAGCAAGCTCCATAGTTTAGCAGGCTCCATAGATTTCAGTTAATTTTTGGAGTACTCGAGCGCCCTCTAGGCGTCATTTGCAAACCGGAACACCGTCGAGAGAGGTCCGCCTTCACTCGGAAGTCTCTACTCAAATCTTACCTTGGAAAGGATCCTGATTGGTTGTTTGTGTGGGGCGTGTGTTTGTGTGAAGTGGGGAATATTGTAAGGTTCAGATCAGTATCTGTATCTCAGCGCTCGCAACCAAAATGTCACTGCTTATGCAAGTTTGTGCTTTAATTATTAATATCCTCATTCTTCCGCTACACTTAGCTGATGCGGTTGGACTTCCCAAGGTCTACAAACGTGTTTTTCCCATCCTCATGTACAAGATGTCGTTTTCGTACAACAACAAAATGAAAGAGAAGAAACGGGAGTTATTTCGCAACTTAACTAAATTCGCTCCCCCTCAAGGGCCACTGCGGCTGCTGGAGGTGGGCTGCGGAACAGGAGCAAACTTCGAACACTATCCGACTGGTTGCAAGGTGACGTGCACCGACCCCAACCCTCATTTTCGAGATTACCTGAAGAAGAACATGGAAAAGAACGATCACCTGGTGTATGACAACTTCGTGGTTGCGTCCGGGGAGCAGCTGCGGCCCGTAGAGGACAACTCTGTGGATGTGGTGGTGTGCACGCTGGTCTTATGCTCTGTTAGCGACACGTCCAAGGTGCTTCGGGAAGCCAAAAGAGTATTACGACCGGTGGGTGAAGCCGTCTGTTTACGCCCCTCCAAGCTTATAATAGTTATTTTAAGAGGAAAAATATAATTTATATAACGTGGTATATAAGGCAGGTACCCTTTAACGCAAATGGAAAATCCTAAAATGTCCAATAACTGATTGCATCTGCGCCCCCGACCACTACAACTTGTAAGATTGCAAAATTGTAATCATATAAAAAGTTTTATATAAATTTACATGATTTATAATTTATTAGAGCTAACTCTGGCACTGATGTAGACATGGTGATAAAGCTAAGGGCAGAGATGTGTTGCAAAAACATTTACTACTTCATGTAACTTTTTGAGATTAGAATCTCAGGAAAGGCATCATCCCTGTAATAGTCACACTACATATAGGTTAATGCTGTTAAGAGATTTATATGTATAGGCTCTAAGCAAGAATCCTTGTCATTATCTCTTCCTGCAAATCTTTATTCTGTCTTAAAAAATGATCACACGTTTTATAGGGTGGAGCATTCTTCTTTTTGGAGCATGTTGCAGCTGATCCATCAAGTTGGACATACTTCTTTCAGCATGTTTTGCAGCCTTTCTGGTAGTGCAACACACCTATCACAGATTGACACAATTTAACAAAAAAGAACACACTAAGTATAGCTTTAGGTAACCTCACAATTACACATTTGCCTAACCTTTTTAGCTTGTGTTAATGCTTAGTGGAACAAAACAAAGTTAAACTAGGTTAACCCGAACATCCTTATTCGTGGTTAAGACTCCAGGCTTCAGGAAATTCTGTTGAAAGTCGTAAACTAAATGCTCATTGTCACATAAACTCCTTCATGTAGGCTGAAGGTTATTTTTCCTGTTCGCTATATGTAATTATGCAAAATTACGGACAGAATATGGATCAGATGTTTGAGTTAATGTTTAGTTATTAACTCAAGGAAATTCTCGTAATAATTACATACACCATGACAAAAACACTATACATTTTACAACCGTACAAGTTTGTAAAATGTATAGTGTTTTTGTCATGGTGTGTGTAATTATTACAAGAATCTTTTGCCCAGTAGTCTGAACCTGTTATTTTGCCTATTTCACGTACTACTTCTAGTGTTACATACTAGTACATTTAACGTGTATACATATTAATAGAATTCTATTACGTAACGTACGTAGAAAGTTATGGAAAGTTCCAGAAACATATCTCTTTCTATTGTAAATAGTCATAAAACATTAAATCTAAATATTCACACATTCATGCACACAAAATGGCTCTAACACAGATATAGAATAATGCAAACACTATAAACAGACAATCCAGTGATTGCAGAGAGATGATTCTTTACTCATTAACATTGTAGAAGGTATTTTAGTGTAGTAAAGATGTGTGCTTTGGTTATGTGTTATAGGTACTATTTTGGTGATGGTTGTGAAACGACTCGTACTACCTGGAAGTCCCTTGAAGAGGCTGGATTCTCTGACCTGCAGCTCTGCCACATTCAGGCACCACTTTTTTTCCTCATCAAGCCACACATTGTTGGTTATGCTGTTAAATAAAGCAAATGGTACACACACTACACAGAGAAATACAGACTGACACACAGCACAGTCAAATAAGTATTTTTATAGACTTTAATTTCTGTGAATAATTATGAAATTATGTTGGATTAGCTTTTCTTTATAAAACTGTAGGAGATGGTATTGCATAACACCTTGTTTAATAGACATATAAAATGAAATATAAAGATTCATAGGATTTGTTGTATCCTACCACATTATATTTTGTTTTGCATTAAATATGCTATCAGTATTTTTAATCATATACTCTTAAGTTTGGACGTTTATCTGTGCTGGTGTTGAGGAAATAATTAAAGACTGCCATCTAGTGACCAGAAGCCAGTGTTGTGTTTTCTCACAACCGTCCAGATTTATCACGTCAGTTACTTTTACACACTGGGTGTTAAAGGTCGGTGCTGAAGAGACATAAAACACTGCCGCACATGGGAAAGCAAACAAAATACATTGATAAAAGATCTGAACACTTAAATTGACTATTGTCGTGAAACACTTACAGCAGCTATAGGTCATTTTTTGTACCCTAACTACTTTTTAGCTATGGTCTCAATGTTTTCCCTCCATCTGATTGGCAATATGGTTTCATTTCAACATAAATATTTATGCAATGAAATTGCATGGCTATATTTTGCCATTTAATAAGAGTATTTGTTTAAACAGCTGAAAAACTCACCTCCCTCATTGCACTTACACTCTTAGAAGATGTGTTAAAATGGACACAAACTGTATCAAATTCTTACACATTAGTGGATGAGTTTTGGGACGTTTCTTGTGTTAATTTTAACAGATTCACTGTGTTAAGAATTTTGACACTGAAAGTGTCAAGAAAGGTAACACAAAGATGTGTAAACGTATAATATTAACACATGGTTATACATATTGTGTCGAATGTTGTGAACAAATGAACAAATTCGTTTTTAGTTCACACATTTTGTTACACGTGATTTGTGTAATTTTTCTACACATTCCTTCTAAGAGTGTGCATTGATATGAAAAGAAAACAAAGTACACTGATGGCGTATATTTTCGAATGTATCTCACGTGTCATCTGTAATTATATGTGTGTGTGTATATATATATATATTTATATTTATATTTATATAACTTTATCTTACGTGTCATTTGTCTAGGGATGGGGACTCTTCTGTGAGAGGTTTGTCCAAGAATTCTCTGAAGTTGTCTGAAACGTGCCTAAATCTATTTGACAACTGCACTGGTGCAGGGAAAAGACGTAGAGAGATGGTGAGTGGTCCAAGTCTCACGGATGAAAGGTTTAAATTAGGAGTTCCTTTCTTTCTCTCAAACCACTCATTGTTGGTTATGCTGTTATAAAGCCGCATAACTGGCTATGTGGATAGGGAAAGGTCGGTTTTTTGTGAAAGGGGAAAGACGATTATGTACATTTAAAAGTGAGATTTTAACACTTGCATGAAATAGTGGCTTGCGACATCTGGAAGTAACAAAAAAATTTATTTTTAAAAACAGAATTGTTAAACAAAATATTTATTTAATCCCTGCATGTGCGTAGATGTAAAACGTGCAGAATGTGGAAGCGCGTCCGTCTTCCGATGGGAGATTCTGTCCGCGCGCCTTTTCACCCGGAAGTCGCTACTTAAAACGTCTCAGCCGGGCGGGTCCTTACAGTCGCCCCTGCCTTCCTTCAGGTGTGCGTTGTAAGGACCCGGAACTAGTAAGGACCCGGAAGTCTCTACTTAAAACGTCTCAGCGGGGCGGGTCCTTACTAGTCGCCCCTGCCTTCCTTCAGGTGTGTGTTAGTATTGGCGGAGTGTTCATCTTATTCCCAATATTTGCACCGACATGCAGCTGTTTATGCACTTTTGTACGTTGGCTTTAAAAATAATCACTATTCCGCTACAGATAGCGGAGGCGGTTGGACTTTATAAGTATTACAAGCGTGTTTTTCCCGCGCTTATGTTTAAGATCTGCGTGAACTACAACGATAAAATGAACGAGAAGAAACGGGAGTTATTTCGCAACTTAACTAAATTCGCTCCCCCTCACGGGCCGCTGCGGCTGCTGGAGGTGGGCTGCGGAACAGGAGCAAACTTCGAACACTATCCGACTGGTTGCAAGGTGACGTGCACCGACCCCAACCCTCATTTTCGAGATTACCTGAAGAAGAACATGGAAAAGAACGATCACCTGGTGTATGACAACTTCGTGGTTGCGTCCGGGGAGCAGCTGCGGCCCGTAGAGGACAACTCTGTGGATGTGGTGGTGTGCACGCTGGTCTTATGCTCTGTTAGCGACACGTCCAAGGTGCTTCAGGAAGCCAAAAGAGTTTTACGACCGGTGGGTGAAGCCGTCTGTTTACGCCCCTCAAGATCAATGAATTTTAGTTATTTATATAAGCCATGAGCTAGCTGAGGTGCATGCACTTATGCCTGCCTCTACACATTCAAGCCGCTCAACACACAATTTTCATTCACCTTTATTTTGTTTGCGTATTTGCCTTTGATACCAATACATCAAAATGTTTTGCTGTTTAATGTTGGCTCAGAAAGTTGGCGGTTCAGTGAAATGACTTTTTAGTGAGTTGGTATATCAAAATATTTCAGCAGGGCGCTTGTTTCAGAAAGTCGACGTGACGTGCTGAATAACGGAAGAGAGAAGTTGAAATGAGTTGAAGGTGAATCCGAGAGACGTCTAAAGTGTGTGTGTGTGTGTGTGTGTGTGTGTGTGTGTGTGAGGGGCGGGGGGGTGTATAAGCTTTCTTTAAGCAGTAATACTTGTGTTGCTTGTAGAAAGAAATTGGGCGAAGTCAAGCTTCAAATGAACCAAATTCATGCAAATATTTTCCGATTGTCATCAGTCTTTTAAAAAACGACCAGTTGAATGTTCTTATTGAACAGAAAACAGAAAATGATGACTGCAAAATCCGAAGTCGGCTACAGCCTTGTTATATAAACTAGCAGACAGCCATTTTATCCCATGACCTCCAAACCCTCTTGGTTTAGACAAGTAATCTCTTGTGTCAGGGAGATAGACTCTTATAGCTTGTTTCTGGCTTGTGGCATGCTTTCCCCCCATACACCTGCATACATCTTATTTGAATATATCTATCTAGATCTAATAGATCATACCCTGACTCATGATTGTGGTTGATTTTTGGGGGGGATAGCTGTGATATTTATCTGTCACCTGGACTGTTAGATTCATGTTAAAAACAAACATTATGACTAGTTGGATACAAAAATAAAAGTGCTGATGTGTTATTGATATTTTATTTTGTGAAAATTTGTTTTAGCCTATTATCCCAGTTGCACTTTAAAAAACTTGCGATGGCCTACTCAGCATTTCCTATATAACCCAGTGTCATTTTCTGTATAACCAATACTATTTTCTTGCTCAGAGCAGAATAACCATATTTTTGTTGTCAAATTAATACTTTTCAGTTATATTAATGGCATTTAGCAGACAATTTTATCCAGAATTTTCCTAATACCAGGAACAGCCTCCATTAGAGCAACTTGGGGTTAAGAGTCTTGCTCAGGAACCCAGTGATGTTAGCGCTGGAGGTAGGATTCGAATACACAACCTCTTGGTAGAGAGACGAGTATTTTAACCATTAGAGAAGGTTACACACTGTAACCAATATACATGTTTTTAAGATGCTTCCAAAACCACTCTAACTTGTTTTACTTAAGTACAATAAATCCACTTGGAATTCTTTATTTCATCAGGGATATTACAGTGGCCTCTATATTAGTGATGGTGCTGAGAGCAAAATTTTGATTTGTGCAGTAGATGGGCATGAGGCCAGATTCCAGTTCATTAAAAAAACACTGATCTCACATGTTTTACAGGGTGGAGCATTCTTCTTTTTGGAGCATGTTGTGGCTGATCCATCAAGTTGGACATATTTTTTTCAACATGTCCTTCAACCTCTCTGGTAAGGAAACACCTACAAATAAATAAGCAAGAGTCCAATGCCAGTTCTGGCAGTGTTATACAAATCCATGTGCAGATTTTTAGTGCAGATACCAGAAATAATAGGGACTGCTTTAATGTCTCATTGAATTTAATACCATAAATATACATTCACATCTGTTCATTTGCACAGTAGGCCCAATGTTATCTTTTCTGTTTCATAAATGGAATTATGTAAACATTAAATTTAGTTAGTTATTATCTTGGAACAGTATGTATGTATCGTTTGCTTACATGTTGAAGGTATTATTTTGGTGACGGTTGTGAGACCACTCGTTCTACATGGAAGCCCATTGAAGCGGCTGGATTCTCTGATCTGCAGCTCCGCCATATCCAGGCCCCATTTTCATCCATCATCCAACCACACATAGTTGGTTATGCCGTGAAGTAAAGGACACTGTCTACTAGGCATGGGCCGGTCACAGCCTTTTGCCATTGTGCACAGTTCACTGAATGCTATGAGGAGCCATTAGGGACTTTATTTAGAATTACCATGCATACACATATGTGAAACCAAAATCATTCTCATACTATACTGAAAACTGCACACACAAGTGGAAGCATTTACATACACTACTGAAACACTCTCACATAAACAACTGAAAATTTATACCTTCACATACACAAGTGAAAAGCTCTCACACACACAGGGGCGCCACCATGCGGTGGCCAGTGGTGGCAACGGCCAACCAAAAATCATCCTTTGCCACCACAGCTGCCACCCCTAAGTAAATTTTTATTATGCATACTATGTGTAAATATGTAGTCTAGATTTTTTAAAATTCACAGTAGTTCATGACGTGAAAACGATTTTGTAGCAAGATACAGCGGCGCTGTACTTTTGCACTCGTACCTTCCATGCCCTCCCTCCCTCTCCCTTTGACGTTGCTGACTAGAGGCAGCTAAAGATTTGAACGACGCATGGAAGACAGCATCATATCTGCGTTTCCAAAACTTCTAGCTGGTATGTATGTCACACAATCATGAATTTTCAATGGAAATACATGTATATGCATGAGTCTGAGAGGTTTTCGCTTGAAACGGAAGTAGTTGATTTTTTAGGTCTGTAGTTTAGCGATGGTCCCTAAGGCTGCGGCGCTGAAACGACCAGCAACTCTGAGATCGCGAGGGAGAACCTTAAGAAATTAAAGAGTATAATCGCTAAACATTGAGGCTGTCTTTCTTGCGCTGCTCACTTTTGTCAACATGTTCGAATTCGTAAAAAGGCGACAATCACGAATGTCTAACATTAAACCAGCTTTACCTCAGCTGTCGGTGTAGTGACTAGACGCGCTCTTAAAAAAAACAAAGAAATCAACACACTACTGAACACCTCTCACACTACTGAAAAGCATTCACACAGTATTAAAAGGTTACATACGCAATCAGAAATGTCATTTTACGTGTGTGTGTGTGAATGGTTTCACTTGTGTGTGAGAGACAGAGGTTTTTTAAGTAGTATATGTGAATGCTTTTCACTTGTGTGTGAGAGCGTTTCACTTGTGTATGTGAAGGTATAAATTTTCAGTTGTTTATGTGAGAGTGTTTCAGTAGTGTATGTAAATGCTTTCACTTGTGTGTGCTGTTTTAAGTGTAGTATGTGAATGATTTTAGTTTCACATATGTGTATGCATGGTAATTCTGAATAAAGTTCCCAACGGCCCCTCATAGAATGCTGACGCCAACCAGAGGTCAAAATGTTTAACCCTTAAATGTGCTCCTGAACTACTTTTATATGAAGATTGACTTTGTAAATGTGACATGACACACCACTTTTAGACATATACCATTTATAAAGACATTAGCATATCTTTTTTAGGCTTTGTGGAAGGATTTGTGACGTCCTTTTCCACAACATTCTTTGTTGGATGCATGCTTAGTATATTAAAAAAAATTTAAATGCTATCACAGGATTTCTGTGATAAGGCCTAAGAAAAAAAACGGTTTGGTTCCTGTTGGTTGTCAGTTGAGGTCATGGGTCGGTAGGGATTTTTTCCCCCAGTGGCAGCAAGGGATGGGAAATTTATTTTATCTTTTAATTTCCTTTACAGCAGTGATGTTAATTTTTCATAACTTAGCCAACCTGGTATGGCGTCACATCAATGCCAAAACTAGAGCGCGCAAAATGGCTTGCCGCAAAAATTTGGGGGCGAGTGGGCAAGGGGAGCCATTGATTGCGTGCTTATTAAACGTGCAAGACCTAACTATTAAATTATTATTTTAAGGTCGATAAACTATAACTTGCGTTTAACCTGCCTGTCGCCGTTCCTCTTTCTACGTCATCTTTGGTTTTTCTGTAGAAACTGTCTGTAGCGTGCAGTCAATCTCAAAACCAGGAGCCATCGGCCAGTAGGATTCGCAGGCAGAAACGGCCAATACCCCGCCCCCAAACTGCCAAAACCCGCCCCCTTTCAAACCGCGAGCGTAGAAATCTCACTCGAGCAAAAAAGCCGCTCGTCGGTATTCCGCTTTGCGCGCGAGCACATTTAACACATCGAGAGCAAAAAAGACATTCGAGAGAGGAAAAATACAGTTTGCGCGCGATTCTTCATTTTGTGCTCTCGAGTTTCACATTTGCGCTCGCGACTTTGAAATTTACGCCCGCGAAATTTTTGCAGCAAGCCTTTTTGCGCGCTCTAATTTTGGCGTTGACGTGACGCCATACTCATCCCTATACAGGATGGAGGGGTGCTGTACAAAAACAAATAAATGTTTTTGACTGATGTTTTGTCATTTCAGATTAACTAGCAAATCACTATAAGGCACCATGCGCTTAAATTAAGGGATCTTTCCAAGACCAAAACATCAACAAATTGTTCCCATTATGAAAATGAATCATGTAAACAAACTAAAAACAATCACCATTTAATTGTGCCGGAATTAAACCAAAAATCATGGATTTCTCTGTAAAATTATAAATGGAAATGTTATGAATGGAATACAGGATCTTTGTCTTTTCCCAGAACTATCGCTTCCATTACTGGCAAAGCCTTTAATGCAAATGCAGCTAAAAGTGGCCTCTCAACCGCTTTGCTGCAGTGAACTAAATAATGAGCACATCAGTCATATTTAACACAAATAAGCAAAAATATATACAGAGGCTGAAAAAATATTTATTTAGATCCACGTAACAAGAACAATTAATCTCATTTTTTTTTCTTAAAACTGCCACCTACATATTCAAACGTAGGTGTGCTCCCTGATGCAACTGTCCCAGTAACAGCTTTGGCCACCCCCCACCCCCCACCAAAAAAACGTTCATCCTTGGCCTTCCTGCTTGTTTTAAAGGTGCATATGTAACTAATGAAAAAGTCATTTCTAAATGTGTTAAACATAAGTTTGTCAGCTTATTTACCCTTTATGTTCCAGTGCATCTGGTGTTGGTAACAATTTACTGACCTGATAATGTTTTTAGACATGACAAGAGACATACAGTTGGTGTTTGGTGCATTTCATTAAGAACCGAGATCTGATGCAAAACTCTCTTTCCAATTCATGATGGTCTCTCGCAACATTATAGTATATTTCAAAATTCCAACAGTGTACTAAAATATAGCCCATTTCCTTAGTTAATTTGTCTAAATATAAATTGGGCCACATTTCTCATGTTAATATTAATAAAGACTCTCCCTTAAAGAGCTCTTTGGGGGGGGAAAATAATGTGCTTAATAGCAATAATCCGATGCATTAGATTTGTCTTGGCTTATCAAAATTTTGACTCCCCACAGTGCTGTCTAACCATCCCTTAAACTAATTACATATGGAATGGGCAGGGAAATACTGAACACTTGGTCAAAAGGGGAAAGAAAGTAAATAATCAAAAAAAGTTACATGACCACAAAAACAAAAAAAAAAACAATCACATGTCACAATATTCCAAAACGTTATTTAGCTGCATCTGTGAGACAGGCAGGGTAGAAATGGCAGGCGCTTAAATTTTGCACATTTTTTAATCTACACTCATTTTTTTCCTTGACAGTTTCAGCAAGCACTTCTGAAAAAAACAAAAGCACAGAAATTCCCTGGTAAAAGAAGGGGTCACTGAAAAAAAAATCCCTGTGATCTGCGCATATACACATACGCACGGACACACATACAAATATAAACATCTAAATTGTGAAAAATAAAGGGAAACAAATACAAATCATTCCTTCTAGTTCATAATCATATTTGTACTTTCTTTGGCCTGTATTTCCTAAGCGGTTAGTTTAAAACAAGTAGTATAAAAACAAGGAACTGACAAATCGACAATTTCCTTGTGCCCCAGATTTGTGTATGTAGTCAGAGCTACATGAACTGTCCCATTTAGTACTGGTACTGCAGCCATGTTAGCCTGTTTTGACAGAGTAAATGTCCTTTATTGTTTTGAGCTCCTCTATCAGTGTTTTGTTTTGATTCTCCAGCACAGCCACACGGTTCTCCAAGCACTTCACGTATTCCTTTTTCTTCCTGCGACATTCACGTGCTGCCTCTCTGCACATACAAGCACACAATCAGTGAAGGCAACAAGTCATGGCAAGCACACACTAATAGCACCTGCTTAAAAAGTAATAAATACAGAAATTATATTCACAAAGTTATTAGAAATACAAAATACTTGCACTAGAGCCTAACTAATACATATTTTAGACAAATGTTGATTTGAATCAATTTAGTATTTAAAAATCTTATGATAATCACTCCTTAACATGTTTGTGTAACAATTTAGCCCTTTACAAAATAAAAAGATCACAATATTCTTTCACTTCCATAAAAGTACTTTTTATGTTCATAAAGTTATTTGAACAAAACTACAACTAAACACATTGTGTTGCTAAGAGTTAAGTTTATTCAAAAAATAATGTGTGTGGAGTTGCTGTGTGCCCTCAAGTGGACAAACTACCCCATGACAGCATTTATCAGCTGGTACAAATACTGACACTTATTGATCTGCAGTTAGTTCATACCGGCTGATAATATCAGCAAGCTGCTTAATTGGCAAGTATGCACCTGTTCTTAGCCAGGCGGATCTCTCTCTTTAACTGTGGGTCGTCACTTTTGCCCTGAGGGCTGAGGACAGATGATGCCATGACGACCGTCTGAGGCAGTGCTGAGGATGATGAGCGGATCTGATACGCCTGCACTTCACCGCCTGCGCCTGTTGCATAATAAAGGAATGTATATGCATGTGGTGAACAAACAAATGGAAAGAAATCTGAAAGGTCACTTTAGTCTCTGAATCACTGCACTGTTTATCTACTAGGTGAGAGCACAAGTGTGTATGATAATACAGACTAACCTTGTAGCACCACCTGATTGCTTGGAAGCAGTATCTGTTGTCCATCAGCAGTCTGTGCATACTGGAGTATAGTGGGCTGGTTTGGGTTGGAGTTGGTCATGGTGAGGGTCTGCAGGCCTTGAACCCCATCAGATGCAATCGCAACTGCAAAATAAGCACAGAACATAGAAACACATTTGTGAATCTCAACACAAACTGAAGAGGCTGAATAAAAATGGCACTGATTCACTAATATTTTTAGGTTTTAAATAGTATAAAATTACACAACTGTAGAAGGGAAGAGAACAAACTAATGTTTGGCTTAAACATGCACACAATACATTTTGCCTAAGAGTGCTATTCAGCAGCTGTAGATTGTTCTTACCTAGGAATAGCCCTAAATAAGAAAACACTTGTAAATGTTATTTTTGTGAAAACATGGGTTTTAAGAAGAGATTTCTTTATAGGCTGGTTGGTGAACATTGTCTGAAGGTTGACAAACATTAGCATTGCATCTGTATAACATATTAAGCACTAAATATATCTTACTATACTGTCCAGTGCTGGTCTGATAAATCGGCGTGGAGAGAGGCACAGTCGTTATAGCAGATGAAGCAGTGGTTTCCTCTTCCCCATTATTCTGTGTTGCCAACTCCTCCGCTGACAGATCGTTTAAAATCTTTCTGTAACACAATCACAACAAAGCAAAAAATAGAAGTGTTTTATTGTTTAAGTCCAACAGATGGCACTGTGACCCTGAAAATTAAGCTGTAGAAAGTTTTTTTTTTTTTTTTTTTTTTTACACAGAGACAATGACTGTGCAAGTGCATTTCCTCCTGTGAGCAAGTTTCTTTTAGCAGTTTTAAGCTTATGAGATCGTGCTATGGCCTTCCATCAATCAGTCTCTGTCAATATGCTAAATTTAAACCTGTAATTATCAACTTTCCAATGGTTACATATAAAAATGGATCATAAATAAAATCAATTATATTAATACAATTACTTAATAAAGATTGTAAGTTTAATGTAAGATTAAATATTTATGATGTCTAGACACTGGGAAGTGCATCTCTTAAAGGTCTTAGCAATAGAAAATGAGATAATTTATCAAACAAATAAGTCGTAAGTGGAGAAAGTTAAATATACTCAAATGAAGGGGAAAATCATGGGAGAAGGCCAAAACTGGACACGAGGGATAGCATAAAAATACAGGCAGTCTTAATTTTCATCGCGCAAAGAAGCGATGAAAATGTTGACATCAATTACATCGAATGAGTGCTGAACGTTCCTTTATAAAGACTAGTGAATGTGTATAAACCTGTAAGATGGACGCCTGGCCAGGATCTCCCTTGTTTTCTGCTTTGCTGATCCACTGTCCGATGAGTCCTGAGAATCATCACTGTCAGAGCTCTGTCCCTGGGAACAAGGATAAATATGTCCATGTTCATAAACAATTATTAAAGAATAAACAAGCAGTAGAATTGTAAAATACATTAGATACTGAGTAAATTAAAAGTTTGGTTTGGTCTGCCTGGCGACTTTCTATTAGGTATGTGCTTGAAATGAACGATACACATATTTTGTGACACTGCAAAACAAAATATTTTAATTTGCAGATCTATGATGGCAAAATTATTAGGGATGCACCGATTGCAATTTTCTTGGCCGATTCCGATTACCGATTTTTTTGTAAGTGTGATTGGCTGATACCAATTTTTCCGATACCGATTTTTTTTCCCAGATAACAGAAAATTAGAGCTACTGAGAGAAAAAAAATGGGTTTCAAGTTTTTTAATGTAAAGCGGTAGTTACTTTCCCTGTTTACTAATTACTTTTATAATAGTGACATATAATAGTGGCAGCTCTACAGCAAATACAAACAAAAATCTAATTTTCTTTAATATAATGCTTTATTTTCATTCTTTACAAATTTGAATAAATAAAATGTAACTCGTAAAATGTAAAATGTAACAACTCTGGTAACTCGACGTCCGAAAAGTAACATTTTTGTAGCATTTTGTATTTTGGGGAGAGGTGATTTATCAGATTTCTGACGCCTGTATCCTCAACTATGGAAAACGGCTGATAATCTAGTGGTCATCTTGTGACTGACTTGTGCATCTGTGTTTATGTTGAATTGGGGACAGACAAGTGGGCAAGGGGAGCCATTGATTGCGTGCTTATTAAATTTGTAAGACCTAACTATTAAATTATAATTATAAGGCTGATAAACTATAACTTGCGTTTAATCTACCTGTCGCTGTTCCTCTTTCTACATCTTTAGTTTTTCTGTAAAAACTGTCTGTAGCGTGCAGTCAATCACAAGACCAGGAGCTATCGGCCAATAGGATTCGCAGGCAGAAGCTGCCAAAACCCTGCCCCCAAACTGCCAAAACCCACCCCCTTTCAAACCGCGCGCACAGAAATCTCACTGAGCAAAAAAAGCAGCTCGTCGGTAATCTACTTCGCGCGCAAGAACATTTAACACATCGAGAGGAAAAAAAGACATTCGCGAGAGGAAAAATACAGTTCGCGCACAATATTATCACAACCGCGAACTCGATTCTTGATTTTGTGCTCTCGAGTTTCACATTGGCATGCGCGACTTTGAAATTCACGCCTGTGAATTTTTTTGCGGCAAGCCATTTTGCACGCTCTAGTTTTGGCATTGATGTGACGCCAAACTCAGGCACCCAAAATTCATTTCGTTGCCGCACGATGTCACCCCATTCAAAGTGAATGAGAAACGCCTCCGTTGAGTGTACAAGTGAACGCTGCCTGAATGCGCGCGTGGCTGTGCTGCAAGTAACACGCATACGCAAGATCGGTTTGAAATCAGCAATACGTGTGAGTGATCGACCGATCACCGATCAGGCCAAAAATCGGCCGATTCTGATCGCTGGCCGATCGATCGGTGCATCCCTAAAAATTATGTTCTAAAAACTGCGGAAAATGTTAATACACTGTGTTGTCTTGCTTGTTTAGTGTGACTTTAATGGTACCACAATAAAAATTTATTGCATTTTGGTTTTAGAATGTAACTCTTATTATCTATTTTCTTTTATTGAAGTACGACTCCAACAACAAACCAAGCACTATAATGCTGTGATTAATAAAATGGCCAAGTGTGTCTAGTATTCATTCATTTATTCATTTTCTAAATCACTTAATCCCCGTTGGGGTCGCAGGCAGCTGAGCCTATCCTGGGACTACAGGTGCAAGGTGGGGACCACCGTCAGCACACCACAAGGCACACACGCTCACACAATCACACTCTTAGTTACACCTTACAAGGCCAATTGAGATTTGCCAGTCAACCTATAGTGTATGTTTTTGGTCTGTGGGAGGAAACTGGAGCACCCGGAGAAAACTCTCATGAACACAGGCAGAGAACACAAACTCCTCACAGAAAGGTTCTACAGCCAACCTGGCAATTGAACCCAGGACCTTCTTGTTGTGAGGCTTAAGCGCTAACCACAGTGCCACCCCGAGTCTAGTATGTTATGGTGAAATTAAAGTGACATTGTCTAAAGAGGTACTATAATTGTTTCTAATATAAGGTGGACGGTGAAAACCAGCTAAGAAAAACACTGAAAAAGGTAGCACTGCTTTAAGAGAGTAATTCAAAGGGGTAACGTTTTGTTTAACCTACCGGTGCTTGCCCTGGTGGAGGCTGAATAACTGATGACTGGGCAGACTGGATCACTCCCTGCACCTGGATCTGGCCACCGGGCAGATGTACCACCGTCACTGGATTCCCACCTAAAGACATCTGTAGATTACAGCCAAGGATAAGAAAGAACTCATCAAAGAACATAAACGAAAACTGCAAACGATTAACATTTGAGGATGAACATAAGTAAAAACAGGAAATATACATTTATTTTGAGTTGCAAAGAGTAATCTGAATTTCAGATCATCAGTAAATGACTTTTGTACTCGGATTTCTTGTTCACTTGTTTTCCCATCTCATGGGGATATGCCAAAGGCGGGAGAGAGCCAGACTTGAATCAATAATCTCTTAGTCTGTATGTAAATGTTAGATGAAAAGATTATTACTGAATAATGTCCACAACTTTTTTAATCAAAGGCCTCAGAACACTGCAATGGAAACAGCATTAATACTTATTAATGGACCAATATGGAAAAACTTTTAAAATCTTGTTTTTCAATCCCAGCACATGACATCTTGAACTGCACAAGTTAAAACAACTTAACAAAATCAATATACAAGCAAAGTGCTATTCAAACTGATCATTCATGTGAATAGAACAAGTGACTTGGACACATTCATAAATGCTGAACTTGTGACTCAGTGCTGCTTGTGTTACTTGATCATACCTCCTAATACATCACCACAAGCCACACAATCACAGCTCATCAGTCCTTTTGCCCAGCACCTACAAGGGCTGCAGATTTCATGATAATAAGGAGAAACTGTCCGCTTGAAGGACTCCTACGTTTGGCAGATTCTAGTCACATCAGATGCACAATGACCAATGTATGCAAGTGTGCGCAACGAAAACAGGATGATAACACAATTCTCTATACAACATACTTCTCTCTACAGCAGTCTGAGCACAGCTTTAGTCAGTGTTTCCACACACACCCCCTCCAGCACTGAAGCAAATTCTCTCACACACAGTGCCAGAGCTCAACTCACACTCTGAGTCATGCACAGCTCAGAGAGAGAGAGCACACTCTGAAACACTCAGCACTGCAACCAGAAAACCTTTTTATTGCTGAAGACGATAATCTATTAAAATCTAAGATGGTGGCCATCTAACCCACCTGTGTCAATCAGATTTGCAGTATATACCTGCAATGTAGACCTTTAGGATATAACAGTCACAAAGTTCATGGACGAGTGGCATTCACAAAGCAATACACTATTCAACTCTACACCTTCTCATAATTCAGGGTGTAGAAATTAGGCTGGCACAACATTCTTTTGCCATATGTGCTTTCACAATTTTCACATCAAAGCATGTGCAATGTCAAGTAAGACAAATGAAACCAACAAATCCATGATGCAAGCTTTTGTTGCTAAACACACACACACACACACACACACAATTTGCAGCTTCTTATTTTCCATGACTAATCGACAAGAGAATTCTGTCTGATGTCATTTACACAAATGTAATGGTTCTAGGATATGGTTATATAAGGATAATTCGGTCTCAGCTTTTTAATTCTTTGCACATGCACTCACTACAAATTTCCACTCATCCAAGCATGATCAACTGTTTCCAAAGAGAGATTTTCATATCACATCCTAATATTGCAGTTTTTTTTCCAATACTGAACAGACTTCAAACGAAAAAAAACAGATTATTTGGGCAGTCTAACAGTGATCTAGAGGTAGGATACTCGGTTGTCGACCAAGAGGTTGTGGGTTCGAGTCTGACTCTCTTAACTCTATCACTGAGGCCCTGGGCAATAAAGGAAAAAAGTCCAAGTTGCCCCAGTGAGACTGTGCCTGTAATACGGAAATATTAAGATAACGCGTCTAAATGTAATGGTATGCGGCAATTCGACTTGTCTTAGTTCCGTTTTTAAAAACATCTCTCAGTGGCGTTAAAGCACTCTACAAACAACAAAGTCCAAACACATGTAGCAGTTATGGTAAATTTTAAGTCAGCGGAAGGGACTGCAGAGTCGGGCGGAAAACTCCGACACACACACTAAATACACGTACCCGAATCCTATAGCTTTTACGTGACTACAATCCACAAAATACCATGGAATAACTTTTACATAAATCCCACTCATCGAGTTCAATCCTTTGTAATAAATGTAATTAATGTAACACCCTCTATTTAACGTAGCATGTCTGGCTAACTGGACGGTGTTTAAACATGAGCTAATCTAGTCGTTTTATCTAACCAGAAGCAACCTTCTGTGTTTTAATTAGTCAGCCGATTTGTCGTTTACGTGTCGATCTTAATTCAACAGTTCACTCGTTGTTTACCGGTGTCACTTGCATGTTTCCAAACTGCCGATGGACAGACAGCTAACTAGGTTCAAATAATACACAAGCGCGTCGCTTCGCATTGTTTCGGAATTTTGCTATCCGTGAGTGAACTCCATATTAGCCGCCACTGCTAACCCCAATCCTGTCGCTTTCTGTTACAAGAAACGTAAACTTTCTAATGTCCAGCATGTGTCCACGGCTGCACCGCGTTTTTGAACTCAATGGGCGACTTCTGCGGCGCTCTGCAAAACTTTCTGGGCTAGTCACTGGCACGCAAGTAGCCGCGTCAAAAGACGTCAGCGATACGGGGAGCCATTAGTCCACCTTCCCTACGACAAGCCCGATAAGCGAACCGACAGGCGCCATTGTCGTCACTCTGCTCCAGCTCGCACAGTGTGTTAGCCTGTTAGCCGCCGCTAAAAGGCGACATAAAAGGCGACACCTACCTTTTCTGTCGCTTTAACAACCTCTTAAAACAGCCGCGATTGTTGCGTGGATGTCGGTATTGAAAACCCAGAATAAAAACGCTAGTAAACGTTAAAAACAAATCAGGGCGCTTGCCGTGGGCGTTAAAAAAAACTAGTGTTTTTTTTCTAGAAGGTTGCCGTTAAGCACCGCCCACATCAGTGACGTAATCGTATTGATATGTACTGCCCGCTCGGGGAAATTCTATGACGTAACCTTCGCTTGTGCTTTTTGATTGGTCGGTTTGCAGAAAAAAGTCGACGTCTACAAAACTGAACTTAAATAATCTCAAATGTAGGTTAATTTGTTCCCGGGCATGGTGTAGATGATTTCTGTAAACAAAATGTTCGCATGATCCACACTGCAAGAGGGTCTTGATACACACACACTTCATGCTGTTTAGAGATCAGCCCATTCTGCAAATATGAACAAAAATAAAAATACACCAACTCATTGGTGCTGCAAAATAAAAGCCTTTTATTCTTTTTTGCCATTTAAATATAAAACAGTAATTAACCCATGTACAAAATCAAACAGGTGAAAGTTAATGGGGAAAAGGTTGCATAATAATAATGTTTCCGTTAATATTATACATGACAAAAGTAACACAGAATCAACCCCCTTTTTAACTATAACATGACACTGTCATTATTATTACTGTCATTGTTCCTTGAAAAGTATGCGTCAACATAAAAGAACCCTGCATTCTCAAGTCACGGTTGTGAACATTTCCAATTACTTTTAGGCCTGTTCCTCAAACGTTTTATCTCCTTTAGTGTTTCTGTCAATGTGTGAAAGTGTGTGTGTATGTTGGGCTTATGACTGTGGCCTACATGCTTGCATAGTGAGAGAAGTGTACCAGATTCTATTCTCTGTATCCTCAGTTTCCTTTACATGCTAACTCTTATTTTTGCACGCAACAGGCAGACAGTGTGTAACATTGAAACAGCAAGTTAATCGTTTGTAGTGTAGTGTTTACTTTAGGCCTATGTGAATATATAGTAAAGCTCATTTCCTGCTAATAAAGTGTCCCTGAATGTTTTCATGTCAAAGCTTTTCCTCTCATTTGTGCTTGAACCATATATTCCAACTCCCTACTGGAATAACACCCAGACAATGCCATTCATAACCTCACAACTGAGCTGGGAAACACCACAGTGAAAACACCATAAAAAAGAAACACTATTCAGCTCAGAACTGAATCATCCCCTTCTCTGTACAACCCAAAAAATGTGTGCATCCATGAATATATACAAGCACCACACGTACGTGCTTGAACACACCCCCACACTTGAGCACGCACATGCATGCACACACCGTAGAGAATAAGGTTTGAATTATATTCAAGGGTGAATTATTTCAGTTTCCTTCTGTTTCCCACAGTGCTTGGATTTTTCATGCTCACAAAGGAAAGACTGAGAAAAAATTGTATACTCAAACATTATACAAAGCTTCAACAGAACCAATCTGAACGCAAGTCCCACAAAGTGTAAATTAAAAACAGAAACAGAGCAAGCTATATACAATTAAATCAACATTCCACTGGGTACAGGTGTCCATTATCTCAAAATTATGATTGACAGCAGTTATTTATCTTCATATTAACAAATTATATGACAGAACGGCAAAACGGTGTACGGTATATATTTTCATCTTTACAAAATTGTATATTTTACAGAGGTGTATCACTGCTGGACATCTAACCTGTAACCCACTAGAAAGCTCTGTGTTCTGGAAAGTGTCCACTGCCCTTCGGTTGTGATGCTTGAAAGTGAAAATTCTCTGGCTTTGTACAGGATGCTATTTTACAGTAATAGTGGTTTAATGTACAGATTCCTGGTTTTATTCCTGCTAGTTTAAAGAGCATAAAAGTTTGTCCTGATGTTTATAAGCACCGTAAGATGACAGAAAAAGAGCGCAGTATCCCAGGTGGCATGGCTGTGTCAGACTGAGTTTGGCTGTATGTCTCTAGGTGCAGCTGTGTCTGAGTGTGTTACCTTGGTTGAGAAGACACCAAATGAGCTGGGATATGTCTGTGATCTGTCATTTATTATCCATCCTCCAAAAACCTACATGTAATTGATGCCAGCCTGTTACTGCGTATATATTGATAGTTAGGAACGTTTTTTTTTAGAGAAGTTACAGTATTGTGAGAAAATGCCCTTTTGATCTGACAAATGTTAATAGTCCTTTCATAAAGTGCATAAATGAGCCAGGGCAAAAAATTACATTTTGTCTTCATGCTAAAGCAGTGGCCTGGAGGGGATGGAAAGTGCCATGAGAGATATCCCATGTCTTCCAACTATATCACCACCAATTAAAATAGGAAAGACTTCAGACAATGCTTCAATTATAAACCTTAAACATCAGCCAACTAAGTGATTCACAATTTGTATAGTATCACACATGTAAGTACACTCTAACCATACATTGAAAACCCCTCTCGTATGCACATAAAAATGAAGAAATTGCTAAAAACAATGTAGAATGAAAAACATATTCAATACATTAGGACTAATGCTGCATTAAATAAAAATTTAAGTTCAAAATGTAATTACAGTGTTTTAAAATCAGTTCAATCAATCAGACTCAATTACACTATCTGGCAGATAACAATGAGATAATATAAAACAATTTAAATCCAAAAACAAAAAACAAACATGCCAATGTTAAGACTGCTGAGCATTTGCGTTCTTGTCCGAGAACAAAATTCTCAGGTAATTCCTTATTGAAAGTGCTTATTTGGAAGGGATTGGAAGGAGGATGATGAAATGGTAATGCAAGACAAAAGCTAAATGGACCATTTTCTAATCTGACAGACACTACCACACAAAATGCTGAATTTCGAGAAAGGGGATGGAGAAATGTGTTTCGTAACACAAAAATTGAGTCTCTCCAACCCAAGACAGATTTTTCAAAATGGTTTCTTTACCCTTGGTAAATTATTCAAATTTACCGAATTCCAAGATTCCGAATCTGTGCCCAGGCCTGCAGATCTCCTCCTCCTCCAGGCTACACTTCAACTCCGGCTCTTGGATTTGTGCCACCTTACATGTTATAGGCCACGTATATGGGGTCTAACTGATCAGCCAGGAAAGAGTCTCTCAGGTGCATCCTCTGCTTTTCGCCACGAGAGTTGATAGGAATGACCCCAGGGTCAACAATCACCACGACCCCCACAATTAGGTGGTGCTCCTCCAGAACCACATTGGTTACCAGAGGGACCAGGTCCAACGCGTCCTGCTCAGAACCGCACAGCTCAGACACCACCACCAGCAGATTAGTCCAGGTAAACACAGCGCTGAGGGCACAGAGACAAATAGAGAGAATGTCACAAAACCACACAGATAAAATCTTGTTCCGTAACACATTGGTCTGTGATGAAATAACAATACAAGATAACATAATGATGGTAAGAGTGCATCATAATACAAGTGCTGTGATACTGTGAATGTTACTTTAAAGGTTATAATAATGGTGCTATGGCTTAGAGCATCAGAAATATGTATTAGATAAATCAGCTTTTAGGTGGTTTTCAATCCATGTATGATTTGCTCATTACTTTTTCAAATTAAAACCCAAAACCCACAACCCAAAAAACATTTCTTTTCAATATTTGTTCCCAAAACCAAAATTACATAACAACATAACCAATCATTCTCCAAGTTCCTATTTTGTGCTCAAACAAAAAAATATACAGAGCGCTTGCCTACCTCTCACCAATGCTCCGGTGAGCTCGCTGAACGCTGATCTCT
The DNA here is from genome assembly GCA_032718565.1 of Distichodus sexfasciatus. Taxonomy (NCBI): domain Eukaryota; kingdom Metazoa; phylum Chordata; class Actinopteri; order Characiformes; family Distichodontidae; genus Distichodus; species Distichodus sexfasciatus. The sequence continues at coordinate 8,491,136 of JAVGVS010000003.1, forward strand.
ATGTCGATGGGGTGGTAACGCAGACCCCTCAACTCTAGCGTCTCATCCAAAGATCCCACCACGAACAGGGCATCATGGCGATCTGGGAGACAAAAGACGACTTGACTAATCTTCAGCCATTCTTCAGGGAACATTTCAATTCTCTGTTTCTGTCCATGTATTAAAGTGTATTAATCTCTCATTCTTTTTCCTCACCTCCACTGGAATCTGTGAGCTCAGTCCTCTTGACAAAGCCCAGGTACCCCGTCCTAGCCCATAGCGTCTGTGGGTCTCCAAAGCTGAGTTTGGTGTTGAAGTGGTCAGCCTGGAGACTCTCCTCTCCGTAGATGGTGTAGTAACCTGTTGCTGTATGAGGACTGTTCACCCAGATCTGAGAAGCAAAATGAAAAATTAAGTAAACAGTTCAAAACTTTTTCCAACAACAGTCAACAACAGAAACACCTACACACACGCACACTCATTCAGTACAAAAACATATACTTCTCCAAGGTGAGAATCCCCTAGTGGTCCTCTGGTTTCTGGATTCACAATTATCACCCGCACACCAGGTAAGAGCTAAACACAGGAGAGCAGTAAAACAGGAAAACAAAGTCAGAATGCAATCATAAAGATTTGTCAAATTGACTGACAGTGTCAGAACCCTTTACTCACTGTTCCAGACTCCATCAGAGGAAGAGACTGAGGTGCTCCTTTTTCAACCAGCCTCACTCTAATAAACACACACAGAACATGATTAATTCAGAAGATCCAGGCTAAACTGACATTCACAACAAAGAAATGACTTTCAAGGAACACTGTTTGGAAATACAACAATCAGTTATAACTTTATGATCACTGAAAGTGTAAAGTGAAAAGCATTATCTCCATACAACAGGACCTGGTAATGAATGGGTTGTAACAAAAAGCAAGTGAACATTTTGCCCTTGAAGTTCATGTGTTAGAATCATAACAAATGGGCAAGTATGAGGATTTGACCAACTTTGACAAGACCAAACTGTGATGATGACTAGATCAAATCACGCTGGATCAGAGTCTCTTCAAAACAGCAGCTCTTGTGGGATGATCCCAGTACGCAAACAAAAGTGGAAGGAAAACTGGCTACCCAGTGGCAGTGTCATGGACGGCCAAGGCTCAATGATACACACGGGGAGTGAAGGCTGGCTGTGTTACCCCTTAGCAAAAAGTGGTTTATTCAAGTGTACTACGAGTATACTTATTATATACTAAAACTGAGGCAGTATACTTGAAGTTTACTTTTTATATACTATATTTTATATGCTTAAGAATAGTATAGTGAAGTATACTTGACTTATACTGATAAGTATAAAGAAAAGTCTACTAAAGTCTAAAAGTATACTTTTGTAATCTTAAAATGACCTAATAAAGTATACTTAAAGTATACTTTTATAAACTTAAAAATGTTCCAATTTAGTCCGAAGAAGTATTAAAGTAGTATACTTTCTAGTACACTACAAGGTACATGGTACATGGTCCGTAGTATACTTGCTATACTTATACTCAAGCATACTTAATAAAATGAACTTCAAGTATACTACTTTTTGCTAAGGGACCTGATCTAGTAGAACAGCTCAAATGGAAAATGTTAATGCTGCCTCCAACAGAAAAGTGTCAGAACACACAGTGCGTCAGAGTTTGCTGTGCATGATGTTAGAAGAGGTGAACAGTAATCTGTACTTCACTTGAGTAGTACTTTTTAAATACCATAGTTTTCACTTCACTACAATTCTATCAAGGTTCTCATTACTCGTTACTTTCAAATTTGTGGATAAAGTGGATGTTATTCCCCCTTTTCTAAAACGTGATTGTTTTTTTTCACAGGTGAGAGTCTATCAGTAATCAGTAGTGTTACATCACACCTGTAGAATGTGACCATAAAACCAAGTTCAGACAGTTCTGCTGTTTTGTGTCTTGATTAAAACGCTGCTGGAAAGTCATGAAGCTAGAAGGGGTAGAGCTGGGATTTAAGCAGGTTGGAATGTTCATTTTATTTTCTGAGCAGGCTGCATTTACAATTGCACCGTCCTCCTGATTAACATACACATATATGTGTGCACACACTGCCAGAGCTGTGTCAGAACACTACCATGCTGTTTTGTGGGGGTGTGTAGTCTTACAATTAATTACAAAACAAACAAATAATTGGTTTTCTTTGTCAGTTCAGGTTGTGTTTCATTCTGTAACATTCTACCATTTCCTCAATCTACAGGATCTACAAGCTAGTCAGAGGCATTAGGTATTGTAAGTGTTGTGGCAATAGTGGTGAAAGAAGATGTTGTTTAGTATTTGTAATTTGTATTTGTAGTATTTGTAAAACAAGTACATCGGTACTTTAACTGAAGTAAAAATTTAGCTGTAAGACTTTCACTTGTATTGGAGTAGCATTTGACTAGTGGTATCTGTACCTTCACTTGTAGTTCGTCATGTAGTTAGCTACTTTGCTCACCACTGGGGGTTGGATAGCTACTCAGTATTAGAGAGGTGGTCGTAATGATATTGATGATCGATGTATAGTACCAGTTGAGCAGGGTGAACTCGATGCTTATTGCTGTCTCAAATTTATATGAACTCTGAGCACTCATTGATGTAAAAACTGCTTATTAGGTTGTTAGGTTCTGTGACATAGAGAAGTGTTTACATGGTCAGTATAATGACAGAGGCAATGCATAACTTAAATGTGTCTTCATAAACAATACCTGTCATGTCGAAGAGACTTCATGTCCACATACACAGTAGATGGATCTGGTCCGGTGGTCCCCTAAAAAGCACACACACAAACACAGAACCTTAGTCAGAATTACCAATGTAGTTAATCAATATTGTTTCTCTGATTAAAATTAATGAAACAGACAATGTAAAGAGTCTTCAACTTCATGACCAGTGTGTCTCTGTACTGATACCTGAAGACAGATGGCTAGGTTCACTCTAGATCCAAATGAAGTGCTGACCGCCCGTGGTGAAAGTCCCACATCTTTGAAGAGTTTAGAGAATGAGTGTGTGAGTGCTAAGCGAGGACGCTCCTCAGCTACCACCACACAACTCCTCACACATGATAGATTCAGCCCCCGGGCCTATGGGAAGAGACAGAGAACATGGATGCTATGCAACCCAGGTTTTCTCCAGTGATTCAGAAAGGCAAGTGGATTAAAGTGAATGAAACTCACAATCACACCTTATAATGACTCTTTTATAGATGACAAGAAAAGTCTCCCCACGACCCCAGTTGTGATTCAGCGGTTCGGATAATAAAGGACTGGATGAATGAATACTTATTTTATTTGTGTCTTATTTTAGAGGATTTCTTTGTAAATATGTAATTGGGCCTTTATGGCCCTTTATTTCAGGGGATTCAGTATTTCGTGAAGACACATTTCCATTTTGTTTTGGCAGTAGACAAGTTGGGAAGCAGGAAGACCTACAGAAGCACAGGGTGACCATGCTGGTTGCTTTATTTTGTTGAAGAAAACTTGGAAAGTGTCTTTACTTGTGTTTGAAATTAAATCTTTTCTTTATTTTCTTATTTAAATTCTTAATCAAAAATTTATTTTCACAGTCTTTGGATTGTTCAGGTTACATTTCACTACATATTTATATAAGTACAACATGTAGTGAAATGTGCCCTGAACAATCCATAGACTGTGCAAATCAAAAAACAGAATTCAGAAAATAAATAGAGAAAAGACTCAACTTCAAACTCAAAAATTTCACTACATGTTGTACTTGTATAATTATGTACAGTATGTGACAAAGACCCTCGAAATCTTGAAATGTATATTTTTGTATGCACTCGTCACTAACCTCGAGTGTCCAACACATTGAGAAATGGGGCAGATATTGGATCTGTGGCCTTAACAGTATGTAAGTGTTTGTAAGTGTGATTGTGTGTATGCATTAGAGTGTGACTGTTTGCCCATATGCATGTCTGCATTAGTTAGGGGGCCATGCAGTGGAACACTGCGTGGAACCCTATTGGAAACGTGCAGATTTTTTTTTTCTGCCTTAAAACATGTTGTGGAGAAAAAACTGTAAGACCTACAGCTTTGAAATTTGGCAGGTAGGTCCGGGACCCCACCCTCTACTCGGGCAAAAAAATTGTGCCACTCTGCCAATTGGTGGCCGTATAATAAGCTATTTTACATTTTGCCTAATGCAAAATGCAGTGGCAGTGGCTGTTAGGTCACAAACCCCACCCACTACGCAGGCAAAAAAAATTGCACCACTCTGCCAGTTGGTGGCTCTATAATAAGCTATTTTGCGTTTTGCCTAATAACTTTTGAACCATAGCTCCGATTCTTAAAAATCTTATACTGCACATTTAATAAGTATGTAATTCATAAGTAATTCATCTGCACACTTAATAAGAAATAAACCTAATAAGTTTTGAACCGTAGCACCCTAGATAAAAGGATGAAACGTGTCATTTTTCAACATCTGTCCACGTCGAATCGTCAAAAACTGATTAGGCTGCGAACTGCATGGCCCCTGTAATCACTGCTTGCAGTTATATTTGTTCTTATTATCAGTTCAATATGAGAGGTGAACAGACTTTGTCATGTGTTCAGAGACTCCATTTGGGTTTATAGTTATAATTAATTTTCAATGAGTAGTTTAAATTTAATTTAACATTTAACTTTTGGTTCTAATTGTGGACAGGTAATATAACAGCAATTAATGAACTATCAAGTCTAATATCCTAACATTTAACATAAATGCTAGCGTGTGTTTGTATATGTTTGTGTGTGTACGTATGCATGCTTGTGCACCTTCAGCATCTCTGTTTGTCCCCCGAGGCCTTTTGTGCATAGCTCCATGACCGAGTAGGAGCAGAATGTGTCTCTGATGCGGTACTGACTCAGCGTGCTCAGCCACAGAGCCAGTGAGCTCTCCAGCTCCAGCGGAGGTATCAATATGGACTGGTGACCTGAATACACACTGCAGACACACACATTTACATTACAAATATATCTTTACTCAAATAGGGGAGGAATACATTATTAAGCTGTGTACGCTGTGATACCTGGCAAGGCACCAGAGCACAAAGCCCAGTCCACAGTAGGGGTCAAGGCAGATGGCGATCTGGCGGGACGAGTAGAGTTCACACTGAAGCTTTATGGAGCGGCACAGAGCGCTCACCGCCGCATGGGAGATCTGATTAGGGCCAGACACACACCCACACACACATTTATTACCGGAACAATTACTTGGGACAGTCCGAGACAGATGTGACACTAGGCAAATCAACTGCTCTTTCTGAAATGCCTATTTTACCTGAAATGATTATTTTAAATCACTACAATTATTAAAATAATTTATGCTGAAATTTTTTGGGTTTAAAATAACATCATGGCGTGGGAATAAATGAGATTTTTCACATATCCTTTTATTTAATTACCCATAATTTTTATCACTGTGTAGGCAATAGGCTTGCCTACATGCAGACATGAATGGCCGTTGTTTAAAGTGAGCACACAACACAAACAAACATTAACGAAACAAGAGAGATCAGACAAGCAAGCAAACGCTAAAGTGTTTCCTGAAATCAAGCAGGTCTAATGGGAATTACAACAATGAGATACAGTCTTAAAGTGACAGAGTTTGCCGCGGTCGAGCTTTCAGAAAAAGCAAACCCATATCCATTTATTATCGGAATTGATTACTTATGACAGTCCAAGACAGATGCAACACTAGGCGAAATAACTGAATATAGTTTAAAAGTTTCCTAATTTTTCATAAACATTTGCCTTACCTTGACTCCTGTAAGCATGCCTGTGGTCGATACACTGAAGTCCAGGTAGGCCATCATGTCAGCAGATGGAGGCTTGTATATGGTTGGAGGCCGTTTGCGAGGAAGGTCATCTGAGGGAGACGGAATGTCGAATATGAAAATAAGCTAAGCTCAAGTTTACAGCATGTAGACCTGCTGCAGACATACAGTGATGCGAGCGAGGGTGCGCACTGTAAAAAATCTGTAATATTGGAGAATGTTACCTGAATTCTTTCTGTTATATTACTGATTTCTACCTTACTCATATTTTTGCTGTTTATTTACACATTATTATTATAAATTAACAAAATTTTAATCAGATCTTACTTTTATATAATTAAAATGTCTTCCCTATCCTTTACTTTGGTACACATTTAAGCTTAGGAATACAGAGATACAGAGAATTGTTTACAGTGTGTGCCCCTACCTGTGTCGATTATGATTGGCCATGTTTTTATGTTGACAGTAGTGGCTGCTTCTTTAGATCTGAGAATCTTCATGAGAACCTGAGTAGTGAGGATGCAGGCAGCCTTACTGACCTGTGAGAGGAAAATAAAAGGGGTGAGAAAATAACAAAGAGAGAAAAAGAGAAATAGAGAGGAAGGTAACGAGAAACAGAAAGATTTGGGATGCAGAGGACAAGAAGTACAGTGACAATAAAAAAAAAGATAAGGGAAGAAGAAAATATTTAACTGCAGTAAAACAATGTGGATTTATTCAAATGACATTTAATCTCCTGACACTTGTCCACTTACGTCTATGATCATGCGGACGGTGGGCAACGTGGCTGAGAGGTTCTGTGGATGCGGTGGCCTCACGGTGACGGGAATACAACCAGCATACAAACAGCCATAAAACGCAGCAATTAAATCAATACCTACACACACACACACACACACAGATTAACAACAATTTCAGGTAATATGTAAGGTGGTGCTTAATGTCTCAAGTTAATGTGTTTGTAAAATGGAGTCTGTGTATTTTACCTGGTGGGTATAATAACACCACATTTTCTCCAGTGTTAATGCCGCTCCTCTCCATGAGTGCGGCTGCAATTTTTTCTGCTCTTTTATGGAGCTGGACGCATGTAGCAGTACAAACCGCCACACCCTACATAGAGAGAGAGAATTACATTGGAACAAGAAGCACAAAGAAATATAAGCCACAGATAAAGATAAAGAAATCAAACTCATCAATTCTCTCATTAAGAGTGGCCACATGACGGTGTGTTACCTTTGCATTAAGCAGCACATAGAGCACGTGGTCTGGGTCTGTTTGTGCTCTCCACTGCAGAGCCTCTGTGAGGAACTGATGCTGGGAATGTCAAAATGATCAAATGAGCATTAGCAGGACTCATCACTTTACAATGTGTAACATTTGTCATTACATCATCTGTGAGGGAGAATCCATGAGAATCCATTACGAGAATGTCTTACCATCATGGTAGGCCACATGCACAGCTGCATCCACATGAAGGCAGTAAAACATAACACAACTCGTTTACACCCATCAGATCAAGGGTCAATAAACCACTCGCCCTAAAGTGCACTGTATTAGCAGCTGAATACATTAGAGGTAAGTTTCAGCACGCAAATCTGCATTTTTTGGTTACATTTTCGTCATTTAGCAGGCACTTCAATGCAGAGCGACTTTCATTTTCTAATAATTATAGGGAGTGTCTCTCTTGAGCAACTTGGGCTTAAGGGTCTTTCTCAAGACCCCAAAAGTGGTAATGCTGACAGTATGATAGAAATAGATTTCAACCTACAGTATGACCTCTTAGTCTGTGGGCAAGAATCCCACCACTAGATCACTGCCAACCCATATGTCTGGTAGTAGCAGTTTAGGATTCAAGGATTCAGGGAAACACTTGTCAAAAAGCATCATGTCAATGATCAATTAAAAAGTTAAAAACTAGATAATAAATACCAAAACAATACACAAAAATAAATAAATAATGAAGAGTACAAAGCTAAAATACAATGATAAGCAGCAGATAGCAGCATTTAAAAGTACAGTACTGTATGTGCTAACAGTGCAACATAGAGGATGCAGCATGGTAGTGTGGAGCAGTTCATCAGTTGATACACGGGTGCATGTGTGTGTGTGTGTGTGTGTGTACCTTTCGAACCAAGTCCTGGTCTTCTATCATTCCGAGATCTCTTCCTGCTGCCTGAGCGATCCTCTTTCCTGCTACTAGGTTTCCAACCATGATAGAGGCAGGACCAACACCAACTACACATGAAGACCAGCACAGTCTGAACAACAGCTACCATCAACCCTGATATAACACATGTAATACAGAAGGCTCGATCACATAAGCACCACTGAAACAACGAGCCCTCACCTGGCTGTTTCTGCCTGGGTTTTGGCATGTTGGTGACGCAGGTGTGGGGGCACATGAGAATGTTACAGGGATGCAGAGATCCCTCCAAGAAGAGCTGCTTTGTCTCCGAAATGTGAATGCCTCCTAGCGGGGTTTTGGGCAAGGTATTTGCAGGAACTAACGCCAGGCAGTACAGGCCAACCTGGTGAATGCTGTCTATAGCCTACAGAGCACAGACAATAGAGGATTAGTTACAAAAAATGTACAAAAAGTAGTTTTACAAAGTGAGTGTGCCCAGACGTGGAAAGTAATGATGTAAAAATATTTGAATACTGCACTTGGGTTACATTTTTCAAGTATCTGTACTTTACTTGAGTATATAGTTTGGGTGATTTATAACTTGTACAGCCAAAGATGTAAAAAGAGGGCGATTTCCGCAGACGATCGAGTTAAAGACTTCCACCGCAGCACCCACAGCCTCATTTGTGTTCCATGTTTGATTTTTGAAATGAGTAATGACTCATATTGCTTTAAATCTTTGCTGTGTTTAGCCCAGACAACCTTCGTTACTGGCAAAGAATGAAGTGGTTCAAATGAAAATGGGCTGCAATAAAACAATGTGTTGATATTAAAGAGACAATGTATTTTTGAGTAGTTAAATATTTTCAAACCCCTGACTATGACTTTTACCTCATCAGTAGTCATATAGCATAGTCTGGTCTGTGTTAAATGAAAATGAGTTCAGCAAGTAGGGGAACAGATGTAAAAGTAAACATCAGTCACACTGGGTTGTACCACATTGGGCAGTTTGAGAGGGGCGTACCTGCAACACTCTGCTCATCCACTGGAAGCTGTCTTCCTCACTGGCATCAGGCCTCTGTTCCGCCACGATCACAATCCGCTCGTCGTAAAAGACGGTCACTGAGAACACAGCGATCCTGCAATGCAGATAGACACACACACAAAAACACTGGATTATCACTTGATACAAGCTGAACAAACCCACTTAAGCTACATTCTGCCAGTCTATCCTCAGTCTAAATCAGACCACCAGGTGGCAGCATGCGATACAGTTCAGCCCCCACAGTTGAAATACACACCTTCCCCTGTACACAGTCTTGACGGGCTCTACGGCCAGAGCTGTAGCGACCAGATCGTCAGCGTTGTGTCTGCGGCCGCTGACCGTCAGCAAGCCCTCGTTCCTCCCCACCACAAAGATCAGACTACCCTGAGAGTGGGGAGAGACATATTTAAACCACTCCAACCAACAGTGAAAGGATTTTACACACTGGTGTCTCGTCAGCCGTAACTGCCTTACCGGTCCTACAAATCCCAGAAGTCCTGAGCGCACAAACGGGATCTCTCCTATGGGGGCACCACTGGCATTTACAGGAATGACCTGCAAAGTTTAGAAGATGCAACACATCAGAAAACGAACTCCGAAAACAGTGGATGTTGGTTGTGTGTGTTCTTAATCACGGTCAGACCTCAAATGTATTCTTGGTGACTCCAGGCAGGCCATAGTACATATTTCCTCCGGCACGAGAGTTCACCACGATCTCTCCAATCTCATCAGTCTTACACAGTATTGGTGGCCCGTCCGGCTTAACAATGCACATCAGAGCTGAAACACACAGTCACACACATCAAAGTTGTCTCACAGGCTTGCTAGTTAAATCTAATGCCGAATGCTGGGTGTTAACACCTGACTAGAAAAAAATGTTTTTGCTGGATTTATGATGGATGTGTCACTCCATTTGTTATTGCAACTTCATCTGATGTATATCTATTTTTATCTTTATCATTACAGTAAAAACAGCAATAAGTGCAAAAGCAGCTTTTTTGCTCATATTCGCTGTCACTGCAGCACCGCCTCACTGCTTATATTCATCCGTAATTTCAAACATGGAAGTGATTTCTTGCAAGTAAAGCATGAGGCAGGGCCAATGAATGAGAGAAATGCAGCCATGATCTGATCACACTTGATCCTTCCTGGTGTGATCAGATCTACCAAGTCACATAAAAAGACAATGGGCCTTATTCACCACCTGTTCTTAAGAAAAAATCCGTTCTTAAACACCACTTGTGCAGTTTTCACGTTTTCTAATTTGAGATTTGTTCTTAGGTAAGGACAGAATCTATGACTGCTGAAGAAAACTCTTACTCAAATGTTATTGCATGAGTGTAAAATTTTACCTTATTGAGTTTTCCACAAGTCTTACTCTTAAGAACAAATTTAAGAAAGAGGGGAATAAGGCCCAATGTTTGTTACTGCAGGTAAAAAAACCTAATATGAACGTCTCCTCACCTCCAGGCATGACATGTCCCACGTCCTGCACGGTGAGAGCAGAGTTCTTATCTTCAGTGTTGACCCTGATGACCCCGTGACTCAGTCCGGTCATAGACAGGACTGCCCGGGCAGGGAGAGGAGCTCCAGGGACTCCAGGCCTGTAGAGACCGAGAGAACAAAGAGATAGGGAAAGAAACTACAGTATGTGTCAGAGTTCTACATTTTTCTGACAGACATTTTATGCCCACTAATATATTCCAAAATGAAATATTTCAGAAAAAATCTTTGTACTCTGTAAAAACTGGAGCTTTGTCATCTCGTCTCTATATACATGTATATAGCTGAGATGAGAGTAAAGTTTATTGTGACTGATTTAATCAGTCTGCTTTCTCTGCAGTGTATTAGTGTTACTTGTAGCATTTTACTTGCATGTTAACTATGCCTGTTTCACTTTCGACATGAGGCGACCTGTATTTATAATGCCATAAAACAATTAAAATTAAAATTAAGATATATAACAAACTAATTATATTAGCAATTAAAATAGGGTTTAAACATTAAAAACCAAACTAAAAAGTGAAACTATAGTAACACTGATTCAATATACATATGACTGGACTTCTGACAACTGGATTCTCTTTTAAATTAATTCAATGAATCACTGTCTTGCAATAAATCTGAGTCGCTAGATAATCGAAAATATTGAAATTGATGCACTTTACAGTTGGAATATTGTTTGGTTCACATTTAAGATCGAATTTCAGTTTGCTGTTTCTACACATGTTGCTCTCTAAACTCTGATTATCACGGCGTACCTGCGTATTGCTACTGTCATGGCCTCTGGGGAAGTAGCACACGGACAGATCACCTCTGGCTTCAAACCATGAGCTTGGAACACGTTCAAAAATGCATCACATGACGAGACAGACCCTGAGTGAGAGATGACAGACAGGGAGATGGAGAAAGAGAGAGAGTGTTTAGAGGGAGAGTAGTTTTACTGGAAAGCATCACAAGCTCTTGCATCTCCTTGAATTGATTTCTATCTCCTGTAAACCTTAGAGGCAACATAATCAGCATGTCTCACAGGGATTGGCTCCGTCTGCCACGATAAGCATGCGTAGAGATGCCAGGCTGATGTCTCTCTGCTCTCTGTGCGACATCATGGCCCAGTGCAGGTCTCGACACTTTACCAAGGCCACACGTGCTACGGAAAAACACAGCAGACACACTTTTGAAATGACAGCTTCTTTGAGGTTGTGCCAATGCTATAAAATGTTTGTGTAAGACTCTTGTTGGAACCTTTGTGTATATGAACCCGTTGGACCCAGGACAGCGGACAGGCCTTCATTACTGCATATGGAACACTGATGGTGTGAATCCGGTTCATCACACTCTGAAAAACAAGAACAAGCACATCTCAACGTTCTACAGTTATAGAGGGTCTAAAGTAATTGTTACACAAAATTATTTGGTTGACAAGTTAAATCAAATATACTTTCATCTAGAAGCAATATTAAAACCAACAATAAGCTCCCACATGGCAAAAATAAGGGTATAATAAAGCATCAATCTGCATCAATATATAGATTGAATGATCAGCACAGGCCACAGCATCAATCCAAAATAAAAACATCAATCAGACATCATACACATTATAATGTTCCTCGCCAAGCAAGTGAGAAATCAGTTGCTTTCATCACAATTTATATATAGCTACATAACACAGGTTATTGTGGGCTGTAGCTCTGGAATAAAAACAACAAATGATTATTTTATAAATGTGGGCAAAAAAGAATAGAATCGCAATTCTTTCTCTGTTGATTCAAAATCGATTCATGCTTTCCAAAGAATCTATTCATATGTAATGGCGCTATTTAACTTTTTCTCCGACAAAAGTTCGGCTCTGCAATTCTATAGAAGGAGAAGGTGCAATGTCGAAATCTTCCCAGATGGACCTCCGTAGTCAAATGGGAAAAATAACTCAAAACAACAGTCTGGAAAAAATTCATCTATGTATTGAATCGTGAACTGCTTATGAAACGTAAATCAATTTTGAATCGAATTGTGAGCCCAGGAATCGGAATTGAATCGAATCGTGAGATTTTGTAAATTGTGCACCCCTAATATTTTAGTTGCTTTTTGTGATTTGACATTAGTGGAGGTGTTTTTGTTAAATCAGTACATGTTATTGTCTCATATTGATTGGTGACTCCATGAATGCAGACATCCCAACCTGCAAATACTCATTTCAGGGAGGTCTCCCCCGCCCCACCCCAACCCACATCTTCAAACTTTATTTTACAGAATTCTTTTTCAGTAACTATTTACAGGACAAGATGTACATGTGTTCCTCTTTCATTTCTTACCTTTACATTTTAGAACACAGTTTTTTTAGCCTACATTACACTTTTGTGTAGTCTGAGGTGAAATTTGTTTTACATTTTACATTTTAGAACACAGTTTTTTTAGCCTACATTACACTTTTGTGTAGTCTGAGGTGAAATTTGTTTTATATTTTCGTTTTTGGGGGCACTCTCCCTCTGCTCTAATGCGCCACTGAACCGATAACAGTTATCGGTTTTCGAAGTTATCATAACTTCGGTCCTTGAGAAGTTAAATAAAAGCTCGCCCACACTGAAATCTGATTGGCCTATTTTGCTAAGTAAACCAATCAGGATGCTCTTTGGCTAGCACGGGCTACATGAACAGGCACACACGTAGTGATCCATACATACGCATGTTCTCTCTCTCTCCCTCTCTCATTCCGTTGTTTGCGTGCTTCTCTCAAGTGCGCAATGCACACGCTACTGTCTCACGTGCATGCTCTTGTTTGCTTGCTCTAGTTTCCGGGATATTTTATTCAATTTGCGGGCATCAGGGAACCGTTATCAATATGCGGGAGACTCCCGGAACTTGAATCAACGAATCAAATCAAAGTCGTATAGTAGCAGACTTTATGAGATCAGCAGGCTCTGAATAGTTCTCCAATAAATCAATATACTGTAATATTGGATCGTGATGAAATTAAGATTTACACCTCTAATAAAAACCACACACCTTAACCACATAGAATCACACACAAACTCACTTACACATCCTAGCAAGAACCACATTACTTACTGTCAGCACTCCATGCCACAAACCCATGTCTTTCTTAAAGTCTAGAACATTCACCAGTGTTTCACCTGAGAATGAGAACACACACTTTTACACAGTTACACAAATGTACAAAGCAAACATGTATCATTGCTTTATATCACAGTGGTATGAGGGATTCCCTATTTCCAACAGATCTCAGAACTCACCCTCACAGTAATTACAGGCCTGTGTCAGGGCCTGACAGTGTGTTAGCATGGCCACCTTTGACACGGCAACACCCATCACTGTCCCCTCTTTACTCGCCTTGTACTAAGCGACAGGAACAGAAGGGTGAAAAATGGGCTTTTATGTCAGGAAAAAGGAAGCAAAGACAAGACACATGATGCAGGGCCTCAAAACAGAAACACACACTCCTACCTCGATGTATGCCGTGTCTGTGTTAGCAGTAGGAATGTGTGGCTGCCAGTCTTTTGAAGGTTTAGTGAGGTACTTGGAGTCAGTAATGACCCATTTTAGTCTTGGCCAGCCTTTCAAAAAACAGAAGAACAATAATAAATACAAGCAATCTATGAGTAAAGTTTGCACAACAATTTACTGACTAGGGATGTAAATCACAGGTTTCAGCACAATATTATCGATATTATTGATTCAATGGACTACAATGTCTACTGATATCACACAGTCTGCTACGATATGATTTTGATCTGATTTAAGGGACTGTTTACACAAATGCATTTTTTTATACATTCTTTTTTTATTGCATTTCATTCAGTGAAAAGAGTGTCTGTTTATATGTATGCACAGAATCCAGCATGTTGAAAAGTCTTCACTTTGGAGGGCGTATTAAAAAAGTGTTTGAAGTGGCTAAAATTCTGTTTACATGTAAATGAATGGTCCAAGCTTATTTAAAAATGTGTTTATAAAAATATCCACCTACATGTAAACAGGCCCTAATTCCTGCGTCATTTTTATTCTTTGGTTTCAACCAGACATTTAAATTAAAAAACACATTTCTCTTTTAATAAAAACAGAAAATATAAAGTTCAATATAAAGTGGCATTACAGTGTGTATAATGTCTAAATGAATAATGTTTTCATTTTGGATAGATGCTACGGGCTTGGTAATCATTCAATAAATGTATCAGTGAAGACATGTATTGTTACACCCCTAATGCTTTGTAGACCTAATTTAGACGTGTAATTTAATAAAACCAACAGAGCTCACCGTGGTCTGGACTAGAAATGCCACTTACAGGTTTTCCAGTCATGCTACTCTGAGACTGTTCTTGAAATATTTTGGTGCTAAGTAGAGCTGGGCGATATGAACAAAAACATTATCACGATATTTTTTGTCATATTGATCGATTTCGACAATTATCACGATATATTGTCATATTGTGTTTTTTTATGTTTTTTTTTTTTTTTTTTTTTTTATACAGACTGAATGAACAAGTTAAAATAATCAAACAATATTAAACAAATAATTTTCAACAAAATTCTACTTGAAGAGCCCTGAGAAGGGGGGGATTGCCGCTGCCAAAGAACAGCTAAAGAGAGCTGTCAACACCTCGCTTCCAGAGCGCTTTCTCGGTGCTTGTTGTTGCTAAGTTACGAAAAGCGTCATCTGGTACTTTCACGTTCGTATTTTATTAGCTTTTTCAGGCGGCATTTGTTGTCAAAGCGTCCGCCGTAACTATAAAGCGCTGCATTTTCATCGACTTTTTTCACTCACCGCGGCATCTAAGGGCCGCGACATACTCAACGCTACGTGACGGGTGCGCTTGCGCTTAATCTTGAGGACTCCAACAGGTGGCAGTGTACACCATAAAAGCGTTCAGTAGTGATGGGCACATGAAGCTCCGAAGCGCGTATCAAGTATGAGGGGGCGTGGCAGACGAAGCCCCGCTTCGAGGCATGTATCGTTTAAGCAGAAAACCACGTGACCGATAACAAACGAAGCCTTGGTTCGTTACGTCAGTGTTTCATCCCAAGTGTCGCTTGCTGTATAAATGGGGGTGAATCCCGCCGGCGCTTCGTGGGTTGTTTTGTTGGAGAGTGTATGAATGAGTATCGGACAGAATTTTTATTTTTTATGCAACTTATATTTTGTTCCACATTTGCAATTTCTATAATTAAGTAGTTGTATTGTATTAGTCTAATACAATACTACTAAATTATGCAAATTGCAAGCGACACTTGGGATGAAGCGCTGACGTAACGAACCGAGGCTTCGTTTGTCATCGGTCACGTGGTTTTCTGCCAAATGATACATGCCTCGAAGCGGGGCTTCGTCTGCCACGCCCCCTTATACTCGATACGCGCTTCGGAGCCTCGGCTTCAGATAGCCCATCACTAGCGTTCAGTCTGCCGTTACGTGACGGAAGAAGTAGAAAGCGGCAGTGAGAGAAAACATTTCGCTGTGAAATGAGGAAGATAAAAAAATATTTGCATTCGGATGTTACAAAGGTGCAAAAAAACCCGGCGAAACCGTTCAGCCGTGTTGATAGTAAACAACAATGCTGACGTCACGTGGCAAAACTTTAACATACAGCCGCCCCAATTTTTCAAGAGGTACTGCAACTCCCATAAATTTATGACGACATGCTCAGCGGACGCGTCAACAGAACGCTGAGAACACGTGCCAGCCATGATGCGCGCGCATAAGCGCTCTGAACGTTAAGTATATCTCGGCACGCGACCACTAATGTTTACCACGCGGCTTTTTCGTGTGTTATGGGCAAATTTGCATAATTGCGCGCGACTGGCTGTTGAGCTGGCGTTATGCCAAGCTACGTGATTGGCCAAAGATACTGTCAATCTCAACGCGCTGTCGCATAGTGAACAAACAAGTATGATCGAATTTTATAGCTTAGTTTATCATCGTTATCGTGGTCACATTTTATCGCGTTTCACGTTTTATCGCCCAGCACTAGTGCTAAGTATAAAAATGAAATACAGATTTCACAGAAAAGCTCCAACCTTTGAACTGCAGTATTTCACCAGTTGGGGTTTTCGGTAAACCCTTGAGGCAAATCTCACTGGTCAGGGCCAGACCCACTCCACAGCTGCCTAACAAGAAGCCAACCTGACTACTGCCTGCATCCTGTAAAAACACACAGAGGGGCGAACAACCAAGCTGAGGATTAAAAACAGGAGGGACACACTCATGGCATATTCCGATGTGATATGACAGTAAAAACGATGCCATGCATATGGCAGGGAAATGTGGAAGCTGTAGTTACCTTGCGAGACAGTGGCACCTCTATAGGCACAGGAATGACCTCAGCAAGCAGGCAGCCATAAAATGCCACCCAGAACATCCCTGGGTCACTGTTTGGGTACACCAGAGCCACCTGGGTAGATTTTGAATGTAAACATGGGTATGACAATGACAGCATAAAATGAATAAAAATGTGCAAAACTTCAATCATGAGTGAGGAGAAAATATGCTTATCTACAAAAGGGCGTTCTGCAGAAAAAAAGTTTAGGGAACCACTGAGTTAACAGATGAGAGATGTTGAAAGCTGATGTGCATGTTAGTTTCATATCTGTGCTATATCTCTGAAGAAGTGATACAGTGGGGCAATATGAGGTTAAAAGAGTTTGATTTTAGCAGAAGTATATGTGCTGCCTGCCTCATTATTCCGAAAAAGTCATAGAAATAATTAAGAAAGGAGAAGCCAAAATCTGTTCCTACCAAACTACTTTGTAATTGCCTTCTATATGGAAATAACCCAAATATTTGGTGAACTGACAAAATTCTGGGTCGGGTACAGCCCCTAGGTCTTATAAAGATTTCATATCCACAGACAAGTGTGCTTCACACTCACCCGGTCTCCCGGCTTGATGACTTGCTCATTCTTGGTCCCCAGTTTGTTGAGGAGTGTGTAGGCCAACTTAACACTACGACTCCATAGTTTCCCTGGCAACCACACACACACCAATTAATCACTTACAATCTGACAGCACATCCACCGAGGGGCAAAACACGTCAGTCACGGAGAACAAACTATCCCCCAGAAGGCTCCAATCCCATCTGGCCCTTCACCCTCAATCACTGCAATTACTTCTAAAGATGATTTTGCTAAGGTCACTAATGTACAGACTCCACCTGCTCTAGCAACTAAACAACGGAAATAACTGTGTGTCACACAGCGCTGTGGAATAACTAACTAGAAGTAGCAATGCCAACAACAATTTTTTCAGTAGCTTATCAGTTGCAAAGCTACTTTGCTATAGCTTTAAAAGTAACCTTTTTCACATATAGTGAGGTGGTGTGTCAAAATGTTATATCATTACAAAACAGAAAATATATTATTTTCCACTTTTAACAAACACAGGTATTTACAACTATCAGATGCTTCTATGACAGATTGGTGCTGACTTTGCAGAAGAGACATCTGATAGGCTTCCGCAACACTGGTCTTACACTCAACTAACATTTTAATGAGGCAAACCACAAAGTGTGTTACCATATGTGAGAGTGTAGAGGGGTTTTCCTGTAATGTCAAGGGCTGTGAGAGCAGGGCTTTTGCCTTGAGTGGCTCCCCATCGAGCCAACGCAGCCTGGAGGGCGGGAGGCCAGTTGCTGACCACACCCAGAGGCTCGCCTTTGACTGGGATTATCTGCCGGCCCTCCGGCCTCGGGGTGTTAGGATCTGGACGTGGAACTGGTAATAAAAAAAATCTTTACATTGCACCATAAAACTATATAGCAACATAAAAATGCAGACCAAAGTGTTTTACATTAGGAATAAAATCAAGCAAATAGAATAAGGAAGCATCTAGCAGTCAGTAACTGGAATATATATAACTGTAAGATATGATAAAAATAATCAATAAGACCAACAAAGAGAATATATAAATAAAAAAATAAGCAGATGCGTTAATGTTGAATGTAGAATTTGCACCTTCTACAATCTCCTCTTGGTCATCCATGAAGAACTCGCTGAGCGGCGGCCGCTTGGGCCTTTTCAGGGTGTTAAGGAGCTGCTGTATCTTGGTGGACACGCGGCTGGAGACAGGAACACCTAAACCGGGATCGGGGTCAGGCAGGTGAGGGGGGTGAGACAGACGGGCACAAACACATATATATATACACGCACACAACAAATCTGGTCCAGTGTGGAGCTAACAAGGCTGTATTGTTTGGAGAAAAAGTGTTTCACTCTCTTACAGTAGGCTTCAGTCCTGCTCAAGTGGATTTTACGTTAAGATTTTTGTACACCAAATTCAAAGAACATTCTTTTCATTGTTAAGAGAGCTGAAGATCAGGAGAAGAATAACCAGCTGTAAGAAGAGACGACACAGGCACTATAGCGGCTAGCAGGAGGCTGACTGGGAGAGAATGATTCTAAAGGAGTGGAGGGCATGATCGGGATCAAGTGTCCTCACATCCTCACACGCTCGTAATCAAAAATCACTCCACACAAACACACACAAAGGGTAAGGTCTCACTTCAGGGCATGACTAGGGGCTAAGCACCAGCATTACCTTTGCCCACTCTTCTCACTAACAAAGAGAAACAATGAAAAGCAACGTGACACAAGTGGAGAAGAGCGGAAAGGAAAACAAAAAGCAAAGCAGAGATTGGATTTGATTAATAAAGCAATCAGATACAATTCACTATTTAGTTCTGATTAAACCAAATCATTCTCTCTAGAAAATGTATGGTTATGAAGTGTATCATATAGGACTGGGCAATCAATCTAAAATGTATCATGTAAAATGTAACTTCAGAACCTCTAGTCAATGCAATCTTGTCCGTGACAATTATTTTAACAATTCTGTCAATAATTAAAAAATGATAATTCTGTTCATACGTTCCCTAGTGATTTTTCATATAAGCCCCCCTTAAAAAATACTACCGTATGTGTACCTTGCTAGTGAACTTTGAGGTCAAAAAAAAACCCCAAAAACTCAACAAATACAAAATATTCATTTATCATAATTCAGGTAATTTTATCGTGATATTGATTTGAGGTAATACCGCCCAGCCCTAGCATCACGCAAACCATTTTCCTCTCACCAGATATTATCATTACCTTCAGTACATCACTAAGACAAATCCAAACACACATCTTAAATTCTTATTTCATATGAACCTCCTACATTTACTCCCATCCACCCCGAGAGTAACCTCCAATCCTCTCCGTACCGTCAGCCGTCTCCATCATGCTGGATCTGCTCTGACCACGGCTCATTCCCCTCACTACTGCGTTGGAGGGCAGGTCCACGCGGGATCCTCGTGCTCGGGCATGTTGTGCCTCAGCCTGGGCCGAGCTTTCGCCACCTCCACCTGCTGCTGGAGGCTCTGATACACAAACAACACTAATACATTAACCACATCAACCCAACTTAAATTACACATTAAAAACTCTAGGGTTTTTTCACTCAAGAGAAACCTAAATACTGACATTATTTGAATTATATATATTTATATATTTTTGTCAAGGCAGCTCTGATTTAGAGAGGTCTGATGATAAATCAGCTGTTAATTCTGTGAATCCCAAACTTTTCCCCTCTAGATATTCTAGAAAAATCTACGAACAACCTTGGTAACACAAATATCATTATGCTTAAGTTTACCTCTTCCTGATCTCGTCACTTGAGAGTTAAAGGAAAACAGAAAAATGTTAAAACAAGAATAAAAGGTAAATAAAAATGAATGAAAGAAACACCACCATTAGATTAACAATATTTCACGTCCCCCTCCCAATTCTTCCCTTCATCTTATAGCGCATCACTGAAGTCTGCTTTATAATGACACTTCATGTTAACGCCGTAGCTTCCTCCAAAAACTAGGCAGACCCGGTGAAAAGGTGACTTTTTGAAAAGGCCATAGTGAGGGAAACATCCCATATTAATCACGTGCATTAACATTCCCACTTCAATTTGACATATTCTCTCAAAATCGCTTTCAGCTCTCGGAGAGAAAAACAACAAAATCCTGGACAGTTGTGAGAATGTCATTTTACATATTCAATGTCATTTATTTGCTTTGTCACACTCCCCCAGGGTGTTTCCCCACTTTGAGAACCTCTGTGTAAAGCTGTTTACGAACTGAGGTAATTTTAGAGGTGAAAGGTTATGTCATATAAACAATCAATTCAGTAATCACTTAACAGTCTCCTATAACAAGTAGTGATGGTTTTCATGCCCTTCTTAGTGCTTAGTGCATGTGTGAAAGGGTTCAGGAGTCACAGGGTAACTACAGGTGAAATCTTCATCACATCAGGCAACGATTAGAACTAAATGTGTCTTTTCTCACTGAAATCTACCTGCAGCGTGAACAGAGCACTGTAGACTGAAATCTGTTTTATTTGTGTAGACAATAAACAGCACAACAAATCATGAGGTTTTTCATTTTAACACTCTGCAGGAGGTGTGAACATTTAAATGTGTATGTATGTGATCATGATTTTGTCATCATAAAAAACTAAACAGTGTCTGCAATTGGCAATGAACAGAAAATACACAATTCACAATATAACCATAAAGCGCAATTTCCGCCTCACAACTGAGTGGTCCAATTTCATGAGTCATATTATGAAAAAATGAAGTAGCACACCAGCATATGTTTATCTTCAGTGAGAGAATTCTTTTTGAGGAGTAAGAATGTATTACATATTAACAACAGAATGCCACAGGCAAAGCGCCCTACAGTTTGTAGCTGTGTGACTGTAGCATGAATCATGCATGAATACATTAAACAGAATAGCACTTTATAGTTAATTAATGCCCAAAGCCTCCATTATAAGTGTGTTTTAAATTGTGTGTATTTTGCTCAGAATTCCATGTGTGGTAATGTACAGTGTGCTCCACGCACTGCAGATGAAGATAAAAGGTCCACACACACAATTCATTTCAAACATCACACGGAAATCAGTTCAGGTGCCATTCAAGGATCAGGCTTACACAAGGCCATGTTCAGAATCAATGAAGAGTCATTTTCATTCATATTTGAACATGAGGCCAGTTAAGAGTCTTCTGGGGATTTTACGTTGAGCAGGCATTTATCAGGATCACAAAGGAATGTTCATGTGTGTTCAAACTAGGGATGCAACGGTTTTCTGTATTTTACCAAACTGTTCGGTACACCCTGTTCGGTTTAATACACCCAGGTGAACCGCGATAGTTTGGTATGCCTAACATTAAACTTACATTTTTAAAATGTGGTCATTGTGCACGCATTCTCAGGAATTAAAGTTCTCTTTCGCTATGATGGATTTCCGCCCATTTGACTCTAGCTGTTTCCGTCAATCAAACGAAAAAGTAATAATTGAGATAAAAGCAGATCCATGACAATTAAAGTGCGAGCTTTTTAATTCTGAACTTATGAGAATGTTGATTATGCAGGATCGCCGGTCAGCTGTGTAAACATGTGCACAGTGTGTTTGAGCGCTCGCGGTTCTCACTAAAACGCCCCAGTTCAGTCAAATCAGTTCAGCATGCGTTTACGTCACGAAAATGTCATTTATGCGTTTTTATGCATTTACTTCTGTTTTTGTGCATGGAATATCTTACAAATACTTTCACATACAGAAGGATCATGTCTCGCCTTGATCGTGCTACTGAAAAGTGCTGCTAAAAACACAAGCAGAGCATGCTCTAGCCAGTGAAAAGAATTTAACGAAGCTTTGATTTTAGAAAAACTGCCACGACCATTTTTTGTTATTCGAATAAATAATCGTTTCAGCCCTAGAAACAGAAAAGGCAAAGAATCTACTGGATGTTAGAGCAAAGACAACATTAATGGAGCAAAACTGTATCGTTATCGTGGCCAAAAAACGCATCGAACCGTGGGCACACTATAGTGGTGCATCCCTAGTTCAAACATTGACTAACGGGTGTGAATATTCTACAAAAATATTTCACAGCTACACACAACCTTGGTAACACAAATATCGTTATGCTAAGTTTACCTCTTCCTGATCTTGTCACTTGAGAGTTAAAGAAAAACAGAAAAATGTTAAGACAAGAACAAAAGGTAAATAAAACTTGTTTGAAGCAGAATGAAACACCATTAGACTAACATATAATAACATGAAGATGAAGGAAATCAGAATAATGTGAACAACTCAAATCACACAAACAACAATGGAGTGGTGGTTGTCTAGCAGTAGGATGCTTGCTCTAAACCAACAGGTTCAAATCCTACCTCAGGCACAACCACCACTAGGCCACTGAGCAAGACCCTTAACCCTGTGAAGCACTGAGAAGACTTGGAGTTAATCCTGTTGCTCAGGGACTCAATGGTGGTAATGCTAGAGGTAGGGGACTGTCCCTGTGATTAGGAAATGGAAGTCTCTCTGGATAAGTCTGTCTGTTAAATGCCACAAAATGTTAATGTAAAAATTATATTCATGAAAGGATTTATATACAAGGAAATACTAACTAGAATGAGCAAGTGAGAAGACTTGAGAAGGTGTGTTGTGATGCTCACCAATGCGGGCGTGTGCAAAGGCCTCGGCCAGAGCAGAGGGTTGAGAGTGAGAGTGGGGTGGGGGGCCGTGGGGAACAGGAATCTGCTGGCTCTGGGGCTGTGGAGCCTGCGGTGGCCGAGACTCTCCATGGGACAACGTGGAGGAGGCCGAGGAGGACGAGGTGGAGGAACCTGGGATGGAGCTGTTCATCCAGGAGTCAGGAGACTGCTGCTGACCCCCACTACCCCCCGTCCCACTTTCTTCATCTGAGGAAGAGGACGAGTCTGGGAAAAAGTAGAGGCAAAGTGAGAGATAAACGAAGAACTGATAAACAGAATTTGCTGTTACCATTTTACAACAAAAACCGAACTCTCCCACAGGATGTAATGAAGATTAATTGAATGTCTTGGCGTGCTTAATTAGACATTAATTACATGCTTCAGTAACTTCATAACTATATACACACACTAAGAACATTCAATCTTCGAAGGAAATCACTAATGATAACATGATCACTAGTCGTGTTTTTGTCTCCAGTTCTGTTTTGGTGACAGACAGAGACTTTAAATCATCACAAACGTGTTAACTGTTGATATAAAAAGATTTCTGTAAACTTCATAAAGCCACATCCAAAATTGATACATTGCAAGAATAAACACAGTCCCCTCCAAAAGTACTGGAACAGCAAGGCCAAGTAATTTGTTTTTGAATTAAGGTGAATGATTATTTGTCATTATGAACATACCACACCGCAGCACAAAGTACGTCACAACGAAATGTGACCTCTGGATTTCATCCATCCCTGAAGAAGCGGTGGGCAACCTAACATGGGCAGCACCCAGGGAGCGATACTTGGGGACGGAACCTTGCTCATGAATACCTCAGTGGTACCTTTACCGGTCCAGGGATTCGAACCGGCTTCTCTCAGGCCTTTGTTCTCATTGCCGCCCTTGCGGTTATGCTGCTCACACTCTCGTTTATCCTGCCTGCTTTTTTGTTTGCGATTCTGATACAAATCTAATGTGGGGCAGGGTTTTTCAGGGGTATGCTCTCATTGGCTGATTGGCTTTTGAGCGACAGCTCACTGCCAGGAAGTTTCATCAGTACTGGGCAGCGCAAGCTTTGACAAAAGTGAAAAGTTTTACCTTGAAAAGTTTTATGCAATCATTTAGGCACAAATCTTATTCTATAGCAAAAGTGCTGGAACATAATATTTTTACCCCCAAAAAACAGAAATTTCATGGTTCAATAAGTTTGCTCACTTGAAAAATTGGTTGGTTTGATACTAAATGTAACGTTTTATGTTGTTTAACATATCTAGATGTAAATGCCAAGACATTTTTGCAGGAACAAATTAAGTGGCCTTGCTTTTCCAATACTGTTACAATATTACTACTGTGACAACCAATGAAACTTCAAAATAAGACACGGCTGGGAAGGAGTGTGTGGGTGAGTGTTTGTGTCTTGCTTGTACCTGGTGGGGTGCAGTTATCGATGGGTGACTGCACATATGTGGAGCGCCGCTTGGTTGGCATGGGCAATGCCATCTTCTCCTCTTTATGCTTAGCCAAGGCGGCCTGCACTGCCTCAGTATGGATATCTGATAGTGTGTGAGGCGGGAAAAGAGAGAGAGAGAGCGCGAGAAAGAGGGAGGCAAAAGGCAGAATACAGAAAATCAGCGCGAGAGATGGGGAGAGAGAGGAGGCAAAGGTGTTGTAAAAGAAAAGGACGAGCATAGAAAAATGACAGACATTAAGAGGAGGTGTGCAGTGAGAGAGTGCAAGTAATATCACTCAAGTAGAAATAGTATAGTAAAAAGTTACAGACATTTAGGGATTTTAGAGCACCTTGTAAAAATACCAAAATAAAAAAAAAAAATCTCAGGTTGATGTTCTAACCTCATTTTCTGTTTGGATAAAACATATTTATGTATTAGTATTGACTTGCCATTAACCGCCCTTTGGTATTGGATGCTCCAAGCTTTTGTGAGCCCCATATTTACCCGATCTGTAGCGTTCGTCCCTGGTCCCACCGCTGCGGTGCTGTCGCCGGGTACGGCGATGACGAGAGGAAGAGGAGCTTGAGGAAGCATTACTGGCCCCTGGAGTGGAGCTCGGCCCAGCGTCCTGCCCATCATACTGTGGAGGTGGAGCCAAATCTGTCAAACAAAAGATCAAAGACAGAGATCAAACAAAGATAAATGACTCAATCACTTTGTATCCTGTCCTAATAATTTTCAGACTTTCATATGAGTTTAAAAGAGGTGATGATATGGCTTAGCAACCACCCTTACGTCTTCAGCTGAACAAGAGCAACTTTTAATCAGCAGTAGACGCAAAAACATTATGCACTTTCTCCTCATATTTCAAGGCAGCATCAATTCAAACCATTAGCAGGAAGTGTTGACAGAGTGTCTGGAGTGGTTCTCATAAATGAGAGATCGAAAAATAGAGAGCAATGCTAAAGGGATGTTTCATAACCATCTCTTCATATGAGTCAAAGGATATCAGACTCATAAAAATACACATTTTGCAATGCAAAGTCTAGCAGTAATGAAGAGAAATGTAGAAAAAAGAAGCAAGATAAGAGGATGAACAGACGAAGAGAGAGAGAAAGAAAGAGAGAGAGAAAAAAAATCAGCCATATCTTACTTTGCGTTTGGATGATGTAAGGAGCAAGCAGCTTGGCTCTCTTCTTCTCATATCCTTTCTGTGTGATGTCACCTACAAGAACATACACACACAGACATGGTAAACTCACACATCACAAGTACAGTACTGTGCAAAAGTTTTAGGCAGGTGTGAAAAAATGCTGTAAACAAAGAATGCTTTCAGAAATATAAATAATGATTGTTTATTTTTATCAATTTACAAAATGCAAAGTGAGCGAACACAAGAAAAATCTAAATCAAATCAATATTTGGTGTTACTACCTTTTGCCTTCAAACCAGCATCAATTCTTATAGGTACACTTGCACAAAGTCAGGGATTTTGTAGAATTATAGTCATTATATTATTTTGTAGTCATTATATTATTTTGTAGGATTATAGTCATTATGTTGTTTTGTAGGATTATAGGATTATAGATCTGTGGTTAGTTCTCCAAGATGTTTGGAACAACCTACCAGCCGAGTTCCTTCAAAAACTGTATGCAAGTGTACCTAGAAGAATTGATGCTGTTTTGAAGGAAAAGGGTGGTCACACCAAATATTGATTTGATTTAGATTTCTCTTTTGTTCATTCACTGCATTTTGTTGATTGATGAAAATAAATGATTAACACTTCCATTTTTGAAAGCATTCTTTGTTTACAGCATTTTTTCACACCTGCCTAAAACTTTTGCACAGTACTGTATAAACATACACATATTCTTGTCTCCCGTCATACTACCTGCAAGCTTTATGTTGCTTTTATGAGATGATCTACTGTGTGAACTGCTCTACAGAAAGGTACTTCTTCAGGGTTTAGATGCATTGGGAATGTATGTATTCATTGTGAACACAGCTGTAAACTCACATTCTCCAAAAAGTGTGCTACAAGAGTCTAAAAGTAGACAGGTGGGATTTCATTAACAAATTCTTTTGTAATTTCTGCAGGATATTCAATATCACAGTCATGGTTAAACACAGAAGTTTCTCTTCATTTATCAATGTCCTCAGACTTGCACTGACTTTCATCATCCAGAAATGCATCATAGCTAGCAACAGCAGCACGAGGATCATTGGGAAGGATGGCACAGAGAGGGAGAGGGAGGGAGAGAGAGAGAAAGAGAGAGAGAGAGAGAGAGAGAGAGAGAGAGAGAGGGCAAGTGTGCAAGAGACTGAGACAGATTTTTTTGTCTTCATATTCAACAGTACTGATCAGGAGAAGAATAAATGTAAAACAAACAGTGCTTGCTATTTGTTCCTTCACTATGGTTTTTATTTCCACGTCAACACCTATCAAAATCAACACTGACAAATGATCTCGATACTACAGTACTTTTAAGTTAAAGATTTCAAAGGATCTGGCCATTTCTAAAGCCAATAAAGTTCTCACGTACTCCGCACATAAACACCACTGTAAACATTTGTTGTTTGCTAACAGAACAATGCAAAATCAAGAAGGATATAATTGTAGTAAGCCCTAGGAGTGTAAATCACAAGTGTCATCACAATTCAATATAACATTGATTCAACCAACAACATTCTGATGTTTGCTGATATCACAAAGTCTGCTACGTTACGTTTTATCATATTGGTTTTAGTAACAAATATTTTATTAAAAACATGTCTTTCTGGGGTTTGGTTTTTGGTTTAAAGTTGAAAAAGGAACACATTTATATAGCTAAAACACACATTTACTCAAGTAGCAACTCAATATTACTCAATATGAAGGGTCGACCGATTATCAGGGACCAATATTAGGTATTTTGCCAATTATCGGTATCTGTGTTTAATTTGGACCATCACTGATATTAAGTAATTACAGTAGGTGCTAGTGTGTCTCCACTGCCACCTCTTCTCTCTTTTCCATTTGCTCTCAACTTGCTGCTTCATTTAATGTCCCACCCACAAAGTCTTTTTTTTGCATATCAGTCCCAAATATCAGTTATCGGTCCCTTTAACTAGCAACAATCAGTATCGATATCAGCCCTGAAAAAACCAATATCAGCCGAGCTCTACTCAATGTATTTATTGGTCAGTTCAGGCAGCAACAAACACTAGTGTTTTTGTCATTTGAGACCAAAACTAGACTGAAAATTCACATTGTAAAGAATATGATAGAAAGTGTCCTCGGCAGAAAGTGTTCATTCATCTGAGGAAGGGACGACTGCATGAAGGTCCATCTTTTTTCTCCTATGAGAAAAAAGCAGCAGCACTGAACAAACTCCCATAAGTAATGCATGAACACCAACCCAGCTGCACCAACTCGTATTTTTAGCTGTAGAGGAATGTACCATCACATTCACAAATAAAGGGGGCCAAAAACGGCAGAATTCAGACTTGTTGACCACAATACGTCATACAATAAAGTCACTGTTCTGCAATATGACCAGAGGGAAGATGACGAACTCACAAATAAACCTTGAGTCCTACCCATTATATTAAATGACTACATTTAAGAACCTAACCTTTAATTTTATTTCAGTTCTAACAAAAACAAACCAAAGAAATTATCTTGATGTCACATTATTATGTAAATAATATGAAATAAATTTTTAATAAAGTGTTTTTAACAAAAGCAGGATGACTAATGAAAGGAAGTCAAAAGCTCCAATTTTGACACATATTAGCTATTACAGACAAATGACAGATCTTGCTTTCCACAGCTCTCCTTCTGTTTTTCTTCTTGTTTCACATATTACATCCATAAATCATTTTCACCAGACACAAATTCTTATAAATGATATAGAGAAGGTTTGAAGTTATTTTTACAAACTATATATAGACGGACCAGTTGGCAGTGTAACGATTAGAGAAGGTCACTGGTTCAAGTCCCATACTGGTAAAGGTACCACTGAGGTACTCATGATCAAAGTAGCATCCCAAGCACTGCTCCCCTGGCACTGCCCGTCAGCTGCTCACTGCTCCTTCACAATTGGATGAAACGCAGAAACTTAAGAAACTGCAAACTAGAACAGCCAGCATGTGGTAACCCAAACCCCTGTCCAAATTTGACTGCATCTTCAGCCACAAAATCGCATTGTAATCATCACTGAAATACTGTAGAATCAATGCACATCACAGTTGTTTTCTAATATTCCATCTTAATTCTTTCCCCTTGTTTTTCCCTGTCTCTCTTTCTTCTATACTCTTAACCTCTCTCTCCCCCTCTCCTTCGCTCTCTTTCACATAAACATACATGTAGACCAAGAGCAGATGGGGATTTCCTCTGCCCTGTGCACAGACTGATATGATTTCAGAAAGAAAGTGAACGTGCAGGAAGACGGAGGGGAGAAGATAACGGGGGAGAGGAGACGCGATGGAGAGGAAGAGGGAAAGAGACGGGAGAATAGAAGAAAAGAGCAGAGGAGAAGACAGGAGAATAAATAAAAGGAGAGAGAAGAGAAAATAGGTGTTTTACTTCTACAAAGGGCAGTTTGGGGAAATTACTTTTAAATAGTGGCTACAAGCTGGATATAAATAAAAATAGTTAAGCCACAGATAAACTACTGCTTTAATATAACAGTAAGCTAGAAAAGTAGCTAACGGCATCCAAGCTAGTTCTTCCAGTAGTACTTGTGCTGTAGGATGCTCAAGTTATAAAGTGTAAAGTTTAAGTTATAAAAAAGGTGAAAGATAACGTTAAAAGTAATATGAAAAATTTATCAAATCACAACAGAGTTACACTCCAATGTACTGTCTATTTCACCTTCCAAAAATGTTGACTTTTGCTTCAATCTTGTCTAAGGTGGAGGCCATCCTCCGACTCCATCTCACAGCAGTCAAGATGTGATGCAATGAACATGCACTGCACCGGAAAGGTAGTCTATCAGATACCACTTGTCAATTCAACACCAATCAGAAACACCCCGTAACTGAAAATATCTGGTTTTGTAACATGAAAAAAATAAAGTTCTTTTCTTCTTCTTGTAAGAATCACGCCACACAAAAACATTTCTCCCCTTTGGATAACAAAGACCTCTTTTGTGTCATCGACAATAGTTGTTCTGCTAGTTGAGCTAATTGAGCACTGTGACAAAGCGTTTTGCCATGCTACATTCTTATTTTAAAAATAGTTACAGATTAACTACTGTGTTTTAAAAGTGGCTTTGCTACTGAAGACCTATTAAAAATTAGTTTTAAGTTAGTAGCTTCACTAATTGAAGTTAGCTAATCCCCACCACTAATGGTTGCTAAATGCCTTAACGTCCTAAACATAAACAACTTGCCTTGCTCCATAGGACTGACCAACACTGTCAATAAACAACTCATCAATGAGACCCCTGCACATGTTCTTGCTGTGAGGCAAGTCATAAATAATTGCTTTTATCCATCAAAGGTCAGGTTTTAGGAAATAAAAGGAAAATACATGCTGAGCCTCCCCTTAATCACATAACCACACTCATTAGGCTGCAGCAGGTCAAAAGCTGACCCCATTTCGGTTCTCGTATTCTCAGAAATATGTGCACACTGAGTGGTTTCCAGGCTTTTAACTTACAGTTCCCCCTCTCAGCAGAACTTGTAATGCAAAGAATGTTCATCAATGCATCACTGTGGCATGCAACTAGAACAGTTGTAGTGAAGTGCTTAGTTTGTTAAAGAAAAGCATGACAAAAAATGTTCACCAACAAGACACGACAAAGATTAGACGTTTACAAGCTCAGATCTTTCATAATTAAGCTCAGACTAAATTTATATTGATTTCATTGACGAGACGGCACAGGACTACACTGTTAAGTCGCGCACTGATAGACGTCCAAAATGCAGTTAGTTTGTGAAAATGTAAGCAATGCAGCCCTGTGATTGGTCAGATTAGCCGAGGGACGTATCAGATGGATTTGCTGTAAAAGAAAAGCGAGTGATCAAATATAAAGAGTGAACTACCACATGGCTTCAAAGAAAACAGGATTGTTAGGGCGAAAAGGACACTGTAATAATGGAAAATGAAGAGACACTATTGGGCTTTAAATTAAGTACAAAAATACAAAATACAATACAATTTTGCTAATGGCAAAATGAATATGCTATAACCGTATAGCAAGTTTGCTAGTCAAAAATACAAAAAAATATAAAATATAACTACTTTTTCTGACTAAAACTAGACTAAAACTGAACATTGAAGCATTTTGGTTTAAGGACTAAGACTAAACCTAAAGCCACTGTCAAAACTACCATCACACAGTATAAAATATAAATAAACACAGTATATACAATATGAATACGGTAAACTATCATTAATATTACTATTATTATTACAATTATTAACTAATAACTATAATTAGTTGTAGTTACAGTGACCCTTTTTGACTCAACAGACATTTATTACATTTGAAATAAAATAAAAAAGCTAAATTTAGTTACTGGTAACTAGTAATTCGTTGCCAGTAGAGGTGATTTGTAAAAGTAACATGACGCTAAGACTTGGAGGAAGGTAGATTTGGGAAGTGTAGTAAATGCCTGGACGGTATCCTCAAAAGATGCTTGAAGAGGTTATTCCCTCTTTTGGTAGCCACTTTGAATGCATGTTTAGCCAACTGGATATCCGTCCACAAGGGCAACCCTGTGTTAGTTCATGGAAGATCCACATTAAAAATGCATTTAGCAAACATTTGTGGTACGATATATAAGCAACAAATATTCACACTGTATAGCTGCACCGCTACATGGAAATGGAAATGTATTGTGTCTGTGACCGAGTTTGTTTTTTATGAGGGTAAAAGATGGACAACTGTAAAAACTGGACATATGGCTGTACAGGGCCATGCTACACAGTCACAAGTCACTTGTTTTCCTATCACACTGAGACTCTCTCTCTCTCTCTCTCTCTCTCTCTCTCTCTCTCTCTCTCATGTCCCTCTCTTTCCCACACACACATACACACACACCAGCTGCTCTGACTGTGGGAATACTGGATTTGAAGTAGCAGCGTTTGATGGATTGTTTCAAAGTGTGTAAGAAAGAAGGAAAACTCCAGGAAATTAAGTCTTTGCTTTCAAAGACTCATCTATCTCTACCTCTCTCTCTTTCTCTCTCTCTCTTTCTCTCTCTCTCTCTCTTTTATATTCACATACACAGTATTAAGCGGCCCCTAGAAAACAGTAATTCTCCATTTGGTAACAGTCAACATCATTAAACACTTTACAGAAGTACAAAGCTCTTCTTTCATCCCTCTACCTCACTGTTCTCTCATGTAACATACACATACACACACACATCCTCTCCCTGTGGATGATGTCATTTTCTCCACTGCTTGTCCGTCTGTCCCTTGACATGGTTTCCTGTGCTGCGGGGAGAGAAAGCTTGTCTCTGTAGAACCAAAAGTGTGTGTGTGTGCATGTGTGTGTCACATTCAGCCTTGTTTCCACACCTCTATCTAGACACCACAGCTACCATCACAAACACGCCTTCATCACACAATTTCCCAGCAGCCCCAGTGCTGCCATGGCAACAGGGGTTCGACTGAAGCCATTGTGTGTCTGCGCAGGTGGCAACACGACTGCAGAGCTGCTGGAACACGCTGAGTCAACCGTCTCAGAACACACCTACAAACGAATACGTGAATGGAAACCCTTGACTGCTTTCTGCACCTCCAATTATATTCATCCAGACACACAAAACGCTGCCAACACTAATCGCTGGAATGTGTCGACATCAATGTTTTCCTGTTTTTCAGACATATATTATCAATATATTAAGTAGTGTTTAACAATTACATTTCAAAAAAGTTTCAAGTAGTTGCAACAAATATTATTATTTTTAATAAGGTGGCTGAAGTAGAGTCTGACATTGTCACTAAAGAGGTTTTTTATTTAAAAAAAATCCTGAAGACCAAAGGCTTTGATGACACTAGAGTACTCCACATTAACAGAAAAAGGGTGTTTTTCACTGTGCAAAGTTTCAATGGCCATAGCAGAACCATAGCAAAAACATAGTAAAATACTAATGCCAGTGCCAGTGTGTGTGTTCTTACACACTGAGCTTGAAACCCCAATTGTTACATTTATATTTAATTATAATAACTATTTCAAGCACATTTCTTTGTGCAGTTAATGCCATCAATGCAAGCGAGAACTGTTGAATGAATAGATGTGATAAGTCTAATCAAAATCTTCATAATTAATATTAATATCTCAATAGGAAAATTAATCTTTTGGATGAATCCACCGATAAATAAAACAGTAAATAGATTAGTCAACAGAAAAATTTTGGTTAGTAGCGACCCTGGAAACGAGTCTGAAAGCCACTAATACAACCTCACATGTCCTATTGTCTCATGTGGTAATGGTCATGTTTGTACATGTGTATATTATCTAGAGGATTTCACTGTGTGTTAGAGTAGCACACTACATTGTTAGCTGTTGTTGCAATATTACATTTGTAATGCTGGTATTTGATATAGTAGCTCCAAAAATATAACATTCCCTTCTGGCAAAGTCTGGCCTGCTGGGGAAAAAACAAACCAATGGGTGCTGAACAGATTTGGACGTTTCATACAGGTTATTATTAGGGCCACTTCCGAAAACTCGCCGAGAGGCTAAGTTTGGGAGGTCTGTCGGATGAGCTTTACAGATCTGGTTTAAGAACCAGATTCCGTCTTGCATTATCCAAAGCATTTACTTAATTCCTCACAGAGATTAAACGTAAATCAAACAATCCACAATGAGAAAACAGGACTGAAGCATGAGTGCAAGCGCTAGCATAAGCAGTCAACAGGAGTCTCTCCCCACTCACCTCCTCTCTACCAACCCATTAGCAGATGTGCAGTTAAAGGCACATTCCCCCGCACATAACACTGCATGATACTAACCATAAAATAGTGACGGCAAGCACAATATAACAGTCAGCCAACATTTATCAATCTATTTTGACACCTAAACAAGCTTGATTTGTTAAATCAAACACTGCCAAACCGATCAAAAGTAAAACTGGTCTTAATGTGAGAGCTAATGTGTAGCTTCTGATCTGTTAAAATCAGCCTGCTGAAGAACTCTGCTGGCTGGACCTGATCAGTGCTCATGTTATAAATCTACATTTCTACATCAGTTCCATCAATGCTAATTAATCCTGATCCATTTTCTGTAACTAGTCTTTAGCACCAGCATCAAACAACCAATACTCAGTTGGTTGGTAGTAATCAGCAAAATCACACCCTACTCTCTAAATCACAGTATGCCAATCTGGTATTTTGAAAGTTGGGTGTGATTTTGCTGTCACCCCAACCAAAACCGGTGTAGACCATCAAAGATTTTAAGTTGTCACCTGCTGATTATTGTGTTTTGTATTTTGTGTATATTCTGGCCTACTGCCATGGGTGCCAACCATTGTGTTAACCAAGGCTGATCAAGAGGCCGAAGGTTTGAATCATTGGGTTCTGAAGCAACCCATCCTGATTTCACAGGCAAAAGAAATTAGAAAAGTGACAACTGTTAAACGCTTGACACAAAGCATTTTACTCAGGCGTGTCCAGTTCTGGACCTTGCGGGGCCGGTCTCCTGGAGGTTTTCCCTCATACTGGAGTTTAGAACGTTGACATCTTGTCTGAGGTAGAAGCTCACCATAATTGAGTCACCAGGTATGATGGAAAATCTCTAGGATACTGAACATCCATGACCAAAACTAGATTTTACTGAAGTTTATGCTCCCAGTAATATTTTCAGCTGTCGATTCAAGCACAGAACATTCAGCAGGATACTGCAGTCATGATGTCACCCTCCCGCCTCCTGCACTCTTATCATCACAGTCGTCTTGACTGAGTCATAGGGCATCACGACCTGATGCAGCGTATCATGGGGCAGACCGACAGCCAATCACAATGCACTTGTCAGTCCTTATATGAAGCTTTCTGAATGAGTGAACTCAAATTCCACTGGAGCTCCCCAACTGGGTAAAGCCAGCCCAACTAAGCCAGCTGGTTTTAGCTGGTGGCCATGTTAATTTACTCCATACTGGCCATAATCACTTTACTTGTGACCAGTTTAATCTGTGTCTTAGACCCTTTACTCTGGGTCTGGTATCAGATCAGACTGGCAGTCTGGCAAACCGTCTTAAACAGTTTGAACTCTTGTCCAGAATCAAACCAACAATAATCAGCAGGTGACAACTTAAAATCTTTGATGACATATGCTGTTGGTTTTGGTTGATGTGACAGCATAATGTCTGCCAACTTACAAAAATTTCCATTCAGGAAAAAAAGTTAATGCCAATGAACATTACTGTAGTGCACAGAGAACAAGTCACCTTTCACAAGTGTGATATGGACAGTGAGAGACTGTAGTTCGAAACCACAACCGGTTGTACCCTCAGGCACCCTCAAATTAGTAGCACGTACAGTTTCAACACGTTTCAACATAGTGGTGTAAGGATACTTTGATCTACATCAGTGCATCCATTCAATGATCAACCAGCCCATAGCATAAAAAATGAGAACATCAAACAGACATCAAACATATGATAATGTCACTTCGTACTGAATAGGTTTTATTAAGATTGTTTTTCATTCAAATTATTGGATGAGCTCCTGTATGAAAATATGAACTTTACTTTTTGCTTTTTGTGATTATTTTTGTCAGTGTACACAATGCACCACAATGAAATGTGACATCTGTATTTGACCCATTCATGAAGGATAGATGGGCAGCTCTTTCTGGATGTTTTTTGCACGTTAAAATGTCACACTAATAATAACAACAGATACACAAAATTTACTGAACACTGATTTTAATTAAAAATAAACCGATTAAAAAGTTAAAAAGTTAAAACCGATCTCTGACTTTGCTAGAGTGGCCGCAATTCATTTGCAAAACAAAAAGTGATAATGACGCTGAAGAGGGGACAGGCAGTTAGGGGGACTCGTTGCTCGCGGCATATGAAAAATGTGACAGGATTCAGGAATTCTAGCAGATTGAAGGCTTGCTTATCTTTACGTCAGTTCCCGACGGTTCTACAGGCTATTCGCCTTTTCTTCACTAAGTTAAAGCAAGTTAAAAGTTAACGTGTTCCGCCAGGATTGTTGTAAGCTCTTCTGAAACTTTTGGCTGGGGTCCTTTACTCGCAGTCACACCCACATGTGCTCCACAGTGACAATAGGCTGCCCACAGACGGGCCCCTCATAAATCGGCCAATGTCAATATATTAAAAAATTCAAAATATTGGCCTGATTTATCGGATCGATATATCTGTCGATCTCTACATTAAACTAACTCCTACGAGACCCTTGCAAACCCCCAAGTCTTTCAACACTGTATAATTTTTTTATGCCAGATTCACTTAGACAGCCCTTAACTTGCAGAAACGTTTCTATACACACTGCATTGCTGAAGGGGGGGGGGGGGGGGAGACAGAGAGAAAGATAGGAAAAGTGACAAAGATTGGGCATTTTTATTCTATAAGGGTATCACAGAGGGCATTACTTATTTACACAGACCCCAAACACGTGTATAGCGTGACACACCAAGAGAGAGTGGGTGAAGAAGAAACAAAATTGAGAGAGAGAGAGAGAGAAAGGACATAAAATCCTTAGAAAGCCACTAAAGCATACTCTAAAGATACACACAAGTGAAGGACAGAATAAGGAGCGAGAGATGAAAATGAAGAGAGTGCACCATTTCATAGCTTGCTGTGAATCATGGGTAAATGAGCATGTTGCTTCCTGATGCTCTGTGACCTAGATTAGAGTAATCTCTCTCTCTCTCTCTCCCTCCGTCCCTCTCTCTCACTTTCTCTCAACTACATAAACCTGCTTGTCCTCCCACAATAAAGAAATCCAAGCCACTAAGGTTCTCTACACACAAGAAAAACTTTACAACACAATACCAACCTTCTACAGTTACAGCTCACACAACCGCAACACACACACCCGAGGGCACGCAGACACACACTCAGTTGCCCGTGCGGACGCGCACACACTGCTCATTTGATCAGCTTAAGTGCATAAAGAAGTGGGGTCTGTGCTCTGAATTCCAGCAGAGAGCATGGGAGCCCTGCCCTGATACTTTCAATAGCACTCTTTGTGTGTTTGTGTATGTGTGTGTATGTGTGTATGAGTGATCTTCTTAGCTCATTCAGACACACACACACACACACACTCACACACAAACACACAAACACACACTCTCAATGTGCTGATTGTGCAGTCTCTATGGGAACCCCCTCTTAAGAACAAAATGACAGAAAAGGCTTGGTAAAAGAACAAGAGAATTCTGGGAACTGTAGTCGTACACACACTCCCTTTGTCTATCCAAGAGGACCCTTCATTAGGCTCAGTGCTAATTATCATCTCTATATTTAGCCAACGAGTGCCATATTATTGTAAGGTCAAGATTCTCTGGCATTTTATCTAAGTGCACAGCTGCTGATAGCAACAGACTCTGTCCTGATTCACCACCACCTCCTCCACTCTTCACGCCTTCTTTAGCTGCCTGCCATCCTCTGCACCTAAACAAAAATATCTAAAAACGTGATGCTATAATGCATCATCTGTTCATTTTTGCACCATCACCATAGCTGCTATTGTTTAGACATCAACAAATCTTTTCATTCACTAACACTGCAGATTTGTGACTGTAGTGGATATGGGTGATTACTTCTGTCTAAGGATGGGCAGTATTACCGCAAATTAATATCACAATTACATGAACATTTCACCTTGATTATGGGTAAGGGTTATTTGATTGAGTTTTTTTGTTTGTTTTTTGCCCTCATTGTAAACTGACAATGTTGTACTGTAAATATGCTAACTATTAAAGCAGAGATATTTTAACATTGATTAGTAGTTAAGAATGTCAGTTTTACTTAGCTGCCCTGTATTACCTCTGTGCTTCTCAGGGGTACCACTGAGGTACTCATAAGCAAGGTACCATCCTCAACTACTGCTCCCCGGCAACTGCCCTTGTTAGCTGCCCACTGCTCCTTCACGGATGGGTCAAATGCAGAGGTCACATTTCGTGCACTATGTGCGGTACTGTGGTGTGTTCACAATGATAATCACTCACTTTAAATTTCATTTCCCAAAAGCAAAGTGTCTGATGTTATTTCATGGAGTCACATTGTCCAACTCAGTTTGGAAACTTTGCTGGATCAGATTTATGACCCCTGTGTAAAGGGTACAAAGCTAATAATGACACTTAAGGGTGCAGTTTTGGGGGAAAAAAGTAAATACTTAGAAAATGTGCTAAAATAGTTACAATGTTCTCTGCATTTTTGACAGTAGGATAGTTTTTAAAACTGTAAATAATGAGAAAATATGCTTCAGTACTTGTGCTACAATACTCCCTACAGTGTTTTTCCAGTAAGCCGAAATGTGGGAACTGTCAGGCGGTTGTCACCCCTTCAGAATATATTCAGTTGTGTTTTCTTTGACAGGGTGTGTTAAGGTGTGTAACTTAGCTGGTGGTAACTTATTTGAACAGCAGTTGATGATTTAAGGTTAGTCTTTTAGGTATGAAGAATGAAGCACTGACGTTCATCACTCTGAACAAGAATGTTTGATAAATGGTGCACATGTAAATGTAAAAGTGCAGATGCAGTGTTTAGGTACTCACAGCTTAGTACCACATACAAATATAAACTTTTTGTCTTGGGAAAAGCAAGAGGTTGTGGTTTCAAGTCTGACTCCATACGACCTCCAACACTACAACACTCAAGACTTTTAAGGCCAAGGACAAGGAGTCCGGAGATGAAAAATACCATCTGAGAAATAACAGAAATGTTATTACCTATTACTTGTTAGTTACTTGTTACATTAGTTTGTCCATCTCATTTATACATTGTTCATGGTGAATTATGCCACTCTCATAACTAACCTCTTAAAAGTTTTAGCCTTAATGCCCTTCCTGATGTAACCATCTCCCTTCATCCAGGCTTAGGACTGACAGTAAGAAATCCACTGACTTGTGCATCCCAGTTGGTGAGTTCCTATCAAAGTTAACTGGATCTATAAATTCACTAATTTTCCACTGGTACAGAGCATTTTAGATCATGGTGGTTGTTAGTTACAGTGTTCACCATTGCTTTCCTTTCTTCTGTAAAGTTACACCTTCTGGTTTTGCACATTTCCTCATGTTTAGAAGTCATTGAGCTGAGGGTGATGATGCCAAGACTGGGTAAGGCAGAAACCATTTTGCTTTGCGCCCACAAAGCTTTTACAGGTGCTGAGTTTAGTGGAAAAGTGTCCGGTATGGTTGGTTTTCCACGAGTGAGATGGGGTTAGACTCTTGAGTTTTGCTGGACAGACATTTATTTACAGAATGCTGACTTGCACCCATCCTATCTGAGGAATTTGTACAAGCTTTCAAAGGTTGGCCTGCTTAAGTAAAAAGAGATTTAGGCTGGCCGAGTCGGCGTGCCAGGTAGAACATACCCACTAGATCCAGTTCAGAAAAGAAAAGAAAAATCCCAAGTTCATTTAGATATTTGTAAGGTCTGTTATGCCATCTTTGCATTAAAAAGGAGGTTTAGATCCTCCCACCTAAACTCAAACACACAGAGACCTGGAGGACAAACACTTCTCAAAAGCAGTGGGGGGACACACTTAAAGGGATTAGCTCCTCGGATGCGGAGGTGAGTTGATGGTTGAATTTTAAGGACTGCAGTCCTCTGTTTCAGACCATAAATAACAAGACTGGAGGAGGAGATGGAGGATTGTGCCAGGGGATGTATTCTGAAATCAGCAGCACAAACTCACTAATGCTGACACATGGCCAGGCATGATGTATACACCTATAAATACAGCAGGGGAAATGCAAGAGGGAGAGAGAGAAAGAGAGAGTGTACCCTTGAGGAATAGCTCCTGTTGTGTAATATGCAACAACAGGCCATGCCATGTGCCCAAATGCAACTCTCATTACTGTCATTTAAACGTGGGAAGATCAGCACACATAATTTATAATCTATACTGCAAATTGTTACGTAATCAGCCACAGGGGAGGAACAATTTTGGCCAATGTAGTACAGCGTTCAGTTTATGACAATCGACGCTCGGCTCAGGTGCTGTGGTAACGAATTATGTGGCACAATGGAATAGAGACATATCAGAGTGAAATGTGCTTCTTATTCTAATTTTGTCACAAATATTGAAAACACACATGCTCAAACACACAGAAACACACCAGGCACTCATGAGTCAGGCAATTGAGGAAAGTTATATAACAGAGAAATGAACACACTCTCTTTCAATCTCTATCTCTCTATCACACACACTCTTTGGTTGAAAGTGGTTAATCAAAAACATTAAACACATTAAATAAATCTGAAGACAACCTGGCTCACTGTTGTCTTTTTTCTTTACGCCAACACCTATTAAAGGTGGCAACAAAACATTTGCCTCCTGTTATTGCCCTGTAACTAAAACACTCCTACATCCAAATAATAATCAAATTGGAATGTGAAATGGGTATCGTACAGCAGATGCTGACCTGCTTTGGGATGAAATGCTGATGTGTAACCAAGTCTCACTGCTCACCTGATAACCCACATCCGAACACCTGCTCTTTAAAGCAACCATAAGGAGTATTGAGTGACAGATCAGACAACAGCTTCACCTGCTCTAAGGTTATTGTCTTGACCCTAAGATGGACGTGCTGGTGAGGTGTGAACCATGTTCATGTTCACATTCTGCCAGATAGACATGAGTATGGTTCACATACCTCCAGCACACCTGTCCTGAAGGATGACATCGAAGTAAGACAGGAATACCTCACATCAGCCTATACATAGATCCGTCAAAGCATTTCTGTTTTGATGTTGATGCTGACATCACACACTGACACCAACATAAACACAACACAGCTGTAGTGCAGATGGAATAAAAACAGATGTTTGTCATATTTCAAAAGAATTCCCATATGGTTTGTAGTTACTGTGTCAGCAGATTTTAACTTAACCGTCACAATGCAACAAGATAGTAAATTCAAATGGGTATTAATTCTGAGGCTCTAATAAAATGTTAACCTGCATAATCAGGAAACACAATGAAACAAAATATAAATCAAAACTGCTACACAATATTCTGTTTGGCACCATCAGCAGTGGGGGTGTGACGTTAAGTAAATCAATTCAAACGTCATGCTAAAGTGCGTTTTGTTGCTTGATACAAAAGGAAAACTCATTTAATCACATTCGAGAGTTTCTTGACTCAAAAAAGCCTTATTTCACATATGATTATTTTCATTTTAAATGCGAATACACATCCATGTAATTCTAGAATAATTAACTCTTTGCAGAGTAAAAAATCCTGTCATTTTATATCGCTAAATATATATCGCAGAAAAGGGGTATTGCAATGTTTTTTTCCCTAATATCGTGTAGCCAAATAAATAAATAAACAAACAAACAAATAAATAAATAAGCGTGTCATCCTCTCTGCTTAGGCCTAAAGCTCCAAGACTGGACTCTTCTATTCAACGCTCATGTTAGTTTATTACCGTGAACGTTGAATAAAACGCTATTAAAGGCAGGGACGACTGAAAAGCGCCAGTAATCATCGTGTAAACATCCCGGTTTATCTGCGCGAAGCGGAAAGGAGGTCAGTGTGTATCAGTTTGTGTCTGTGGGACAGACTTGAGCCCTAGCATCACGGACATGGAGCGGGTGGATGCTGCTGTAGGAACACACACACACAACACACAGCAACACACAGCAACACACAGAGCCTATTTGATGAAACTTGGCCAAACAAAGCAACTGCGAAAATCCGTTCGTCTCTTTTCTTTGGCCTCGTCCACCTTCCCCCTTAATATAACGACTACTTACCCTCCGACAGCTCCAGGTCGAGTTCGGCGAGCTGCTCCCGGACCTCCACCGGCAGCGCCGACACGTCCACCGTTTTGTCCGCCATCCCGGAGCCTCTAGCGGATAAAGGGCGAGCCAAAAACGACGAGAGGTCCTCCGCTTCCACCTCGCGCTGAATAAGAGCCGTTAAATGGCAGGACGAGATCCATCCGTCAAGTGCTCCATCTCCGCCATGCTAGAAGACACACAGAGAGAAATCCCAGCCTATGGAGGAGGTCACGTGACCGCGGCTCGGACAGGGATGAGTCCGGATCCGAGGTGTTTTTGCTCCCTCTGCTGTTTCCGGATCGGGGGTGAGTTTAGCTTTGTAGACACTAATCAAATCTTTGCATGTATCTCCTATCCTATAAACGAGCAAAAGTTTGCACAGGTCTGGCTGAATACATATGTCTCAGAATGTCAGTAATTTAAGGCTTCTTAAAAAGCATAAATGGACTCCATTAACATAACATGGAAGAATTCCTTGAATTATTTTCAAATGCACCCTTATACTTAATAGAAAATGTGGAGACGTAGGAAATAAAGACAAAAATTCATTTGAGAAGTATGTTGGTATTAGAAATATTTATACTATAACGGGAGTTTGTATTTCTAATTCCATTCAGAAATAGGAGCATTGTTAAATGAGTTTTTGTTCATATTTCTGAATGGAATTATATATATATGATCAAATTCATTCAATGATTAAATGCATTCTTGAGAAGGTTGATAATTTAACATCCGACAACTGTATTGGAAGGAAATTGTGTGAAGGAATGGAAGACAACAGCTTTACAGCAGTTATAAACTCTTTCCTTACCTACAAATCTTAAATAAGAATGCATTAGTGAAGCCTATGAAAATAAGTGCCCAAACAAAAAAACACATTACATAGTATTTTGTTATAAACGTAAAAGTGGTAAAAACTTGCAAAAACCTCAAATCTCAAATGACCACACAATTGAGTTACATTAAAGTTTAATTATTACAATATATCTTTAGGACCATTTCATTTAGTTAATATAGTACAGTAAGCAATGCTCAGACATATATGCACATTTTATATTTACTGATATTTACAGCTCTAGTTGGAGAGCTTGACGCGCATGTTACACATTTTCAGATCAGTTAGTGATGCACACTGTGAAAAGCTCCCCAGTCCACTGTGCACGGCTTCAGGTGATCAAGTACACAACCACCAGACAAGAGAGGGAAGGCCTCACAGAGACTTGATATGACAACAGGAAGAGAAAATTCATAAAGAGTAAACAAGTAAAAGGGAAAAACAGTTAAGATAAGTTGAACAAAATATCAATGTAAGAATTATTAAAAGTAAAAAAAAACTGCTTTAGAAATACAGTTGTTCAAATTATAACATTAAAAAGAAAGTAGGTGGTTTGACACGGTAAAAGTGGGTATTCACTCATACAAGTTACATAGTCACACATCTGGATGACAGGGATTTAATGCAGACAGCACGGCAAACTTCACTTCTCTTATCAGCCAAATGCTTGTGTAATAACTAGTCTCCAATTATAATAACCCTGGCTGAAAAGAAATGTGGCCAAAAAAAGAAAACTCAACCATTGTAACAACACTTTCATACACATGTAGAGAGGATAACAATGATACACATTTGCAGAACTGATCAATGCAATGCAAGCAGTGGAGTCATTGTTCATGTGTGTGAGTGTATTCTGTTGAGGCATGATATGAAATGTTTG
This sequence comes from Distichodus sexfasciatus, assembly GCA_032718565.1. Classification (NCBI taxonomy): domain Eukaryota; kingdom Metazoa; phylum Chordata; class Actinopteri; order Characiformes; family Distichodontidae; genus Distichodus; species Distichodus sexfasciatus. The sequence goes on from JAVGVS010000003.1 coordinate 8,534,191, forward strand.
TGAATGACTCCTAACAAACATAAAAATCTCCTTATGGTGGTTTTAGATGTAGGAATAAAATATGATTCAAATATGACTATTCTCAAGATAACTGCACACATCTTTGTGGTTATGCTACCCGTACATCGCATACATCGACTGTAAAATGCAGACTGATTATGACATTCAAATATAAAAATATATTGCTCAGAATTTTCACTCCAGACGAGCCATTCTGTGGCTTTCGGTTATTCTAATAAGACACATTCACTACCACACCACAGAGCAGGAAAACCTGAGAGAAAAAGATTTTACATTTCACCAAGACACTGAGAGAAAGGAAAGTGGAGGATTAGAGCACTAAAACTGCCTGCATATGGTGGTACTCTTCTATTGTATGTGGTCTGAATCATGCAGTCGAATATTTAGAAAGCAACAAAAAGAAACATGTTGGAGAGTTTAAAAAAAAAAGCAAAATAAGAAATAAAACACCTACGAACAACAAAACGGCGGCTGAGAACGTCAGTGCACGAGCATAGAGAAGCACTGTAAATGTGTGTACATGTGTTAATTGAAGTGTAAGAAATAGAAAGAGAGAGAGGGGAAAGAGAGAGATGATGAGTCTTTATGGGTTTTGCAATTGGGTGTGTCCTAGTCTGTGTAGTCTACCAGCGACATCTTTTAATAGGTCACACTTGCGGTCAGGCCAATAGTCCAGGGGAATTGTGAAGGGCTGAATATGAGGACGGGGGTGTGGTCAGTTCGTTGTGATCATCATTCCTGTTTGCCACGTGATGGCCATTTACAAGCACACTTTTGTGGAAATCCAAAATCTGATACCAGACTGATCTGAAGGGGCCCACCTCCCCCAAACAGGTGCCCAGTTCCCATTGGCCAAACCGTAACGTCATCATCTGGAGGTGGGCTGTGACTGAGCCGACATGTCTCCAGCTGCACCACTCCACTGGCCCGAGCCCATACCGGCCAAAACGGCCACGGCCTCGGCTGCACGCACGCTCAAACCGTTAACCGACACCGGAGCCGGAACCGAGACTGGCATCACCAACGCAGACACTGAGCCTTCGTCCACACCTGCAGCTAGAGAGAGAGGGAGAGATATGGCAGATGCTTAGAAAGAAACAAGACACTAAATACTTCATGGACAAGTGGAATGAAAGTTAGGTGTGAGAAGTATTGCTTCTATGAGTTATATTGGCTCCTGTTGCAACTAGATAATTCAAACTGGAAGTGAAGCATAATGGTTATGAAGAAGAAAAAGGAAGGATCCAATCCATGTCATATCCTATGACATTTGTTTTCAACATACAGCAAAAAATATATATTAAACCACCAATTTGAATGTGCAAGTATTCTATGTGTTAGCCCCACATGCCTGATATGGTTTCATGCGTCTTTAATTAAAAACACACAGTGTAAGATTAAAGGAGTTGGATGTCTGAAAGAACACAGTGACGGATAGTTGGCCAGACCGTCAGGCTACAGAGTGGAGGACCAGCAAACAGAAAAGATCAACTTATTTTACAGACATATATACCTAGGTAGGCTTTTTTCTGCAAGGCAGTCACAGGACAGTCTTTATGAGCCAGCAGCAGCTCTTTCAAACGTGTCACCTCGGCCCTCAACAGCGACACTTCATTCTGAAGGACAAACACACACACACACACACACAAAAAGAATAAATTAGAAAACAAAAAAATAACAGAAACAAATAAAAAGAAACCTAAACACAATAAACTGACCACAAATTACTAACAACTAAAACTATTTTTTATTTCAAAAGACGAAAAACCGAGATACAATAAATTCTGGATTAACAGAGCCTTGTACGTGTGTATGTTTGCGTAAGGGTCTCACCGTGAGTGTGACGTTGGTGGTTGCGAGCTCCTCTGCACGCTTCTCCAGAGAGTTCACCCACACTTTGCGTTTCTGTCGGCAGCGGTAAGCAGCGGCTCGATTGCGCTCCAGGAAGCGTCGTCTGCGTTCATCAGGCTCGGCCTCTGCCGCACGCCGCCTGCGGCCTCCCTTGGGTGGGGCTGGGGACACCTGGATATAGAAACTATGGGTCGTAACTTGTACCTGATGCAAGCATTTCAAACAGGATGTTCTAAATAAAGAAAATTCCAGAAAGTATAAGGTCTCTCAGCAAAAAGCTGTGACCTTAAAATGTGATTTTTAGCATAGCAGTGCAATACTCTTTCAATATGAGTGACAGTAGCTAATATGCTGACGACACCCAGATTTACATGCTTCTAAAAAGCAAGAACATTAATTGGTTATATAAAGTGCAGGACTGTCTTAGGCATGTTAAAGTGTGGATGGCTTTAAACTCATTGACTCTTATTGAGAAAAAAACTTAAGTTGAATGATATCATTATATAGAACCTGGAACTGTTTATTTTACCCCAGTAAAAAGGGGTTTTAGGTGGGAAAAACAGATCAATTCTGTTGTCAAAAGTAACTTTTTCCAGAAGCGGTTTTTACCTAAAGTTAAGCATTTTGTATAATTTTAACAGGGCTACACATGCTTTATTTCTTCTCGGGCTTGGCTATTGCACTGCCCTGTAGGGTGGTGTTAAAAATGCAGCAGTGTGTTTTAAGATTGATTTTAAGATTCAAGTGTTTGCTTACAAATCTACAGGCCTCATTTCAAAGTATATTTCACGCTTCTTGTGTGTTTTTGGAGCTATTATAGTTCCAAAACTTTAAATGAGCTTCCTACGTTTGCTTATATATATGGCTCCAACTTTATTCTTTTTTTTTGGGATGCACGATAATATCAGAATCAAAACGGAATCAGCCAATAATTGCAGATAAATCAGCTTCGGACCGATGCATAGATTTGCCCAATATTTTCTGTCAATATTCAGGGTTCTTGCAGGTTTTAGTAAGTTAAATTTAAGACCTTTTAAGACCATTATGAGTAAAAATTTAAGAACAACACAATGCATTACTAAAAACATTCGAATGATACCAGAAATTCTCAAAACTTTCTATTTTTATTAATTCAGTATTAAAACAGAATCAAAATATTTGAAACTCACTCACTCTACATTATCTAGCCTATTAATTATCCTATTGGAATCAACATGTTGAAAGCTGAATATGAATATACAATTGGCATGATGAATATGAGTGTGAATCTGGCATGCACTAGTCTACTCGTTTTCAACCCATGCATAGGCTATATGCCAGCTGAAAAATCATTAGGCTTTCATTTCCGTAGGATACAATGCTATAGCACAGATCATACGATATACTGCTCTATCTGTGTGTGAACTGGTCAGTAACAAACCACTTAGCAGGCTAACTGAAAACCGCGTCGTTAGCTGAACTATGCATTGCATTAACCATACAAAGATTAGCATAACACTCTAATCTAACACTTATTTACGAGTGAATGAAGAAACATTGTTCACTAATATTACGTCTACAGCAAGGAAATATGTAAACTAAAGTGAGATAGCTCATAGACACTGTAAGACACTGCTGTCGAGGGCATGAGGAAAAATATAAATTAGCCTATATGGTTGTTATTCTATGGGACATTGATATGGAACGGTGCTTAAACTTTGCAGCGAGCCTCATGCCTACTGCTGGGGACAGCTTGTAACCAGCTGCAAAAATCTGCATTATCGAGCCAAGTGTTGTTAAACACACACTTACCCATCTTTAAAAACTATACTCTCAAATTTTCCAGTTAGTTTGGCGGGAGATTGGGGGCGCGAGCAAACGTGCGCTTGCAGCTGAAACCTATTTCAGACCTCACCCTAGGTTAACGCCCGATTCAGTCGCTCCGTCCTACATCAGTGCACTACATAGGGTGTAATATCATCAGTTGTGTCTCCTATGTAGTGCACTACACAAGGATGTGGAAGGCGTTTGGAACTCAGCCTTAACCACTAAGTGAAAATCATTTTTTCAGAGAAATTCTATTTTCTGATTGGCCGATAGCTCGCTAATTCAAGGATTAGTTCTACAGCGGTTAAAAATTTTATTTTCTGCGGACAACGCTTCTTGGGAATGAACGGAGGCAAGAATTTTAAGGATGACAATCTGGCCATTTTTAAGACATTTTAAGGCCTTAAATTTAACTTTCTGAATTTTAGACTTTTTAAGACCCTGCGGGAACCCTGATATTTTATGACGCATTTACTGTATGTCGGAAATGTAGCGCTTGTGCCAGCCATGTGCGAGGTGGGATTTTACACTGCCTGCATCTTCTGTATGCCTTTATTTTGCGCCAAAATTCTGAGCACACAATGTAATTCATGAATGTTTTTTTTTTTTAGCTAACTAAGCTGCGTGTTTGCCTCACTTGGCGAATGTGAGTGGGCTGTGTCCCGAGCCACGTACTACAGCACTTAAGAGTATGGTAGGTAAGGCGCTCTTATCATACTTTTCTATGTAGTAGTATGCATTTCAGGAAATAGCCTGGGTTGTAGCTTAACAGCTCTTTATGCACTAGGTAGTGCACATGGAGAGTCATATGCGCCCTGTTTGACTTGGTACACCACATAGGGCGGGAAGTGAGTTTTTCTTAAAATGTTGTGCACTACGCTGGAAATGCTCTGCCCCCGCACCACTCTGCTTTCCCGCTCGCTTGACTTGGCACTATGTTAGAAATGTCAGAGTTACGGCGCTATTTCTGTGCCAAAATTCTGAGCGCGCAGTAGAACTCTGGCAAGCAAAATATCTTGTCTTTACGTGCTCAACTCTGCCTGCACTTGCGCTCGACTCTGCCTTCCTCATTTATCGGCATCAGCATCTGTATCGGCAGATATAAGCATGAAAATATCGGATATCGGCATCGGCCAATAATTCCCTTATCGTGCATCCCTAATCTTTTAAAAATCCCGCCCCAAAAACAATTTTATTATGGGTTTTAATTCAGTATAGGAATTGTCTTTTGCATATGTAGGTAGGTAAATGCCAAGTGTTTTTATTCCTATGACTAATTCTGTATACTGCAGGTGTGTGTGCGTGTACCTGCGGCTGAGCTGGTGAAGGTGTCTCATTAGGTTCAGGTTTCTGGGTTGGTGTTGGTCCTGCTATGCTTTGTGGTGACAGTGCTGCCTTTAGCCTCTAGAGGGAGACAAAACACACAAAACACTGAGAAACAACAAGCTCTTACATCAGCTCACAGGCATGTAATTTCCCCCAGTATTGCATGTAATGCAAAATATGCAATTATTCTAATAATTGCATATTTACCCTTGCGAAAGGGTGTGGGTAGGTGCACACATTGCTCTCACCATCTTGGCGTCACTATGCGAGCTGTATCCAGATGGAGAGGAGGAGCCACTGCTGCTTCCACCAATAGGAGGACCCGGAATCCCAGGGACGTTGGGCACTGTATTTGATGACCTAGCCAACTACAAACACACATGCATGTACACCACTTTAAAAGACTCCACACACAAAACGGACAGAAATGTGATTGTATATGCTTGTGGTGCTCACTGATATGACTGATGTTTGTCCAGGGCTGGGGAGCAGAGGAACAGTCTGACCATTTGGAAGCTGCATCATCATAGGAAAGGAGCCAGAGGGAGAGCTGAGGACAGAGAAAAAGACAGAGATTTCACGTCAAAATCATCTAAATCACTTCTAATTCTTCCCACTTGAAATAAACCCAAAATAATCTATAAAAGCTGGATCAAAACATCAAACGTAAATAACCACCACATGGCAAATACTCTGCTATTATATAAAATATGGTTTGATTGTACAGGTATCCAGCAAATTAAATGTTATTCTTCTGTGTCCTTATTGCCCGGCTTCACCCAACGCACTGGTGCATTACTCAAAACTTGCATAACAGCTTTTTATAAACCAATCTGTCCAAAAATACTAAGTTTGCAGATGAAGCCTCTTGCATGTTTTGTTTGAGGAAAATTCCTGTTTTTTTGTTTCTACTGAATCACCATTAATCACAGACTAGAAGATTCCCTGTAATCCTGTGCAAATCTGTTCTTCTGTTCACCCACACAAGCAGACAATCAAACTGGGAAGGACTGATGTGCTGAAGTGCTGCAGGATGTTGTGTGTACCTGAGTCTGTTGGAGGGTGGAGTTCTGGTGATGACAGAAGTGGGGGAAGGCTGAGTGGGGTTCATGGAGTCGTATCCTAAGTGGAGCGGAAGCGAGCCAGGTCGCACGATAGTAGGTGTGGGTGCAGAGCTGGTAGTCGTTCTGGGAGCCAAATCCTATTTACCACACAGACACATAACTTGGAAACATTAGGGAACCCTAACCCTATCACACATTTTAAAGCAGTTTAATACTTCACAAAAATTGCCCAAAGCACACAGTTCACCACAACAAAATGTGACCTCTGCATTTGACCCATCCGTGAAGAGGACCCATCCTGCTCTCGGGGACAGTACCATGTTCAGTTCCTCAGTGGAACCTTTACCGGTCTGGGACTTGACCCGACTTTCTAACCCAACGCTACTAACTTCCCATGTTTTGTGCCTGAATTCAAACAGATGGTTTGTAACAGTTCTCCAGTTGCATATTTTAGTTCACACCTACGTCTAAGTTCATACTTGTGTCTGTTAAGACGTTTGCATTCATGCCACTTAGCAGATGCTCTTATCCAGAATGACTTGCTTTTCCTATTTACAGGTACTGCTTCCCTGGAGCAGCTTGGGTTTAAGGGCTTTGCTTGGGGGACTGTTTCTTTCTGGCTTGCCTGGGATTCAAATCCCCAAACTTATGATTTCTAACACAGGGTTTCAGTCACTCACACCACTGCAGAACCACTGCCTTCTCCAGACAATCAGTTAAAGGATAATATGCACTGTATCCTCCTTGTAAATCAAGATATAAAACCACAGCACAAGTAAATTATCTTTGTCCACCTTCACATTATCAGCTTTCAAACAGGTCAGACTGATGCTGCTTTTAATATCAAAACACATAATGCAGCAGCTGTCAAAGTCACAGGGCACAACGATTATGAGAACAAAAGAACTACTATATCTTATCAGACATTCTTTCTGTCCAGATGAATAAACAGATAGTGGTAACATGTGACCTCTTGGAATAGTGGCAAAGTGAGGCTGCTGCACTTCTCTGAGAGAATGACACAGCAGATAGCATGAGAGCATTTTAGGAGATCTAATAGATGCTGTTTCTTTAGACTAGGCATCAGCACTGTCCACTGCTGTCCACTGCTCCTTCACGGAGGGGTCAAATGCAGAGGTCACATTTCGTTGTGGTGCAGTATGTGTTACGCTGTGCTGTGTTCAGTATGACAAATAATCAGTCACTTTCACTTTCATTTAACATTTGTGTCATTTAGGAGAAAGTCCTAATTCAGAGTGACTTACAATTCCTAATTACACTCTCCCTGGAGTAACCTGAGATCAAGGTTTTGGTCAGTGGCTCAATAGATGTACAGAGTCAAACCTGAACACACAAATTCTTATCATAGCACCATTGACCACTAACCCACTAACAGGATGTCAGAATGGGAACTAAACACCTGACGTCTCACAAAGTTAATTTTTCTCCAACCTGGCAGAAATGCCAGCTAACAAATGCATTTAAATGAGGGCTCAGTTTGATCTACCACCAGTAATGTTAATCTCTGATATGTTATTACTTTGCTATTAAATGCATAAGCAATTTAATCACAGTACATTACAACTATTTCTTCAAGTAAGCTGTTAAAAAGATACAACTGCAAAATAATCAGAATGCATTTGCCATAGCCCCTCACCAAAACAAACATTCTTTGAACATCATTATTAAAGTTATCAGGCAAAAAGTGCCACAAATAATGTTAATGAAATTATGAACTATGCAGCTTTCCACAAAAAGGACATCCTTGTTCATGTTCTCCTGAGGATTTGGGCTTTCAAGAGGGAAAAACAGATCAGACAGGGGACAAAAATGTATTTTGTCCAGTGGCATTTTATGGCAATAAATGATAAGTAAAATTGAGATCAAAATGTTGCTGATAGAAATTAAGGTACAAATTATCAAACTGTCTAAGATGGTTATCTGAATGCGGAGTCATTAAGGTTGTGGGATGGTTGGATTTTTTTTTACAGGAGGTCATAAGTTCAAAGTGAGCTCTACCTCCAGCCCATCACCACTGAGCTCCTGAACCTTGCTCCAGGAAGACACATTAATAAGGAAATGGAAGTCAATCTGGATAAGAGCTTCTGATGCAGTTAATGTAAATGTACCTAACTGGAAAGTGTGACATTATAGTTATATCTAGTTTAAATTACTACAGAGGCTCTATAGATTTTATAGCACCTTTTGGTTTTTGACATCATGCTTGAGGTCAAGTGAATTAATCAAAAACCATCCAGTTGAAATGTTAATGAGCAATCTGCCAATCAATAATCATCATCAATATTTTATGATATTCCTAATGATAACGCCAGGACAATTGAAAATCAGAATGCTTTAAGAAACATAAATGCTTGAACCTAACCTTGCTTTTCCTCATAGCACTTAGCTCTTTCCCCATAGTCACTGAATCTTTACTGTCTGTCATGCTGGAATCAGAGCTGGGGCTGTCAGGGGGCGAGGAGTCAATTTCCAATGGTCCCTCCCTCTCCTGCATCTCAGAGGTAGATTGCAGAGCAGAAATCTGAAAAACATTACACAGGTCAAAAACAAAGCAAATGATAAGATACAGTTTATGCTTTTGTACAGGTCGACTGTACGAAAAATCCTCAAGATTTTTGATGTCTCACCGTGGTCTTGGCTCTCCTCTCTTCATCCTCCTGTGTTTTACGGAACTCCTGTTCAAATGATCCATCAAGCTCACTGAACAAACCCACCTCCTCACAGTTTTTCAGGAAACGAGTGGGAGTGGGTGTCTGATCTGTACCCCATACACAAAAACACATCTGACTACCAGATCTGCAGTGCATATTTTAGAAAAATATACAATAAACTATACAATATAGCAGCATTGTACATGAGGGTTTTTCAACCATTTTGATGTCTGTCTTCTTTCACTGGTTCTTTCATGTTCACATTTTGTGTGGACTCATATTGACAAAAATATTAGCTTATATGTTTAATTAAGTTTTATATTGGTTGATTTCCATTATGTCATGTTCTTTCTACCCTGGTGATGTTTGATGAAAGATTTTTAGCAAGACCAATGAGATTGCTACCCCTAGTGGTTGAAAAAAGAAATTGCAAAGAAAGGACAAGTTCAGCAGATTGAATTGTTTTTCCACAATAAGGAGAAGGCTTCATGAAAACACATTGCCCATTTAAACATATAAACAAAAGGAATAAGAACCAAACCTGCAATAATAACAGAGTCAGTTCTAGCTTGTCCAAACTTCAGAGTCATCTCATGTTTGTGTTTATGTACCGCCAGATGATCTTCATTGGTAAAGCGCTAATGCAAGAGGGAAAATATAATTTAATTAGTATCTAATCACAATCATCATGTCCATAAAGCCTTAAAATGATGAGGGTTTATTTAAAAAAATATTGTGAGGGATTACATTAAAAATTAGTTTTGATAATGGACAGATATTCTAGTGTCAATGATTTGAAGTATATACACTCTGGTGGAGTCGAGGTGGATTAAAAAAAAAAAAAAAGTAGCACTCACCTGTCCACAGCCTGGGGCGGAGCAGACAAAAGGTCGATCGTCCCCCATTATTTGTAAAATGCCCCTCTGTCACTTCTACAACACCATCCAGAAATCTAAAGTACAGTTCACTGTAATAATGAAAGACTTCAGGGGTCAGATTTCCTCTGAAACACACCAAGGAAAATCATTGAGATATGTAAATGGTTTGTGTTTATGACAGAGGGGAAGAAGTGCAGAATCTCATGAAGTATACAACAGTTTTGAGAACACTGAGCTACTATCTATATAATTTGCTTTAAATAACTCAATTTAATAATTCAAGAATTATTTTGTAGTTGTGTGCATCTCCATAGTGAATAAAACATTAAAGAGGAATAAATAAAATAATTCTTAATCTTTAACCAAGAACCCTGAAATTGAAGTAAATTATGATATATCAAACAGCAGACCTTTCTTGTAGATTAGACCTGGTAAAACACCAGTTGAATAAATCCAGCACTAAACTGTTTAGTTATTTATATTTCCAAATGAAGTACATTGTGTACTGATTCCTTCAAGGTCTTAAATGTATACTGAGGCACCATTTCTATGATGGTTTAACCTAGCGGTCCAAGTTATTTAACCGACAAAATTACAACATCCAAATGATGTTCCTGTATTAACCAAAATCCAATCCAATTTCACTTCTCCAAACATTTCAGATGCTGATGTGATTTTTGTGCAACATCACACGCCATTAGCGAGACAGTATAGTAATATTTCAACATCACATCTGACCCAAATTTGCCCTAAGAACAGTACCGACTGCGCAAGAATTTTGACTAATTGCCGCACTTCGCATTTCCGCTCAAGATGTCGTTTAGTCCTAACATCAGCACGGGAATGGGCGTGAATTAGCCTCCCAACGTTACCATCGCATAGGGAGGCAATTGTGGAACTCGGTTATCAATCAACTCGTTTAATGGAGGTGACCTATTAGTTTTAAGGGGCTGCTGTTAGTTTATGGGGATAAAACGAGTCGAGACGAACCGTTAACGACGTTTGTAAGATCGCCTTAGCCCCGCTAGCCACTTTAGATCAGTTAACTGCTGCATCCTTACTGCAGCTAATCTCAAAAACAGCTGCTCAAACCAATCTAACGTCACAACGGACACTCGTATAGAAAAGCATCACTAAAGCCACTGGATTTAGTGATGCTTGAAAAAAGACGAATTACGCGAGTAACGGTAACGTTATTTAGCTAACTGCCAGCTAGCTGTAACATTAGCTGTTGGTAACGAAGGCTTCGTCCCAAACCTCGCATTAGCCTACTACACAGTACGAAACAACAAACGTTTACGCTACTTCAACACACTACTTAGTAGGCGAAAGTCGTTTGGAGCGAAACCTCTGTCCGCTTCTGCTAATGTGAAGCTAACTAGCTCGAGCTAACTCATACCTCGTAGAAATTACGCCGTTTATGATGACACTCGCAATGGCCGGTGAGAAAAGGCGACCTGAAAACAGTGTGATACTGCTGCCAGATTCCGCGAGTGTTTCCAAACGCAAGTACCTGATGTTTACAAACTTACCCTCTGCTCCTCCTCCTCCCTCTCTCTCTCTCTCTCTCTCTCTCTCTCTCTCTCTCTCAGCTAAGTTACCTCTATCCAACTCCTTCATCACCATCAGCAAACTCTCGCGATAATATCACGTAACGCACCGGACCGATTAAACGCGTTACGTAACAGATTTACCGTAGAAACCCTAAATCCGTAATCTCAGATTACTATACTGTCAAAACGAAATATATAATGCAGACACACCCAAAAGTCAAACGCTGAACAATTTCAGATTGTTACGTCTTCTAATAACGCATGGAAACCAAGATCAGAAATTGTTTTTGTGCGTAATTTACTTCGTAATACGAGACTTTGGCGCTTGTTTTCTATAAAATGCCGTGTTCACAAAATGACGTTAAAAAATAACGATGTTAAAAAACAAATGATAAAAAGAAAAAGCATGATGTTACGTTAAAAACTGGGTAAAAAACCTATCGGATAATCATATTCAGATGATTGACCCCAAAACGTGTAAAAAGAATTCCCTCACACACAAACACACAACACAAGCGCCCCACCATATCCGACCGGTTAAATTCCACGTTATGCTAAACCCACTGCAAATGGGATTTACACCAGTCTTGTTCTCCATGAAGAGAAGAATATGCAAACAATTGCAGGTTATTTTAGTATTTATTTTCATTTTTTTCCATCATTTTCTTTTACAGCTCTCTGTAGACATCTACAATGTTGCATTCAAAACATTTCATACCAACCACTGAATTTTCACTCAATCCTGACAAAACCTAAATGCTGAGAAAATGGAGAAAAACATAAAACAAAAGCTATAATCGAAGGGGAAATCCTAGCCATTTTCATTCTAGACAATTCTGATTCTTTTTCTCTAAAAAGCTTATAAATGACTAAGGAGTTGAAACAAATTAGTGCATTTCAGTTCATAATAGCACAAACTGTTTGTAGATAAATCAATTCAAAAAATTAACATGTTTGTTGAGCACACTTTAGTGGCACTTTCTCTACAAATAATCTGTAACCAGAAATTATTGAATCACCACACACCCTCTCCCTTCAAATCTTCACACAATCGAGGGCGTACGACCTAATTGAAGTATTTAAAGCAAAAACAGCTGAGTTTAAAAGAAAAATAAATAAACATTAAAACAAAAAAAAAGCAGAGCTCTTCCCATTCAATGCTTATTAACCTTTACAAGTCTCAATGGAGAACAATTGTTAAGACAACCACCTTTAAAAGGTATTTTAGTAACATTCAAAACTACACAAATGATTCAACCTACTTATCAACTGATCAGATAAACATCACTTGACAACAGCTCTAGCCCCAGGGTTGGGGGTTGAGTCAGGGGAGGCGAGTTACTGTTTAATACAGCACTTCCTGAGATTGTCTCTCTGCTGATTCAACTTTGGTCTGAAATTGTGCACAAACCATTTACATACATGTAAGCAAAATAAGAACAAAATAATTATACATCTTTGTAAAAGGCAGGGAAGAGCAACACTTGTCGAAACATCTGAACATCTTTAAATGCATTTTAGTTCTCAAGTTTTTTAGTAACTAAAAATGAAAAATGATTAGCATTAATTCAAAAGGCTATGACAAATGCAGCCTTCATCAGACAGGAAAAACAAAAGCAATACATGCATTCATACCCCATACAAACAGCCGTGATTTCCTCTTGTGTCCTGAGCTCCATAGCCATTATCTAAACCATGTGACTGGCCATCGTGGAAGTGATCACCATATCAGGTGTGCTACAATGTTAAACATATATTAACCTGAAATGTAGTCTTACTGTAATTTACAGATAAGCAATCAAGAAAAATTTACACACACTGGCTCAATCACAGACGTGTATGCAGTGATATGAAAGCAGGCGTTCATCTCCACCCACCAGTCCTCAACACTCTTCTACAGCAGAGAATGTAGCATAAGCAAAGCCCAAAACCTATACAACATACACATGATCTTAAGACACTGATAGCGTGACTCAAACTCAGACAAGAGCAGGGAAGACATTTCATCGCTTCACAACGCTTGATAAATTCTCACTTCAGCATGAGTCGATACAGGGAGTGCTACTCTTCCATGGTTCAATTCAATCCAGTCTGGTTCAGCCTCACTTGACACCACGTTGACAAAACAGACATCACAAAGTACAAAACACTGACGACTTAAACCACTTCACAAGTGCTTGATTCCTTTTTTTCCTTCCATTCAGGTGGGAGGTGGGGAACTGCTTCCCTGAATCTTGACAGTCTTCTGGTTCAGCCTCAACCCTGAGTAGATCATTCTATTTCTGACCATTGAACTTGAGACAATTCTTTCTTCTCTCATGCGCAAAATAACCTGTACAGTGTTCTGCATTCCAGTTCTGAACTGACACACAAACACTTCAGGACAAAGTAGAAGCAGGTAAGTCAAGTCTTCACCCAGTCTCTTCTGGTTGCATACGGAAAAGCTGTACTGATCTGTCCATGTATTTCTGCAGGTATGGATGGTGCCCAGGACTCTAAAAACACAACAGAACACGCACACACACACATTCATACTCATACGCAGCTAATTGACTGCTGCAGTCCAACTTCTGATGTGCCATGGTGATTTATCATCACATGTCCTGAGGATGCCCTCATTTTTAGTCTTTTTTTGTTTCTTCTCAGACGTGGCTCATGCTTTTAGTGGCCAGAGCTGTCTGCCTGCCGACAACGTAGTGCAACTCATCGTGCAGTTTTAATATGGAGATCTTATACATATATATATATTTATATACTCTTTTTACATATAATAAATATTTTGCATGTAAATCTGACACGAGTATTTGAGTTTGAAGGCGTCCTACGTCATGTTACTTTGGCAATCTAGGTGGGATATTTTGCTCTTTCCCACTACGCCTGCTGTATCCAGCCTGGGGGGAGGAGCGTCGGCCCTGAGGGGGCCGTCTCTGCTGCTCTCTGAGTTTAAATCCCGCGCCCCTGTTTCCACAGCCACGCTGATAGCCAGTCTGCTCGCGTGAAGGCCTGCCGTCACCTCCCTTCTCCACCTTCTCGCCATGGCTGTTAGGAGGAGTGTCCAAACCCTCTGCCTTGTTGACACGGAGCTCCCGGAGCGGCTGGTTGGCAGTAGAGGAGGGGGTTGGGCTTGGCGCCGTTGGTGGAGGTGGGTCTTTGGGAGGCCTCTGACACACCTCAGCGTAGCTCAGTTTCCGGGGTTCCTGAAAAGTTAAATGTTATGTCAGCTGCTATTAGACTACGATCAGCACATCAGTTTGCACTTCCTAAACATCAGTGGTTCCCAAAGTGGCAGGGGAAAGAAGGCAAATGAAAGACACCGAAAATGAACTATGAGTGGCTATGTGGCAGTAAAGGGGGAAACATGAAGATGGTAGCGCAAAGGTTAGTGTGTTTGCCCTGTGACTGAAAAGCCGCCGGTTCAAACCTTGAACCGGTAAAACTACCACCGAGGTACTCAGGAGCAAGGTACGGTCCCCAAGCATGCCTACCTGTGCGCTGCCCATGTCAGCTGCTCACTGCTCCTTCACGGATGGGTCAAATTTCATTGTGGTGCACAGTGTGCTGTGCTCACAATGACAAATAACAACTTGCTTTCATAATTTTCTACAAGAGGGGCACTGTGGAACAAGACTGGAAACCACTGCTATACATATTCTTTGACCCTCAGATCTCATAATCTTACCGCTCACTGGGAAGCAGTGGGAGTGACTATTAAGGGAAGGGAGAGTGGAAACAGCTATTAAAGGAAAGGGGTTTGGAGTACTCCCACTGCCTTTCACCCTCTATGCGCTTAAATTTCTCATCATCGGGTGTCATAACTATGCACTGCTTGAATACTTGTGCACATTCTAAGCAGTTGGTAACCTCACCTGTGCAGGTGTGCTGGAGGAAGCAGATGAGTTTGATGAAGTAGATTTGGGTGGAGGGGAGGTCTGAAGTGGAGCAGCAGTGACCGGAGCCAGACAGACATCATCTTTCAATGCATGAGGCTTGTTTTCAGGTCTCTTCACTTCCGGTGTAACATCACTTAATGGATCGGGAGAGAAGAATAAAGTAGTTATGATCTTATTTATATTCTGCTACCAAAACAAAACTTATGGTTTCATTCAAAATAGAACGATCAGTGTGGTTAATAATAATACAAGTGATCTTTATTGAGCACCTTTCCTACATACTAATGTTGCCCAAAGTGCTTTACATTAAGAATAAATTCCTAAAATATACAAGCAAGCAGTTAGAGAACTAGCAGTAGAGTATTAATAATAACTGTCTTATTAATTGTAAGAACAATAAGTGAAAATACAAATAAATTGGATTAAAGGTGAAAAGCTAAATTATAAATGATGAACAATTACTAACATGTAAAAATTTTAAAACGGGAAGTAGAGATACAACTTTAAAATCATGAATATTACAAGGTAGGGTAAAGAGGTGAGATTTTAAAGCTATTAGCTGCACAGTCACTATACAAACTTTAACATATTTTATGAAATATATATTATCCTCTAACAGAATTTTACATTTAATTAATCCACTGGAGAATCAAATGATGAGCATCTCCATGAAAAATTAACATTTCTGATCTAATCTAGCATGCAGACTGCTTCTCAGGAGCATTAACATACCTAGAGACAGATGTGGCCTGAGGCACAGGTTTTGGTGTTGTGGGAACAAGAGTGATCACTTCCTCCTGAGGAGCTTGTGATACCTTAGTCATGTCCGGCTTACTGGTATCCGACTGGAACGAAACCACACAAAAATGGTAATTACAAATGTGAATCAGGTGTTATTTGACTACAGTACATTTCCACGACTTGTGATTACAGGTTGATGTACCTTGTCCCTGTTAATGCCTTTAACTACATCTGCCATGCGATTCTCAAGAACAGACTCTGTTGGTGGGATGGTGCCTCCTGGCAACCGGCCTGCAACTCCTCCAGGCAGTGGGGGGAAATTCGATGCTGCCAGGTCAAATTTGGGAGGTGGAGCTTTAACCTCAGTTACAAGAGGCCTCTGTAAAAGCAGAAAGATAATTGGCTGTAATTAATAATTCATTAAAATGATCTTTATTAAATGATCAGGAAACCCAGAAGGAACAACAAAATGGGAAGAGGATCCTTCCATAAAGAAACAAGGCGACTTACCACCCGTTCATCTTCCCTCTTACGCCTCATGCCACGGTAACTTCCTCTCCTAAAAACACAAAACTAGACATTTTAAATACACATGCACTAAACAATAACCACCTAAACTATTACACAAACTAAAAGGGGAAAAGAAAACACATTAGCTCATCTGACCCTCAGATCTCATAATCTTACCGCTCATTAGGACTGGAGTGAGAGTGACAAAGACAGAATTGATAGAAAGAGGAAAAAGAAAGAAAACAGAAGAGTCACAAACTCAAACACTGTTATCCCTCTTTGCGCTTTGTTTTCTCATCACAGGGTCGGAAATGACAGAAAAAAATCCCTCACATTAGGACAGACCTGGCTCGAATGCCCGGGTCGGCGAGGTTGTTCTCGCCGGGAGAGGATGAAGCGTCAGAAAGGCAGAGGCTGGACATGTCCGTGCTTGGCACAGCAGTGGGGTTTCTGGGACTGGAGGTGCCTGAAAAAACTTCATTTTGAAGTGTTCCCTCTGTGCGGGACTGTGGTTTTGTATGGCTCCTTTAAATAACAAAAAGCAAAAACAACAGTAAAGGCTGGGCCCTCTATTTAACCTGGGAAAACTGTATTAAAAGCAAGTTTGCCTTTAATTATAAAACTATTTGCTCTAGTTTTGACAGCTGCCATTTCTTTTTAAAAGGTCCAAATCAGCTATCTGAACACTGGCATTTTGGCTGTTGATCACATCAAGAGGGTTAAAAAACATTTTGAGGCTGGTAATACCGTTATGCAGTTGAGGTTAAAAAAAATAAAATTTCAAGGACAAATGCAAAACTGGGGGGAGGGAGTTTGAGCAAAGATTCTCTCATGCAGGTCCTCAAATCATAAAAAGGCCTTTAGCAAAAGGTGACAAAATGGCTATGAAGATGGAAGAGGAAATGGCATACAGTAAAAAGTCTACCTGAATGAATTGATAACATTCTTTCTTGAATAAAGTGGAAGTCTGGAAGCACAAACAGCAACAATAACAATCTCCAATGAACCTCAGGAGGTAGTTGCTGAATCAGGTTTAGTATTCACTGCCCAGAAATGAGGCACTTCATCTCACAAATGAACAGCACTCTAAGGCCCTCAGAACATCATCCATACTCAATACAGGTTTGACCTTTATGACGGAAGCAGTTATCAATTACACTTCTAAAAATACACGTCATAATGTTGCTTTTTTCCTAACTAAGTTTGGTCAATGTATCAATTTGCTTGCAAAAGGCCACTGAAAATGGAATCTTAAAACAGAACATGGGTCTAAAAGCATGTTTGAAACGGTCTTAGAAATGCACCGTTCATATAATGTATAAACATTTTATACACCTTTTTAATCAGTGTAACTCACAACTTAAGAGTTGCTGTGAAACAAATGTTGCTGGGCCGCCAAAGGTTAAACAAAAAAGCACTCGTACATTAAACAAGACTTGGCAAATTATACTGCTGAACACTGCAGCCCACTGCCCGGCAGACTAGTAGTTGTGTGGGGGGTATAAAAGCAGATTAAGAGAGTGAGAGGTGTGTGTACCGGTTGCGGGGTAAGTGGCGGGCGAGGCCGAGCTGAGAGGAGCCGTTCTTGTAGCTTCCTGCTGTGTTGAAGCCATTAACAAACGTATTGTTGGGAAACGGAGCCTGTGAGAAACCCACATGAGCACACTGGTCATATACCCAGGATTAAAACCACAAGATTCTCAAGACAATCATGCTTACACTTCCATCCATTAAGAAGTTAAGAAAACAACTCCCAATGCTTACTCCTGCAAAATTTCTCATTTGAACATTAAGGGTGCAGGCCTCACCAGTGGTGTTTCAAAGTAAGGTGTAGGAGAAGGGCTCCAGGTCTGAGGGAGCAGACTGTAGAGGGAGTACTGCTGGGGAGGCTGGTACATCTGCTGCAAATACACTGGAGAGGAGTACTGAGACTGAGTGCTTCCCGAGTACATGGTCGAGTCCACTGTGCCGTAGCCGTTCTTGGCAAAGAAGGTGTTTATGGCCTTGATTCGAGCCTGAGAATTCACAAAAGTTGACAGTGTGTAACAGCAGAATGTTAAAATGTATAAAGTGAGACCTGTGAATATACCAATTCACATAACATCCCCTCAGATCTCATAATCTCACGGTCATTAGGGCAGAGCCAACCACACTGAGAGAAGAGAAAGAATGCAGACGGGATAGAGTAACGAGAGGGAAATAGAATAGTGTTGAGAAGAGTGGGGAAGAGAGAGAGAGAGAGAGAAAGAGTTGAAGTCTCTACAGCAGCAGTGACTCTGGATCCTTCGAAGCGCGATACTGATCATCACCGGGGAAAAAAAAAATAGTCCAACATGTAACAAAAAAAGTCTCTATAATTTTCTTAATGAGACATGCTATGTAGCGCATGCTAAAACAGATGTCTGTTCCAAACTGTCATGCTGGTGTGTGGTTGCATTAACACAGACTAGAAGGAACATGTTAACCAGAAATATTAACTTTGGCACTGATTAAACCTTAAAAGGGTCAGTCTGCTTTCAGATAACTACTCACTGTAAGTCAAGTTAGCCATTTTATCTGAACAACCTACTTCACTTAAGCATTGCATAATAGGAAGAGTGGTCTGTAGGGGCACTGCCACAGTTGGTTACATAATCACATTATACTACACTCACAGCATATGTTAAGATTTAGAATAAGACAACATTTAAACACATGTGTACAAAACCCATAACTCAAGGTGATGTGACCTGGTTGGTTTAGTGTTGAACGTGAACACAACAGGAACTCACCATGATTGGTTTTCCCTGAAAGGTTTTCACTTCCTCACGTAAATACTTGTAGGCCTACAACAACCACAGAATTATACAAATGGAACACACAGAATCAATTCAGTATGTATGCAGGAGAGTTGCTGTGTGTATCTGTTCTTTGTTCCATACCTGCTGGGCATCAGTGTCAGACTGAAATGTGATGTACCAGTTGTTATTGTGAGCAAACTCCACACTGATGACTTGTGGACATTTTTCACTTTTAAAGAGAGCTTCCACCTCCTGAGAAGGAGAGAGATCATAGTCAGTCTCCTGCATGTTTGATCATTAAATGGCACAAGGATGGCACAAGGATGTTAATTAACTCCACACAACACACTGTACAGAAAGAGAAAGAGTAGAAGGGGGCTGAAAGAGATGTGTACATCTAAGATTTACATTTAAAATAAACTTTAAGGGATGATTCTACCTCTACAGGTGTAGTTTCAGGTACTTCTCGGAGGATGATGATGCAGCGTTTATGATTGGGCCTAACTTTCTCACCCTTCTCATCCACCTGCACCATGGGAGATGCTGTGAAAATGATCAAGTAAAAAGGATAGGTTAAGAACATTAAAGACAAGTAAACATTACTGCACACTATATAATACAACAAAGAAATGTTATTTAGGATAATGACAGAGATAAAATATCAAGATACACAACCACAGACTAAGTAAATTTTGCAATACTTACCTCGCAGCACCTCCAGTATCAGGTCCATGTCAGTAGTCAGCAGTTTAATGCCCTCCATGTTAGCAATTGTCCAGATGGGAACAAACTGGTCACTGTCCATCTGAGACATCAGGTAAAGGTCTTTGGAGAGGTTCTCCCTGAACATACAAGCACCAAGTATTTTTAAGACAATCTTTTAATCTATGAATATAAGATATGAATGATTAATAATAACTACACAAATATTTATGAAGATAGTTAGCGGAATAAACAGGGTTTGTAACCTGGAGAAGCAGAACTCCAGCTGTTTCTTCAGCGACTCCCTCAGACTCTCCCCTGATAGAGGTGGCAGTTCCTCAGCTACCTCTACTTCCACTATGCACATGCAGACACGCAAACACATTTTAACATTCAGAATCCAGCAGGGGACATTGATTTTTCTATGTTCAAAATAAACAAGTTGAAATGAAGACCAACCTGGTTCATATACGGGGTAAGCAAGTTCAGTTGGGTTAATTCCATTTAATATGCCACCATCCACAGCAGGGACTGATTCAGAGTCCCCATAAATAACATATCCCTTACAGCCTATGTGAAAGGAGACAAGGGAAAAGAGCAGACAAACACAGATGAAAAACATCAGAACATCTTTTAGAAGTTTCCAAGGGTGTTGCTGATTTACATTTAAGGGGGCTTAAAATTCAAATTGCAGATTCTTTTAAGTACAGAATTGATCTTCCTAATACAAACAGTCAGTTCTATTATGCTATGCTTCCATTTTGGCACATAATTTAGAAAAAGGGGGGGAAAAAAAACACCTGCCCAGCCTTAACTCCAGAAATTAAGTCAAAGTAAATAAGGAGAAACGAGTGGGTGACCTTTTTCTCTAAATTTGGAACAGGCTTTTAACAGTTGCATTCAAAACAAAATGGCTCCCTCACTCATCCTCAAATAAAACAGGTAATACTTTTATTGTGCAACTTCTACAGAGTACTAGCCTTTTACTTCATTTAAATGACTAACATTCACAGTTTTTCCAGTGAGCTGTTTTACCTTCAGGGTGCTCGACAGGGGCGGGGTCAGCCTGTGGCCAATGAGGGCCGTCTGTGACCTCCTCAGCACTCTGAGAGGGAGGAGCAGACACTTCCTGCCAAACTTTGGCATTGGGATTCAGACCGCCCCCTTTTGTGGTCACCTTGAAACCAAGACAAAAAACATCAAGTGTAAATAAGTGGGGCAGGACCCTACTAAAACTACCATTTACTGATGGAAAACCAGACACACTAACTCGGACAAAAGGTTTCGCATTTTGAAAACAACTTTTTGTACATTTTGACAACACGGATATGCTGTCAAGCCTATTGAAGAGAAGCACAAACGACTATCTTTGTTCAATTGTGCACTTTTACGGAAATGTAAGAGTTTGCGTCAGATGTAACAGAAAGTCAGGAAGTGCCACTGCGGTGTAAAGTAGCTCTATAGTAATGCAAAACTCCAAGAGGTGTGAGAGCATACACAAAAGGGCGTCCGACGTCACGCCAGGAATCGGCTTAAAGGAGCTGGACTTTTCAAAGCTTCACACTTTGGTAGATAAGAAACGAACCAAGTTTATACAATGTCCTCCATAACCTTGACGCATGACACGAAAAACCACAAAAGAGTCGATGCCGGTAGATATTTGTTCAACTGTGCTAGGAATTTCACCTTTGTCCACGACCTCGCCGCGTACGCATTTCCATTCACAAGACCCGACTACGAGCCGGCTTCATGCACAGACAAGCTACGAGTTCCCAAATAGGATTTCACGCGTTTAATCTGATCAATGTGTTGGTAATGCCGAGTGAGAGTTACCGAGCGCCAGCGCGTTAGAAACCCGCATCTAAAAACGTAAAGCGCCCGATCTGGTCACAACCTGATCGGATTTAAACACGTAAATGCTATTTCCAAACTACGCTGGATCAACTGAGGAAACAGATTTGCCCAGAAGCACCATAACTTTTAAGGCGTAAAACTTCAAAATGAACTCATCAATATAACACCAGCGTAAGTCGCACGCCAATTACGCCGGCCTTCAAAGCTAACATTAGCTCCGTTAGCCTCATTCACGTGGCCTTGATATTTTTGCATGACGGTCAGAATACTACGCAACCAAATAGTATTTGCACATATGGTTTATGAACCATACGCATAAACTGCATATGCACGACTGAAAACAAATAAACGAAGGGCCAAAACTTCGTGTAAATTCGTATAAGCACACGAGTGGGCCTTGAGGCTCCAACCTCACCACGCCGTTCCGCTTCTAATCACCTAAAACACTCACCTCCACAAACAGCAGCATGATCCTTCTCCTAGTCTCTCAAGAACACAGCTCGCGAATGGACACACTTCGCAAGAGCAGGTCTCCAGATCGAACGTTTAGCTAGTTTAATAGAAATGTCGCACTACTTGTATCTGAGTTGGAAGTGACTCCACAAGCGCGCGCCCAACAGCATGGCATAAGCGCTGGAGCAGCAGCAAAAAGCGCTTCCGCGCCTCTGATTGGCCACCGCGCGCACCCTACTTCCGCTTTCCTCTGATCACATGCAAGGACACGCTTTGAATATTCCCCGCCTCCCATTCATAGATTTGCCGAAAACGGGTCGACGTCATAACAAACGCGACTTTTGATTGGGGCTTATCCGCGTTCGTTGCCCTGAACCGGAACTGAGTCGAAGCTTTATATATATTCACAGTGGCGCACATGGCGACAAGTCAAGCAATGCTAAATAGTGCTATCGACGGATAGAGGCAGATATGTTAAAAATGTGAAATAAATAAAGCAGAAATTCTGAATTATACAACAGTAGAAACTGTGGGAGTTGGCAAAAGTTATATTGAAATGATATCTGTGTTCTAATCGAAAATTTATAATTTCAGTAGGTGTAGTCAAGAATATTAGTGTCCTATAAATTATGTACAAACCACAAAGTGTTAACAGACATGTAAACAAAAAGTAAAATTGGTGCACTCAATCATCAGTGTCCTTTTTTTCACAACCTTAAATCTGGTCACCATACGTTAAGCATTACCAAAAACAAGAGGCGGAAGATGGTATTCAGGCCTCAGACATACTCAGTTAAACCAGTATTTCATATGCTTGGACAAAGAGAGAACTCCAAGTGTCATATCACTCCCAAGACCTATTGTGTTGCAAAACATGAACAGAAAAAGATCAGCCTCCTGAAGGTTACTCATACAGCACACAAATGACCTTAACCAGTGCAGTCTGGATTAAGATTTCATAGAATTTATATTTTCCCATACATATATTTTCTTTACAGCAAAACAAAATACATATAAGTGATGATACATTATTATACACTGATGTATAATATTACACATGATATATTATTAAAACATGTGGAGTACTATTACAATTGTTTTCGTGATTTTGTTATTTTCATTAACTGTCCAACACCAGAACTAAAAGTCAAAAATAGCCCTGCTGGTTAGCTACTCAGCTAACAAATAGCTAACATTGTAGAACTGAGAAACGAACTTTGACAATCTATTTTATCAGAAGCTCAACTAGTACACTTTCACATTAATATTTTAGACCTGTGTTTGAATAAGCAACATGAAAAGGTTCGATAAAGGTTAGTGAGACCCTGTTAAAATACACTATTCAAGGTCACCACAAATTGTTATACATTTCTGAGACAAACCTCCTGCTGAATTTGCTACATTTTATTAGTTGCCATGGGATCATCAAATTGTACTAGAGTTCAAGTTCGTAGAGTTAAAGTTGGTAGTTTCGTGCTGGAGGATGGGCAGCTTTAAAAACCACCCCTTTATTCATATAAAGAGAAAACGTTTATTTTTGCAAAAGTTATGGGCGCAACTGCATGTTCTTACAATCCCTAATAATAAAAACAATAGCAATCTTAAAGAAAACAGCACAGTTCTACTTCTAACTTATCAGTTGTTGCAGCGGTTTTAACCCCACATTGTCAGCCAGGGTTGACACAGCACCAGTTCAGGGCTATCTAGCCCAAGTATAGTTCTATGAACATTTTCATAATGCTGGTTTAAACATTTCTTATCCAGGAGCAAAATCTGGTTTAAAAGCTTTTCTATCATGTGCCATCACACTTTGTTGTGAAGCACAGGAAAACTTAATTGTCATGGTCATCTCCCATGTAACTAACACAGATAATAATGGCACTGTTGTCAAGCAAAGACAATGAATTCGGTAAGTGCATTAAGAAACAAATACAACTAAGAAATAAAATTTAATAAGCTTATCTAGACACTACTCCCAATATGACCCCCATGCTTAACTCTTCAAAACTAACCATTTTTTCAACGGATTACCATAAAACAATTTGGAAAATGATAGAAACCTTATTAAAAAAATTTCACACAACTTGCGACTTTGTTGTCCTAATTAAACATGAAAATCAGCAGTCAGACACGTTAGAAGACGTAGATGGTAAACTATGTTGCTCGCACCGAAACAGGCGCCGGCTAGAATATCAAGCAAATAGCTGTAATATCATTACCGTATAAGCCAACCTGTACGACTAAAACACATCTACAAATCTGGACAAATTAATGACTAATGTGAACAAAACGCCCCAAAATTGCCGATCTACATTCAACAGGCTTTGTTAAGACTTTTCTATCTTGACTCGGGCTACATCTCAAACCGCTCACTAACGTACTATTTCGGGAGGTAAATCGCGTCTGTAATGGCTGTTCACTGCACTACGTCGAACGGGAAAAGACTCTGCCAAGTGCACTACATAGGGAGAAACGAGGCGATGAGAACGGCACCGGTGTCCGCGTTAGTTAACAAACGTGACGAAACGACTGTAAGTGTCCCTGGCAATCGATATCTGATGCTAGAAGACAACCAAGCGTGTGCTTTGCTACATCTAGCAACTTTCAAAATCACTTTTATTTAATGTTTAAGCACCTGGTTCGACTACCGTGAGCGTTTCTCAGCACGCACTCCAGCGCACTACCTCATGTTCCTTCCAAAAAAGGAAGTATGCGAGTGCAAATGACTCTGCACGTGTCTAAATGGCTCTATGCTGATTATGTAGCGACGCACAAATGACTTTTCACGAGTTACGCAGTGCATTAAACAGCAAACTAGAAGCTAATTCGCATACAGTTGGAGGATAAATGACGCCATATCAACACAGATGTAATTAAAGAAGTGTCTCTCCGGTGATCAGTGCGTTTTCTCTTTCGTGTCATGTTGTGCTCGTTACACCGTGAACACTGGCTTGTCTGGAAAGTTATTAACCACGACATAGTTGCTGGCAGATGTTATTATGGGTCTGAGTTTACAATTATGACGAACAGCTTATTTTGATGGACTACAAAGATCTCGTGACTGTCGCCCTACACAAGACCGTCAGCCATATGCCAGTGATGGTGACGCCAATGTAAAAACGTGGCGTACAAAGTATTCGTAGTGTAGACCACTACATAAGGGGTCGTTTCGAACTCGGCTATTTTTGTTGGTTAGCTGTTTGATATCGGCACTATCTATCCACGGTATGAACGAGGGGAGAGGTAGGGGATTAGGGGATGAAGGGATGGGGAGCGGGGGGGGGCCGATTCAGCAGCACCATGCCCGAGCTACGAACTCACCATGCTGTCTCGGTCCTTGCCGGCTGCCGGTGTTGGGCGCTTGTTCTCGTCAACGAATAATCTCGACTCAAACTCCTCCGTCTTCTGCGCTGAAACAATATTCTCTGAAGTCATCAGCCGCGTTTGACGCTCCTCTGGGCCTCTCTCTCCCAGTCTTCTCACCTTTCCCTTTACGCCTCTCCTCGCCGGCTCAACGCAACAAGCACTTGCTCTCGACTAGTTTGCGTCGGCTTGCTCTTTGCCTTCGTTTTTCTACTTTATCAAATTAACCAGCAGATAAGCTCCCCACCAAAAAAGCATACGTCAGATCCTAGCAAGTTTCCCCTTTCTGTTCATATCGGACACAAATTAAACCCTCGCAGTTCTTGGCAACTCGAAGACAGACCGGGCGTCTCTGCCGCTAATTCGCAGTCCGCCACCGTCCCGACAGACAATGCGACCACCCCCTCCCCTCCCCTCCTCCCCTGGCAACAGAGTGCAACACGCCGCATAGCAACCAGCGGGCGCTCTCTCCGCATAACGACGGACATGCTCGTGGTTACATTCGCAACGGAACCATACTCCCTACCTAGTTGATTAAGTATAACTTATACACTAATGTTTTACCTGCAAGGTAGTGCATATGTCAAAAACAACAAAGAGCAATATTGAATGGTTGAAGGGGAAATAGATCACTATTTGACACGTAACGCACTCCGGAGTACGTGAGAAGCCGTTTCTTCGAGGTTGTATGTAGTGCACTATATAGGGAATAGCGAGCTATTTCAGATGCACAGCACTAAAATCTGCAGCCACAACCTATACTAATCATGACACAGCGAATCAAGGGAAGCGGCCCAACCAACGGCAGCAGCTGCCGCAAAAATCAGTAGAGATTATTTGGATTAGCATTTGTTCATAAATAAGTGTTTTGTAAGGACGTTCATGACATATAATGACATACTAAAAATTCTAAATAGCCCTTGCTTTTACTTTCACATTGCTCCCATTGGGGCTTAATGGCTGCCAGAGAGTAAAGGCGATGCTTAGGACGACGCTCCACATGAATTTTTTCTGCCCGAGTTTTTGGTCTTGCTTCAAAGCAAGACCGCGCCACGATTAGCAATGCCATACGTATAAATTTATATCAACGCTAGTTCTTTTCCATCCTTAAGGCCAGTAAAATGACAAAAAGTCAAAAGAGAAAAGAGATTCCCAACAGTTAAACACATTTTACAATATCTGTGTTTAGTGAACAAATGGAAGTGTGACAGCTGTTTTCTGTAAAGTTTTGAACATAACCTTTTACGCATTTAGTGGTTGTTTTAGATGCCAGGCCCCAAGCAATGGTGTAAAATGCTGAGATTGCTGCACAAAGATGATATTCTATTTTGTTAAATTAAAAAACATCAGGCATCACACACATATATATATATATATATATAGTAAATATTTAGTTAAATTAAAAACATCAGGCATCACACATATATATATATAGTAAACATTTATTTCAATGTGAGTAATTAGACAATAGAGTTTAATTGCAATGTTGTTGAAATATCCCTGTGAAAACACCTGATCCCATGCTAGACGACAGTGTTTTCACACCTCTGTAGTTGTGGTCAGAGAGTCAGCATGTTGGTAACCCCTAAATAATACACAGGAAGTAGATGTATGTGTGTGAAAGTTAGAGGACTTTATGCCTTGGTGGTGCTTGATAGTGAACTCTGTTGGTTGTGCAGCTGCTGGAGCTTCATGTTCATGACTTCAACAACCGCTGCAAGAGAAAAAATAAGAAAAAAAGTGTGAAAAAGGCAAAGGTCATTGGCCTTAATTGAAACAACCAAAAGTAAATTGATTTATATTTTGTTTCAGACAACTTATTACCACTTCTCAACAAAATACATCTGTATTTAATATTCTGAATAGATTGCGTACAGCTAAAATGTGTAATAAATTATTCTAAGCTATAGTCATATCGAGTGACATTGTGAACACATAATGATGGGGCATTTTACCATTTGCTGTCTTTAGCATCAGCCCTAAGTGCCCAAGATCTGTTCAAGCTTATTAAAAACATATAGTTTATAGGGCTTACACAGTACAGTACTACTCATAACAAACAACAAGCAGAAAACACATATCTACAGGAATCTTTATCATTCCAATTCAAAGGCACCCCAATTTGGTCCACTTCTACTCTTTAGATCAGCTCTCAGGATACACGCAATCAACAACTAAATCTTTTATAGCTTTGCCGAGAGCTGGTCAAAGTTAAAATATGAATGGGAGTACCCTGATTAATAATAAAACACTCCTGAAAGAAAAACAGTCACCTTGTTTCATGGTGTGTTTTTCTTGAAGGGCAGGCTGGATCTTTTCAATCTGTTTTGTGAGGAAGTCGATCTTGCGCTTAAAAAACTCTTTACTGTCCTCTACATTCTAAATAGCAAACATACATAAAGTGTCAGACACATCTGCAAACTTAATAGTAAAATAATAAAAATTTGATATATTTTTTCAAATTCATTTTCTTACCTTTTCTACAAAGTAACCCGTTCCCACATCTACCAATACATGGTCCACATCATTAAGAGTTCCAGGCACGTACATCTACATTAATGCTGTTCAAGAAAACCCCAAACCACACTTGAATCTTCAACCATCTCACTCACAAATACCTATTTTAAAGGACTGATGTATTGTTAGTTTGCAATAACCCAAAAAGGATACAGAGCTGGTAAGAGGAACAAGCAACTCCTTTCCTGAGAGAGAGAGAGAGAGAGAGAGAGAGAAAAGAATGTTTCAATTATCAAGAGACTTCAAATGCATTCTTAGACAAATTACAAAAGATACGCAATAGTGAAATAATTAGGCCTTACCTTCATTACTCTTTCTGAGGACATTGAGACTGTCTTTAGCTTCTACATATTTCGTCTGGACCACTTTGAGTTGAGCTATCGATGATGACAGAAACTCTGTTTCCTTACAATTATTAAGAAAACAAATCAGTGAATAGGAATAAAGCAGGATCCAAAAACATGATCTTCTTAGATAAACAGACATCTAAGTTCTTCACATTAAGGGATGCTTACATAGCAATCCACTTCTACAAAACTAGCTCCGGTTTAACACAGAAATGCCGAAGTATTCACGGATTGAGGCTGTGTTAAATGCCATAAAAGGAAAGGTAAGCTTATAAATTACACGAAACATCGACATCGCTCAGCCTGATTCTATTAACCATATTCTTATTTGTCTGTTTCATGCAAACCTTTCTTAACGCCTACCCAATAAAAAAAAGCTACTAGCAAAATGTGAAAGTCCATATTTTTTAAAATATCTTTTCGATGAACGAATAATTTGCTTATGGCTACAGACGTGAAAATGCAGTGCTTCTGTGTGTAACGGAGCCTCGCGCTCCTCCACCGCACCCAGCGGCGCGCGACACTCCCATACGCGTGGACCCTCAGTTCAGATCCAAGTCATAAAAACGTCCGTAAGCCGCACGAAGATCCTCATTTATATCATTTACAAGAAAACTGCTGGTTTACCTGGTCGAATTGGGTCTTTAAAGTTTCCAAATGTGGAAGAGACAGTTCTGTAAGATTCACCGCCATGTTGGAAACGGACAACAAGAAAGGAAGCGATTCCGGGTTAAACGGAAGTTGGGTCTGATGCCTTCTTTA
The DNA here is from genome assembly GCA_032718565.1 of Distichodus sexfasciatus. Lineage (NCBI taxonomy): Eukaryota > Metazoa > Chordata > Actinopteri > Characiformes > Distichodontidae > Distichodus > Distichodus sexfasciatus. The sequence goes on from JAVGVS010000003.1 coordinate 8,563,281, forward strand.
GCCGGGTCCTGCTTTGACGTGACAACATTCGTCTAGAACTCGTCACACAGTTGTGCGTTTACTATTTCGCGATGGCACACTAATTGTTCCAAAGTAAAATATTAAATGTGTAGCAAGTCTTTAAATACATCACCCAAAGCTAAAACGCTCCATAATGTTCCATTAGGAAATAAGGAAGTCAAAAAGTAATAAGAATCTTTAGACAAATGACAACAAACAAGCTATATGAATTTTGGCATTCATTTAATTACAATTCATTAAACAAATAAGAACTCTGCAAGTTAAAAGATAAATATAATTTTCCCAAATACACAAAATACTTCAAAAAAAAAAGTATAAATCTAAAACCTTGGAGGTTAAGAGACCATCATGGGAAATGATGAACATCACACATGAAGGCAAAAATGTAAGAACAACACTATATTTAACATATTTAATAGTAATGTGAAAGAGTTTCTCGTGTGCATCACAGTTATCACTACAACTGCATATTATGCATTGTCCTCTTGAGCTGGATACATTCTAGGGCAATTATACGTACTAGCGTAAAAACACAGGGAGGCCATATGCAATTGGTGCAGCTCCAATCATATGTTTGAGGTGTGTGGCATCTCGTGACTGGACAAGGTGTTGAAGCAGAGAGGAACCTGAGCCTGCAGAGAGCCAGGACTGTAACAGGGCGGAGGTGAAGCGGTCAATATCCCGATCCGTTACGTCCCACAGATTTCCCAATACTAAAGGACTGGAAACACAGAGGCGATTTAAGTAATCAAGCTTTTTTTATACATGATGTACACCCATTATTGAATTTCCCCTCTCCACATACATTTCGATTTTTGAATACATGGAACGTACAGAATCATACGTGTAAAAAAAAAAAAAAAAAAGTGATGGTGGACTACAGTAATAGTACAAGAACAATAGCATATGCTAAAAGGTTGTGTGTTGGAGTCTGTCTCTATCCTGCCCTTAGTACTACCACAAACTGGGCCCTCTGCAAGGCTTTAAACCCAAGCTGATGTAGGGTAACTGCCCTTATGATTAGGAAATGGAAAGGCACTCTAAATGCCATAATCTGGCATTTGAAATCCAACTAGAAATCGTGAGCAAATGAACAAGGCGCGAGTATTAACTGATGTCGGCCACATATAGTTTGGTATCAAGCAACATATGGTCTATAATGTTTGTCAATACAGAATGTGTATATTACCATCCAGCAGTGAGGTAGCTGAGAATAATGCCGGTCCCTTCAAGGCTTCCTTGCACGCTGAGGGCAGCACTGCTACAACCAAAAAGCAGAGATGCAGCACGTACAGACCCTCTAAGCACCCTCTGGGCATCTAGGAACCGAGCCCCAGCACCATGTCCAACATAACTTTAAAAAAAGAAAAGAAAAATGAAATAAGTATTCAATGCAGTGAATAATGAGTGAATGCTAGAGGCTTTGTTGTTTCAAGGTAAGGTTATTGTGAATTGTGGATATGACTTACATGTACAAATCTTTGGTAGTTACAGCCTCTTGGAGCTTATCAGGATCAGGAACAGCCCCACACACTCCCTGCCAGGCTCGCTCACTGAAGAGTCACAGACCAGACGAACACTCATGAGTGAGGTACATACAGACCAATAAACCAGTCAGAAGTTGTGTTTGTGTGTGAGACTAACCCAGTAAACCAGGCTTTGAAGCGCTTTTCAGTCTCAGGAAGGTTTCCATCAGGGTTCAGCACATAGAAAACTTGCTGGGGGTCTACACCACGTGACAGTATACAGTCAGGGTCCACCTAGGCATGTGTGTGAGAGAGAAGACAATCACAAAATCATTCTTCAAAGCTATATATAAAGATATAGCGTAAATATGTACGTGCATACCTGTCCGAGATGACTATGCCCCAGTACAGCATGCAGAGATGGCATACGAGTGACAGAACGAGGCTTCAAACAAGAGATATTTTCCCATGGCAGCCTCTGCAAGTACTGCAATTACAGAAAATGACAAGTAAATACAAATTAAAATAGTATAAAAATACTACATAAGCTAGAACTGTATAATCATTAGTCTTTTTCACTAAACAAACACATCATTGTGATGAAATTTTAATCATATTAGGAAAGTAAAGAGTCATAAGCAGACAAGCCTAAATTAGTCACATTAATCTAACTGGATATAACAGTTATAGAAAATTTGCAAAAACCTTGTCTAAGATTAGGACTGTGTGCCCCTGAGGCTCCTCCCTCCCTCTCAATTTAGTCACACTCTTCTGGAGCATCTTCAGGAAGTCGCCCTCTAGAAGACTCGCCCCCTCAGCCAGAGATTGCAGGTCCGAGAGGGAGAGCAGTGGAGATGCAGAAAGCACTATCTGGAGTCACAGTAAACAGTTTTATAAAGTGCAATGTTGGTCAGAAGAACTCACCAGTGCAGTCAAGAGTGTCACTTAAGAGTTCTTTTTAAGCAGCTGCCGATTACAAATGTTAGGAGGTACGTCGAATGTTAACTTTAGTTAATTGATAAATGAACACAAGTCTTGATTATAATTGTCTTGTTTCATGCATGTTGGCTATGGCATGACATCAAATAATCTGAACCAGGTAGACATGGTCTGCATAGAATGAGGGACAAACAGACCTTTAGCATTTCCGCAGTGATCTTGTATCCTGCTACTGAAGACTTAAGACATTTCAGTTGAACCAACAACTCTGGGTCTGAAGTCAAGGGAAGAAGTAACGCTCGCCACACCCCTAAAGCCTCTTCCATCTCCTCAAGCAATTTCTGAAATTGAGAACAATTAACTGTTCACAGCTAAACTCATTTTTGTGTTAAGATATTGATTTGAAATCACTAATTGTGAGAAATAAAAGTGAAAACATTATGATGTTTTGAAAGGCATGTATGTGCCACACCGTGCACTCTATCAACCTCTTCCTAACACCCACCTGCACCCGGGCATCCAGAGCCTTCCTGCCCTCCCACCACTGTGCCTTGTCTGTCACTCCGCTTACTTCCTTCTGCCCCTGCAACACTCCCTCCATCTCCTCCAGTAGCGCAGTCATCGAGCGCTACACCCAGCGACAGTTAATTATGGATGTCAAATGTTAATTGTTATAATAAAATATTCAAAAATGTACACTGAACTACAGAGACTTTCCATACATGTCTGTGTGAGGTAGGGATCCGCATGGTGATTGGTGCGGAGTCAGCCTCAAGCCGCGTAAGAACAATGGTGCTCCCGGTCTCACCAGGACACACACCCACCAGAGAGAGCATACACACGGTTACACCTGTTAAGGTAGAAATCATTCAAGTCATCACAGATTCACCAGCAACCTTCTGGTTAATTTAGGAACTGATTAACACAGTAACGCCCAAGGTGGGGGTGCGGAGCAACTGCAGGGACGCGCAGCAAGGACATGCGATTTAGACTTAGTCTTACAGCTAATAACCATGATTTGACCAAAGAGATTTAAATCCATTTTTGTGCAGAGAGGAAATTAAGACAATATGTTGAGTAGGGCTAGTAATGGCAACACATTAATTAGAAGATTCACAATGATATTGGAATCGCCCAATAATTGCTTAAAGTCATCTGCATGGGACCTACGCCTAGATTTGCCCGATATTTTATGATGCATTTACTGTATGCTGGAAATTTAGCGCTTGTGCCAGGCATTTCCAAAGTCCAAAGTGGAATTTTATACAGGCCACGCCTTTAAAATGTATGGCAATACTTTGCCAAACTCTCAACTCTGCCTGCAGGTGGGAAAAAATTTAACTAATTAATTGTCTGTTTGCCTCTCGTTGTGAGCTCGTACATGGACTGCCACACTTAATAATATGTTAGGTAAGATGCTCTTATCATACCTTTCTATGCAGTAGTATGCATCTCAGAAAACAGCCGGGGCTTTTAGCGTAACAGCTCTCTACGCATTAGGTAGCACACATGGAGTGTCACAAGCACCCTATTTGACTTGGTACACCACATAGGGCGGGAAGTGACTTTTTCTTAAAATGTTGTGGACTACAGTCAAATTCACATATCATGCATATATTGAAAGCAATGAAAGATGTTACATGGTAAAAATGTAAGATAAATGATGCATGTCACTCAAAACCTGCAGTTTTCTTTGAATTGCAATGTTTATAATAAACTCCAGTAGAGTTAGAAAGCAAAATACATGTAGGTGTGCGTCAGAGTGGGGGTCTGGGGGGCTCAAAAATATTCTTTTCTACAAAAGGAGCACCATGCAGAACCAATGGATTAAATGGTACATGTTGATATAGAACCTGGACTGGCATGTAGGGTGTGTTACCTGTTGGCAGGTCTGCAAGCTGTTGTGTGAAATCCTTGCAGTGTGCGTGTGGGAACTGTGCTGGCTCCGTCAGCGTGAAGGAATAGATGCTCTCGAGTTCAGATAGAGTCTTTGTCTGTGACTGTGTGGTGGAGTCCTCCAGACTCAGGACACCCAGGCTCTCTGATACATCATTGCTGGACTTCTTTAGCTTCCTGGAAATTAAGTGAAAAGAGGCTCTGTTGCTAAGCTGATGAAAGTAAAGTTGTACCAGGAAGTTGAAGGTGACAAGAGTCTAAAACTTCAATAAAGAAAAGACAAAAGGTAGGGCTGCAACCAACAATTATTTTCATAATCAATTTCTTTTTCAATCAGTTGGTTGTTTTAAATTAGACACAGAAAGCATGTATAAAAGACACAATCTTTTGGATTAAAAAACATTTCAATCTAACTGTTTATGTCCAGTTCACATATTTTAAATATTCACATATTTTTTAGACACAAATAGCTTTTTAATTATGTATAATTTTAGAACCGTAAACAGGATAGCATTTTATGACAAGCATAGTTTGACCAAAATCCACTTTATTAACGTTAAATCACATAATGAGTTTATTTACAGAGAAAAATTCCAGGTGAGAGCATAATTTTTGCCTTTTTTCACTGCACATCTAGTTTAGTTCAGCCACTGCAAGACAACTGCATGTCATTTATTTTTACCTTTATTTTGGTGCATAGGAAAAAAAAAAAAAAAACATACCTGAGCCGGCTGGCCAGATGGCGGTTCATGTGGTGGCGAGTGGACACACCCAGAGACTGAGCATGAAGCATCGCAGTGGCGATGGGGTCAGAGTGGCCCAATAGCTGAAGCAGCAGCGAGCACAGGTGTGGATAGAGGGAGGGACTTGGGAAATGATGGAGGAGCAGCCAAGAGGAGCACAGAATGGCCTGGACCACTTCCATAGAGAGCTCAGCTACATACGCACACAAACAAAATGTTGAGACAGTAGGTATCACCCTATTTAAGCCATGATCTAGTAATTAAATTTTAAAATCAACAAATAATTTGGTCCTTCAAACCAGACGGTAGATTAAAACCCAGATATACGTATAAAGTAACAAATACAACTAGAGAAGATTTCAATTTTCTACCAAAAGTGTTTCAATATTCACTTGTTTAATTTACAAAATGCTTCCTTTTAGTTACTGTATATAACTGGACTTGTGTATTGTCTATAGGAGACTTTTTATACTGTGCCTTTTTGTAAGTGTATAATTGTGTATTGTGCCTAAAAGTGTCTTACCTGGTGTTGCATGCATATGTTGTAGTGGGGCCTGTGAGCCCAAACCCATCTGTCCAGCACTTCTTAGATCTTTAATACAGTCTCTGCTCAAATCTGCCCCCAGGTCTCTCCTCAGCACTTCAAAATCAGCATCGGGGCCATTTGCAGGACTTCCTGAATTTAGAAACAAATTCAAACAAATCACACAAATCTTAAACCAGGAGACACCACAATTTAATATTCAAAAACTGAGATATCCAAGTTTTTTTTTTTACTTTAAACACAAAACATCTATCTGTCTAGTTTTGATACATCTTGGACATCAACACACAACTTGAACTTGGTTGTTAGTTTATTCTAGGTCTAAAGAAAATCCATCCATACCTGTGCTTAGCTTCTCTGAGGGCGATTCCTGCAGGTCCTCTAGGCTCATCTCCAGCTCATCTTCATCATCGTCCTCTTTAATCATCCTCATTCTCTCTGGCTGTTCCTTTTCATCTGAAGTCTGACTTTTCTTGGGCCTTCCCCGCCTAGGCCTTGTCTGAGAGCATGCACCCCTTTCATCTTCGGAGGAGGGTCCGCTGGTGCACAAAGCAGTGCTTTTCTTACCAAGTCTCGTCTTCCGGGGTCCACACTGGTCATCCACTAATGGATTCAGAGATTTAGATGATGCTTTTGGGGCGGAGGGCCTTTTTGAAGTAGATGAGGCAGAACATTTCTTCTCCGCTATTGCCTCCAGTATAGCAGGAGTAGGCATATCAGTGTCACTATCATCACTAAACTCAACCTTAAACCGGGAGCGTTTCGTCCGTTTGGGGGCAGCGGGAACAGGCACAGGTTTCTCTTGTGACGGTGAAGAATCTTCAAAAACCTGAAATGAACCTTTTAATACAGACTTTGGCTTTGTGACTCCAGAGTTGTTGGTAGACGCAGTCTTGGGTGTCGGCTTGGGAGTGCAACTCACAGTAATATCAGGGACTTCACTGGTAAAGTCAAACACATTCAGATCTTGAGCTTTGCCAGCAGGAGTAGCCAAAGAGACAGACTTGGGACGTGGCGTTCTGGTTGCACGGGGTGTTTTGAAGACTGTGCTAGGTTTTACTTTTGGCCCAGATTCCTTGGCTTTCTTTGTGGCCATCTCACTGACTCTCTTACTCCCTTGCACCCTTTTGCTCTCCAGGAGGCTCTTATCAGACGTTGCTTCCGACTGCATGAATTTGTCACATTCTGAGCTCTTTGCTCTTGGCCGCTGATCAGTTTTTGGTTTGAGCTGCGTTTTGGTCTTCATAGCGGCCGGCATGAGCGGTGGGGTCCAACACCACACAGATGAGAAGAGTTCATCAGGGTTTAACTCCTTTTTTCCTGCCAGGGCCAAGCAGCAGGCCACAGCCTTTGCACCCAGTAGAGCTGCCCGTAAAGGCCCCAGCACTCGGTTCAGAGCTCCTTTAGGCTCAACAGCCTCCAGCCCTGCTTCTATTTCTTCCCACAGAGCAGCTGTCTTACCCTTTTCCTCATTTCCACCCCGGAGCTGGGTTAACACAGTGCTCAGATGCACCCTGGCAACTTCTGGCTGCAGCAGAGCCGGTTCCACATTAATGCCTGTTTGGGGCAGTGTGGATGGCACGAACGCTACCAAGCGGGCACAGAGTTTGGCAGTGACACTGCGGCAGCGCAACTTGACGAGGTGGCATAACCGACGGGAATAGTGTGACTCGTTCTGGAGGTCAGCCTCTGCCAGGGCCCAGAGGATGCTGACTCGAGCCAAAGTGGGCTCAGTGCAGCAGGGACAGGAGCAGCTCTCACCGTGGGAAAGGCAGGCCAACGCACGCTGCCGCTTGGGTTTCAGGGGAGGTGACGAGCCTTGTCCGGACAGGCCCTCCACTGGCTCACGAGGCAGAGCGCGAGAGCTAAGGAAGCTGCCGAGATCCTCCTCTTCATCGGGAATCTGAGGGACAGATGTCTGCACTGTCGGGTGGCCTTTGCGAGGTTTAATTTTCCGATCAGACTTCTGCCCTGGATTTTGGCCAAAATCTACAAAAAGAAGAAACAGCAGTAAAATTATTTTTAACCACAGTGTAATATTATAGTAGATATACCTTTAACTTTGTAGTCCCCAAATTAGTCTCAGAATTGTAGTTTTTCCAAATGGGCACTTAAAAACATGTTGGGTAACATATTAGGAATTAAACTAATATCAACTCTACTGATATGCGTTGCTACTTCAATTCAATGATTTGGTGTATCAAAATGGATTTGCATTGAGCCAAAATGAAAACATCAGATATTAAACGTACTGTCAAGTCACTTTAAATTGATAGGTCTATTAAAAAGAGAAGACTGTTTTTCCTTTAAATCTCTGGTTGAATAAAAATGGCAAATGATATTTTAGTAGCTTTTTCAATTTCATATGGACAACTGTGTTAAATCAGCTTAAGATATTGCCCCATTTCGACCACTGACTCCTGATTTGTATCCAAATCGTATCGTAGTGTAATTGAAAATGAAGAAATATTGAAGTTCTGGCCATTTTTAGTCAATTTTGACTCATTTCTGGGAGAGAACTACTTTTTTTTCCCGCAAGATAGCGTTCCACATTAGTCGCGTCAAAATAATGCGGTGGACACGCAACCGAATAATCACTGACAATATCAAATAAATGGCTGTATTGTGAGTAGAACGCTAGTCGTTTTTGTTATTCATCAGCTAAAAATCAGTTTTGTCTGTAATAAATGGAAAGATTTGACTGAACTGGAACACTTCACTGAATGACTTCCCTGAGAGAGTTGTGCGTGCTAACAAACACAGCGTGTATGTTTTTGTGAGAGCAAGGCAGGCACTTCCTTGCTGTGAATGTTGGACTTCTCTATGAGAGTTGTGCGCGCTAACATCTGTTTATATCATGAACATTTTCATTCATGCATTTCTACGCAATTACTTCGGCATCCAGTTTAATGGTGCTTTACTGTCACTGTGGCTTTGGTAAGCCTACTGTACAGTACGTATGTGTATAATAGCATAGACCCAACTAATCGATTATTAAATTAGTTGCCAACTATTGTGATAACTAATATAAGTGAGTGATTGTCCTTGTGAACACACCACAGCACAGCACACAGCACAGCACACAGTGCACCACAACGAAATGTGACCTCTGCCTTTAACCCATCTGTGAAGGAGCAGTGGCCAACTAGAAAGCACCCGGAGAACAGTGCTTGGGGACGGTACCTTCCTAATTAATCAAAGTAATTAATCAATATCTGACTTTCTGATACCGACAGGCAACAAATCATTGGCCGTTGAAGTGATGTAATATTGTATTGTGATGCTTACCTGTGCATAGATCCAGTAAGTATCTGACCTGCTCCAGATCTAAAGCACTGGCCTCGCTCGCTCCCCTCCTCAACTCCAGCTCAGCCTTTAATACCAGCAGCTCAGCACAGCTACAGGGTTATAAAACTCAAAGTGAGCCCTGATCCTCTAACTAAATGTATAAATTGCTCTAGGACACACAAGACTTACTGGCTGAGGGTCTGTAGCTTGGTGGCGAGTTTAAGAGCCTCTAGGCACTGGGATTTAGCTTCATGCACCGCTCCACTGCTGCTTCTCACACTCACCATCGTCTCAGAGCAGAGCAGCACCTCGCTCAGTAGCAGCCATTTAAACACCACGCTGTCCCCTACGAGAGTGTGAGATTAGCCCAAGACGTCAGCCCTCTACTTGCAATTTCATCCTTTTTTTTTTCTTTTAAAGACTGTATTTAGTTTTTATATCTGTTCTTTTACCTTGATCTACAAAGCGAGTGTCTGTATTGGGACCCGGTGCTCCATAAAAGCCATTTCCCAGCAGCATCATTACCAGGCTACACAAAAGCTTCAAGCCTTCATACTGAGCTGTGTCTGGGGTCTTTGGACCTTTAACACATTTAAAGCAATTAATAAAGATCATAACAACAAAAACCCAGTTCATGCAAGCTCCAAGCAACATGCTGAGTGTGTGTACCATGTTGGATGATGGTCTGACGCAGGTGTGTGTGGAGTGTTTTTGTGTCCAGACTGAGGTAGGAACTGGCTATCTGTAGAGCGCGAGCCTTCAGCATGTACCAGCTCTTAGAGTGATGCTGTGCTGTCTCTTTCAAAACCTCACAAAGACTACTCACACCGCGCTCCACCTGAGAGAGAGAGAGAGATATTCAGTGGTGCTGTGTTTAGATGATTTGGTTGTGTGCTGAAATGATTCACTGAGTAGTTTTACTCAATTACAAAAAAAATCCTTGCGACTCAAAACACATCACAGACATTAAACTAAAGGATTTTAATGAAAATACCACTTATTTATGTCCTATACAATACCGATATTGTCAACTTGGATATCTGCTATGATACAAATCCGATACAGTCTGAGTCTTTTTTTAAACAAGAAACAATGCTTTAAAAATGTCTCAATACATGACTAAGATTATTCTATTATGCTTAAGGAAATACTTGACTTAAATACTGTTTTACAAACTTAAACAACATAATAATTACACACCCAGAGTAAGCAGAGAATAAATTTAAGTAGGGATAATAATGTTGGAATTGGGAAATAATTGCTTTTTTAGGTCATCGGCATCAGTCCGATGCTTAGATTTGCCTGATATTTTTTGACACATTTATTGTACATCAGAAAGGTAGCGCTTGTTCCAGCCATGTCAAAAATCAAGGTTGGATTTTATACGGCCCGCAGCTTCTGTCTTAAAATGTATAATATTATTTTGTGCCAAAGCTCCAAGCACACATTAGAAAGCAAAATCTCTGGTCTTTTCACACACGTCCTTTTCTAAAAAGGAAACTTGAATTGTTCATTTTAAGAGATTCATTTTCTTTAGTAAATTTACAGTTGCTTTGAATGCGCCTGTCCTTGGGAAATGTTAGTTCTCGTTGAGTGTGACAAATTCTGTAAATATAAATGTGTGTTTTACCTCTCCTAGAGCATAGCATAGTTGTGATTTCAGAAGTGTGATTGTGACAGAGATGATAGTCACACTGTCAGAGCTTGACTCTCCGGCCAAACACTGCTTTGCATGCTTCAGCTGCACCTGAAACACATGCATGCACACATACAATGTTAATCGGACAATTTAAAGTTAATGTGGAACTGAAATAAGCAAGAGATTTGGTTCAGCGTTCACCTCTTTTCTGCTGGCAACAGGACCTGTGCTGTACGAGAAACTAATGTTTTTCCAATAAAGCAACCCGTACCTGTGCTCACACAGCTGAGCTGACTCTGACTGTGTCACTGATGGGTGGACATGAGAACAGACAGAACTGGAAAGTGGAATTTCAGGTTGTTGGGGTTTTTTTTTTATTCGCCACACTATCCGTAACTAACAAAAGGGGCTGTGGTTTTACATCACCATCATGCTACAAATGTGTCAGCAACAGTGTTATACAAAGAATGCTATATCTTCCGTGTGGTCATGGTGTTGTTTCGGTATGCCACGGTTCATGATGCCAGTGGAAAATTGTGTTAAAGGTTCTTAACATACAGTATATGCCCATACATCTGTAAATATTCCAATTCTCTGAACAACACCTGCTTGTCCATCAGTTACCTGTGCAAGCTGGGGAGAGCCCAGAGCCAGCAGCAGTTTGGCAGAGTGGCAAAAGGCACCAGCACTATTTTGACCATCACCAAGGAGCCGGAACAGAGCCGCAGCCAGGCTATAGCTCTCCAAAGCCTGCAGGGGCTAGAACAGAGAGGAAACAGGTAAATTAACAAAAATGACGAGACATCCGCCTTAACCAAAAGGCAAGGCTAGTTGATTTATACAGCGAGATGATAAGTATTTAGGGGACAAACCATTGAATGACTGACATCAATTCTGTACCACATAGGAAGCCAGTCAGGGCGTTTGCAATCAGTGATGAGATCTCTTTTTGGTTAAGTATTAATTCATAATAACATCTGGCCAGAGCGCCTTGCTAAAAGAGCAGCCCTGCCCCAATCGTGCTTTTCAAAAGGAACGAGTATGTTTACCTTGCCCATGAGTGAGTAGAGAGCGGCCATTAATGACACAGAGTTTGCAGTGTTTTTGGGGTCTCTAACAGCAGGCATGGTCCCCTTCTTCAGCAGCGCTCCCCATAGGGATAAACACCTATCCAAAGGCCCAATACGCTCTAACACACAAAACACAGATGTAAAGCAGAAACTTTATTATGAACCTGACTGTAGCCAACATTGTGTTTTACTACTTCTGAAAGGCGTTCTACTAGAATCATGTGTTAGTGAAGGCGTGTTTATGTTTATTTCCACACTCACTGTTGTGTGCAGCCAAATTGAAGCGAAGTCCATCATACACCAGGTGGCTTTCTTGGACCTTCTGTTTGTCTTCATACTCCAGATCATTTGTGGGAAGTGGATCCAGATTTCCGACCGTCTTACTGCCTTCTTGCACTGTGCGCAAACGCTTCTCTGTATCCATTGCCTGATTCAAACACATTTACATTTATTACATTTAAATCGTTTTTATTCAGCAGAGCAAAATAATCCAATGCAGAATACTGCAGAATATCGCTGAAAGCGACAGCACGGACCTCCTGAAGGCTGGCTTCAAGAGTACAAATGTAGTGCCACAGCGAGGCGTGTGCCTTTTCGTCCTTTAGTCTATCTGCATTCTGTGCCGTCTCTGGCTCTTCTTCCAACAGCCGCAGAGCTTCATCGGCAAAATCAACTGCAGAACTGGATATTAAAACAGTTAGTTAATTCTTAATTAACTGGGTAAGTTTAAAATGTACAGCATATTTTATATTCTATTTATATATTGCATACTATATGTGCCTTATTTATTCTTTACACCGTTAAAACTAGAACCACTTCGTCTCATCTCTCTGTATACTTGAACAGTACATAGCAGAGATGACACAGTTTGCTTTGACTTTTGACTAATTTTAATGACATCTCTAAAATAACTGCTTATTAAATAGACATACCAGTCTGTCTGCTGGCTAAAGTCCTGGTAACACACCACCTGTGCCATCTCACACAGGTAGGAGACTCGTCTCAGGGTGTGTGTGCTCTCTTCGTGGCATATGTCAAGAAGGTCACACAGTGTGTTATAACGCTCTTGTGCTGTATCTCCACTCTGCTCCTTATACAAGCGCAGCTCCTCCTCCAGCAGACGCAGCAACACCTTCTCTTCCACAGACACTCCCTCCAAACCATCCCTTAGAGTCCTGTCGAGAGAGAAAGGGAGGTCTAGCTAAAGATTCGTAATCATTTGAAAATGATCGATTTTGTTGATACATAGGATATATTACCAAAACCTAATGATTCTGTAATGGTTAGGGCTTTCACCCTGTGATCAGTAGGTTGCTGATTCAAATTCTGGAGCGATAAAGGTACCACTGAGGTACTCACAAGCAAGGTACCGGCCCCAAGCACTGCTGCCCGGGCGCTGCCCATGTCAGCTGCCCACTGTTCCTTTGTGAATGGGTCAAATGCAGAGGTCACTTTTCATTGTGGTGCACTATGTGATGTTCATAATGACATATAATCACACACTTTCACTAGGGCTGGGTAACAGAATGAAAATGAATCAAACTGACATTCACAATGTAATCTTACCCATGAGTGTTGTTTCAGTTATTTTTCAAATTCTGTTAATACTTATTAAAACTAACTGTTAGTTCTTTCACCAGTGTGTTCATGTTTTCTCCTGTAAAAATACAACCTGGTGTTTTATCACATGACCCTGCCCCATCCAGTCAACTACATAGGTGTTTCCTTCAGTTGTTTTAACAACAGAGCTTGTCAATGAATGATTATTATTCATAATTAAGTCCAAATGTCTGACTAATCATGACACTGTCATTTAATGGAGAAATCAGTCACCTTATAATTTCTCCTCGTACGCCAAATGAATTGCCCCGACATTAAGGACAATTCCACAATCCTAGTATGCAGTGACCCTGACAAATACTGTTACAGTTAAGGTCAGAATTATTAGCCCAGATCTCAATCTCATTAAGAATCTGTGGCGGGTGCTCAAGACCAGTGTCCATGCTCGAAAACCACGCAATCTGGATGAGCTGGGACGTTTTGCCATGGAAGAGTGGGCTCGTATATATCAAGAGACGTGCCAACCTAGTTAAGAACTACAGGAAGAGGTTGTTGTCCGTTGTAAGACAGAGAGGCCACAAAATTGACCATTAAATATCAGGGGGGCTAATAATTTTGGCCGTGTCATTTTTCAGTTTTCTTGTTAAAATTCAGCACATCCAGCCCTGGATTCGAGCCTGCGACCTTCTGATCACGGGGCGAACACCCTACCGTTATGCCACCAACTGTAAGTGCTCTACCGTTACAACACCAACAATAATGCAGATATCCATTTTCACTTTTCCTCAAGCAATGAAATCACATGCATAATCTGAAAGTGTGTGTAGAAAGTGTGTGCTTTAACAACCTTAGACGCATGTCTTCCTCTCCCACACGAGCAACATCACACTTGGTTTTCACCCACAGCGAGACAGGTTCAGATAGGTGATTCAGAACCTGAGCTCCCAGAACCTGAATCCAGTGCACAATCCAGTCCAGAGCCTTCTCCAGCCGAGCTGCTCGCCGACTGCTCTGTACCGCCAGCATGAAACAGCGGTTGACCTGAATCCACACAAACACACACGTCACTAACCTGCAAAATGGACTGAAAAACCCCTAAGAAAATAAGTTGACGTAGGGGAAGGACTCACTCTGTCCACAGGGAGAGAGTCAGGACAGTGCTTACATAGCTCCTGACACACAATTTCAGCCAGACCAAAAGCTCCTTCATACAGCTTCCTGTTGAACAGCTCGTACACCACGTTATTCACTGCACACACTAGAGGGCGGATAGAAGGAATGATTGGGAAAGGAGAGCAGAAACAGAGATTTTGTAAGTAAATTAAACTTATTCTTTTATGGTTCTTGTATTATTCTGATGATTAAGTAAAAGGTAAGAGAGAGATTTTAAATGTCTTAAAATTAAACTATTTTGAGCTACTCATAGTGGTTCTGACTCACCTGCTTTGAGAAGGAAATTGTCATTAGACAGTTTGCGCAGTTCAGTCATCATGTGTCCAGCTGTTGCCTGGCAGTATAAGAGAACTCTGTCCAGATGTTCACCAAGTGACTCCTAAAGATAGCAGCATGCCATAGCTCATTATTAAAATAGTGCAATGTGCTAAGCATTGTAAGCTGTCCAGACAAATTTATTCAAATACATTTAAGTAAAAAAGTAAAATAGGGCTGAAATGATTATTTGAATAACTTGATTACAAAAAATGGTTGAGGCAATTTTTCTTGAATCGAAGCTTTGTTTAATTCATTTCACTCTCTAGAGCATGCTCGCTTGTGTTTCACACGGACGCTTATCAGTGATGCACAACATTTTCAGTGGCACGATCAATTCAAGACCCGGCAAGACTACTGTCTATGAGGCGAGACGGAGGAAACAGAAACGACACTAAAGAATCTCAATGGTCTGGAACCATGGAACTGTGATAGAGAACAGTAGTGAAAACACACAGGTTACTGGCATTGGCTGGTTAAGAATGTGAGTTGATATTCATGGCTGGTTATGATGTTCCTAACTGTAGTTCAAGAAAACAGAGAATAAATTTTCATGTAATTCAGGTTTAGTTCATTTAATTCTTGTTAGTAGGCTAAGTAAGTATTTGTTTCAGATGGCACTGAAGTTAAAAGCACCAAGTACAACAAAGGAGTTTAATTTTGATTTCAATAAAAGGAACATTCAGGAATAAAAAACAATTAGTTGTACATTTTCAGACTTGTCTTTAGAATTTATCGGATTACTCGATTAATCAATGAAAATATCAAATATCAACAGAATGCTCTATTACAAAAATAATCGATAGCTGCAGCCCTAAATGAAACATTATTACCTGTGAGGCACGGAGACTGTCATATGTGCTGATGAAACCCTGGTATAGACTGAAGCACAGAGAATACTGCAGCTTCTGTGAGAACGTCCTCTGGAACACACACACAGAAAAAGAAGGGAACCGTTATACACACAAATGTCAACATCCATCCAGATTAAATAAGACAATTAAAACTTACATTTTGCTGTTTGAGCAGAAGCTCCTGATATTCCTCCAAGAAGGAAAAACAGGCCAGCAACGTAATTCCACCCATCCCTTTAACCTGCCCTGCCTCTGTGGCCCAAACAACCACCTGACAGGCCTCCAATATAGCCCGGACTTCTGCATCTCCCACATCAGCCGGTAGCCCTCTGAGGGTGCGCGCACAGTCCTTAAAATAATTGCTGCATTCTCTTCCAGAGCACAGAGCCCTGTGCAGATGCACTGCTCGACCTGCCAGGACAAGGGAAGGGCGCAAATCCTCTCCAAACTGCTGCAACGTATTGAGAGTTTGCTCCAGCAACCCTGAAGCTTCACCGTGGAACCTGTTCTTACACAGCAGCCGGCAGACTTTAAACACCGCCTCACACCTCACAGCCACCGAGGGAAGCGTCGGCATACACACCCCCCCCGCAGGTTGGCACAGCAGAGGTCTGAGGAGACGGGTTTGCAGTTCAGACACCAAAAATGCAGCATCGTCCTGAGACAAGCCACCACTGGCTTGCTCGTACTCGCCTGCCGCCTCTTCCACAAACAGAGACATTTTAGACAGAGAGGAGGACGTGTCGGACGTTCCCTCCAGCAGCCGGAACAGCAAAGCCTGCAACTTCCAGCGCAGCTTGTCTTTGGGAGGAAGGCTGGGAGATCCTGAGTTCAGGAGACTGTTCCACAGCACAGCGAAGCAGTTGCGCGCCAAGACGTTGAAGTCATGAGCCTGCAGAAGCACATCAAGGCTATAATTCATTCGGCAATGAGAAAAATGTTTTTAGGAAAAGGGTTACATTTAAATAGTAAAAAGTATTTAACTATAAGATGCAAGTGCAAGTATTTATCAGCTTTATTTTTGACAGTTATATCGCTGTGTCATTGTGTTAAGTAGGGGTGGGTCATGCTTTTCAAATGTTTTGCTGATGTTTTGATATTTACAAACTCAACAAATAAGTTCAACCCTATTAGAGAATCAAGAGTTTCTTCTTGCTTTTGTCAGACTATAATCACTTCAAATGAACTGCTAAACTATTTCCATACCTCCGGGGATGCATGCTGCAGTCTGCAATACATGATCTCCCCAATTCGACTTGCAGCTCTATGAGCTCCTTGTGTCACCAGCTTCTGTAGGATGTGAAAGATAATTTTCTCCAGATAAAGTGGGCTCCCCTGTGTTGCAGAGTCAGTATCAGATCCATAACCCTGGATGGCCACTTCAACCAGATCCACGAGGCGGTCTTGATGTTCTGGCTCTGGAGCACCATTAGCCAGCTTCTGATGACATGCTCGAATGATCCGGTCACACACAGTCCGCCCCGATGGACCTAGACCATTGTTTATATGTTCCTGTAGGCAAGTAGACATGAGTCTAACGGTATAATGTATTTAAGGAAGCTTTGTGTAAGTCATATAAAACATAAATAAAAAAAACCCTCATTAAGCCCCATTTCCCTACCTTCAATTCGCTGTGAAAGGAAACAGTGTCCTTTACACAGGATATCCGCTGTGCGTAGTCCTCTGTTTTTAAACATTTCATTCTTCCTTCACGGCTTGCCCTAAAAAAGTTAACAGCATCTATGAGACCTTTTTAGTTAAGGTTATGCTGGATCACTAAATTAACACTGACTAATAGCTTGCCATTTCCAAACCACTGACTTTTTATCCTCAGTCCGAAATGGTCTTCTGATTCAAATAAGTTAACAAATGCACACAGGAGGACTTGTGAGAAAAATCTAGTACTACAAAATCATTTCATATGTTTTTCTTATCAGAAAAATCACACCGAAGTTAGGCCCTACTGAAGGTTAACATTTAAGTATGTAAATTGTGACAACATCCTGTGAATGGCGTTTATAAAGATCAGTTGTTGGTCTGTTGTTTCCATTTCCAAAATTCCATTCTTTTTCCATACTAATGCACTTCACTGTAGAAATAACTACTCATTTATTTAAAGAAATAATTTGAAAATGCAACTGAAAACATGTACTGTATGCCAAATAAAATAGTTGGACTGCTGAAAGACTTCTCGCATCACACCTCACTTCAGACAGATTTTTATTACTGTAACAAGGTCATCAGATCACGCAGAGTAGACTTGAATTTAACTTTAAGATCAAATGGAAAGGTGAAGCAGCCTACATTTCTGAACTCTACAGAATTTACTTGATGCTGAATTGAGGAGCTATGCTAACACACCAAGCAGTCATCACTGATTCAACACAACCAAATCACACTGCACATCACATATCCTTGGTCCCAACATGAGTTTTACACTACATTTTAGAGAACAATGTAGTGGCAAATTCTGGAAACACATATTTCTCCATAGCCTATTTTCCTTACCCATACCTGAAAACTACAAAAATGAAATTCCATAGTTTTCCCACACCGTGGAGGAATCAGCTTTAGAATGTTTTTAGATTTCTTGGCTTCTTGCCTTTGGCAGTACCTTAATGACTTAGTATAGCTCAGTCAATAGAATAATGAAGCCCGCTTATGGCCACAATCATTTCTTATACAAGCACCCTATCTGCAATTACAACTAAGGCATCACATCAGGATGGTCACATGTGATCTTATACAGGAGACAGCTTGCAAAATAGCGCGTATACGGATACATGGAGGTAAAGAACGTTGCTCTTTCCACAACTACCACCATTAGGACACTGACCATGACCTCTAACCCCAAGCTGCTCTTTACTGTAATTACATTTATGGCATTTAGCAGAGGCTCTTATCCAGACATCCGTGTTTTTAGTCCACGTCTGTTCCTCACGCCTAGATGTAAGTGACCCACCGCTGTTACACGCCGTACTAAACCTTGTCAAAGAAAAAGTCACAAGCTAATGCACAGTCAGAATGCATGCAAGAATGGCAGCGCGTAAAACCTCTCAAACCATTATCTTTTTTTAATATTAGCAAAGTAACTCTCGTTACGAGGTCCTAAACGTCGTAACGCGAACTTGTAGGCAGTTAGTGTAACGGTTAGAGAGTTGGCTCCGAGATCGGTTGAGGTCCAAGGTACCAAAGATGTACTCATGAGCAAGGTACCGTCCCCAAGCATTGCCAAAAAGCTGCCCACTGGTGGATCAAATACAGAGGTCACATTTCTTTCGCTGTGTGCTGTGCTGTATTCACAATGACAATCACTTAAAAATCTCTTATAGTAGCCCTACATTTATTAGCAGCACTGAAACTAATAAGTTGACACTCAAGCTCCAAATGATCCGACAAGTTAAATAAAGCGAGTTTCGTCAACATCAGACGAAACACAAACTATGCCATCGAAGTTTTTATCGGCAAGTTTGTGATAAATTTAAGATGTGTGGCAGACGTTAGCAACAGACCTTTACCTCTCACAGCGAAACATTAGCCTGCTACTGTCAGGATGAGACAGCCTTAAGGAGTTAGTTAGGTTTAGGGTTGGACGTAAGGATTTAGTTAGGAATTAGCAATTAGGACTTTAATCACGAATGAAACGGTTCTTAACGTAATGAAATGCTATATTTACATCGGACACTGTTAACCAGCCGCAGCTAACGTTGGTTGTAACGGCAACAGATATCGGACAGCTTCATTTTAGCCAACTACTCGCTTGCACACATTTATTGAAATCCACTAACAGTTCGAACATATTTTCTACTTGCTCTGTTTCAACAAGTTAGCGACACAACACTAAACAAATGTACCGGAGACATCGATGAGAGCGACTTACTGCGTACCGCAGCTGCTGTTCTACTGGAGTAGCACCGAACGTGGCGTCGCGCACTTATTCAAAATAGCGCATAGCCTATCGGGAAACCGTAGAAATGCATTTCGGGTGTTGTAGTGCATAAATCGTTAGCAATTCTTTCTGTTACAGGAGTGGGAAATTTGCCTTGTATACAACGCTGTAATTAGTTTCCTGAAGTAAGTTAACTCTTAACATACGGTTTGTCTTAACATTGGATTTTCGGAAAAGACTATGGACAGTTTCTCCGTGGAAAACGTTTTTATAAAAAGTCCATCTTAGAGGGTTTGTGCCAAAACCAAGTATAAACGGAATCAAACAATTGGCACGGTTCTCTGTTTATACTAGCTTATTGATTTTGTAAATTATATAATGAAATTGGTTTTTCGTTAATCTACATAAGCTATTAAAGTACCCGTGTCTGATTTGTCCCATCATGCGTCCCATAAAAATAATTAAGTCTTATTTCAAGAAACATAATACACAGGAAATAACGCAAGTTAATAAAGTGTGTATATTGGCTTTATTCAGATTTTTTTTTCTTTTTTTCTTTGTTTTCATGTCTTTTTTTAGATGATGGTTTGATAATATGTGCTCTACGGTGAACTATATATTTAAAAGTTTGAATTCACAGAGCTACTGAAACGTTTACTTGCACTAGCAGAACACACTTTAGCCAGTCATAATAATCCATATCAGCCTTAATCAAAAACAAAAATATAAATAATACATCTGAATTAGGGCATATAAAAACAATATAAGGCACATAATAAAAAGCATTTAACGTTTTGACACATATACATTCGAAATGCTCTGTATGTACATTTCAACCCTTATCATTCTTTACAACAACAAAGAACTCGATTAAAATCAAGTCTAGCTCTCTTAAAACTCTTCTTGGCACCTTCATAAAATGTTTTACATTCATAAAAATATTAAACAATTACTTAATGACCCGTAAAAATGTTTTATTCAAATTTGTTTAAATACTACGTTTCTTTTTTATTCACCTGAACTTGAAAATATGAACATTTGGTAAACATGTAAAATATAAAACACTGACAAGCAATTTAGTTGCTTTTTTATCCTGTCGGGGAGGTTTTTTTGGAGCGGAGATTTATCCCTCTTGTGTGTGTAGTGGGTTAAGCACTGTTGTTGTGGCACCTTGGAACAACGGATTCTGGGTCTAGAGGAGAATAATGTTCAAAACGTTAAACACAGAAACCAGAATGAAACATAGAAACAGCAGATGATTATATACACATGATTCAGTGTTAGATTTTCAGATATTCCCTGAGTCTTTAATGCTTTCCAAGACAACTGTGAATATCTTGATTTTATATATAGATATTTTTTAAATCAAAGTTTAGCGTCAGTAACTGGGGTCTGTGGCGTGCTTTCTGCCATCTAGTGGAATCCAATGTGTATTGCAGTAAATTGGTGAAAGAAATGTGGGCTTTAGGGCACTTTTGTATTCAAATTCACATTCAATTCAAATTTAACAACAGTCATTGTCACAAAGCTTACATATAACTGGCCTAAACCCCCCAGCAAGCAAGCCTGAGGTGGCTGTGCAACTGCCTTAATAGGAAGAAACCTGAGGAACCAGACCTAAAACTGATTTTGCAGGCCAAATAATTAATAATGTAATATATATTTTTTATATATATATATATGTGTGTGTGTGTGTGTGTGTGTGTGTGTGTGTGTGTGTGTGTGTGTGTGTGTGTGTGTGTGTTAATAAATGTGTGTAAGTTTGTATGGTCTGTATTATTCATTTATTGTAAGTAACAGTGCTTTTGCAGTTCATTTGAGCAAAAGAGACTTGAGGTGATCCAAATTTTACAATTTGAAAAATGTGAGTGAATATCCTTCCGTTTTATTGTTGTATTGCTGTAATGGGTAAAGTTTGGCTTCAGGAACTCACCTCTTTCCACTCAGTTTACAAGTTGGGACTTGATGAAACTGTTGTATTCACGAAGCTGGTCATAGAGCTCCAGCAACACTTATACACTACGATGAGGATCCTACACAATGATGGACACAGACGCGCCGATGAGATCAATTTGGTTTATCAATGGTGCCTGCAGGGAATATATTGTATATTTTATTGTGTATTTTATATTGTATATTGTGTTGTATATTTTGTTTGCTATACACTGTATAGCCCATTGTATAGTGCTCATTGTGTAATGTATATTGATTCGTTTAATGATATTTATAAATATCTGTTTCTTTTATGTCTATACTGTCTGGGGTACTAGAGATACAAAATGACCGTAGCTAAATTTCTTGCAATTTTTCTACCGATTCTGACAAATAAATCAGATTCTGAACGTAGGCTACATTTTCGCATGTTAATGAAGCATTCCATGTATAAATAGATTTTGATTCTCTCCCTTGTTACTCTTTTTTAGTTAATATTTCAGATTTGCTCTTTTATGAAGATATATATTAATTTGGCATTCACAAAGCTACTGATTAGTTTCTTTTGCAGTAGCAAAAATATACAATTCAGCAAATATAAAATATCTAAATCAGCTCTCATCAAAACAAAGATATAAATATTGCATCTGAAGTATTATAGGGCATACATAAACAATGTAAGGCAGAAATGTTGAATAGAATTATTATTTGGCACATTTTAACAAAGAAATATATTTGGTTACAACTGATCCTTGTAAACTATTTCAGCAATTAATACTAAATAAATAGTATTTATATATATGTGTATATATATATGTATATATATAATATATATATATATATATATATATATATATATCACATTCAATTTTATGATTCAAACAATTTGTCATATAAATGTCATAAAGTTGACATATTAACACCAAACATTCATTAAAATTAGTTGAAATTGCATAAATTGTTTTAAATAAATAAATAAAGTATGTTAACATGACATTAATCAAATTATTTTTTATAGTGTATGATGATGTGTGGATATCTAAATTATTTTTTTAACATATGAGGTTTAAATTAGAAATGAGTTATGTCGGCACTTCAGCTGAATGAAAGGTAGTTCTTACGTGGCAGATCTGCATACTGGATGTGAATAGTCCCGCTCGACTCCAGTTGCACAGTGTAGCTCATGTCATTATTATGCATGCATGACAGCTCATGGGAGCCTTGTAGCCGGGTCACTTTAGCCGCTCCACACACAGTAGTGCAGTTACTAGAATCATGTCCTTTCTCGACAACGCAAGCCACACAGTCTCTAAACATAGGAGGAATACATTTCTATAGTACAGCAATGTACAAATACACACATGTACTGGGCAGAAGCTTGGCTTTAATCATATGCCTAACAGAAGCTTGGCTTTAATCATAAGCATGGGCGTCATCGTGGGTTGAAAAGTGGGGCTGACTTAACAGTGCCCCAAGTCAGATGAGGGACCTTGAGAAGTCTGGAATTTTATTCTGTTATGTGGGGTGGGGCCATGGAGGGTGCTTGTGTATAGGGCCCAGAATTTGGTGCTACACTCCTGATCAAAAGTACCATGTAGCTTGAAAAGCGACAGTTTGAAAGTAGCTTCCCCAACACTGGTGAATAATATCTGTATTATTTAGAATGAAGAAAAAATGTTTAAGAAAAATACTCACTTAAATGGTGACACGCACTGAAGGATCTGGGAGCAGTCGTCTTTCATGAAGCCAAGGTTACACTTACATTGGTTACACACACACTCCCCTTGGCCACTGCACTCCAATCCATTTGGTGACATACACTTACTTTTGTTTGTAGAGCATTGACATGCAGAGCCCGTGTAAGTGGAATTGCATATGCATTTTCCACATTCACATTTACCTTGATCTGAAACACACACAAGTATTATAGTATTATTATGTGCTTCTTTCACTTCTTCTTTCCGCTGCTCCCTTTAGGGGTCACAACAGCAGATTGTTTACATTTACATTTATGGGATTAAGCAGACAGCTTCCATTTCCTAATGACAGTCACCCTGGAGCAAAGAGTGGTTAAGGGTCTTGCTCAGGGGCCCCTCTTGGTCCTACCACTAGACCCCAAGTATAGGATCTCTGGGCTTCATTCACCAATATCTTCTTACGGTTTATTATTTTTAAAATCTTTACGATCATAATTACTATTACTATTATACAACTGAAGAAAAGCCGATGAGCAAACATACTTGCAATAAAATTGCATAATCCGTAATAAACTAGGAGTAAAACTATGTATGTGAATTTTAAGAACAAAATTCTTAAGATGCTGCCTGTTCGCTTATGTCATTTTGTTGCTCACCATTGCAGATCTTGTTGTTGTGTCGCTCACAGCTCTGATCACTACACTCGCAGAAGGCACCTCTGAAGGGACTCTTGCACAAACACTCGCCGCACTCACAGCTGCCGTGACTACTGCAGACCTCCGAGCTTCCGTTCTGGTGACATTTTGCCAACAAGGAGGGGTTGTTGTGATTATCACAACTACATTTCTGGCCTAAGTGACCCTCATTGCAACTGAAAGAAAAGGAGAAAGCCACACACACATTCAGTGAGCATAAAGCTACAATGACGTTACCAGTTTGATGGATTGACTAGTGATTAATAGTAAGTTAATGGTAATGATTAATGATAGCCCAGTTGTTAGGGATATATTGCATAAACAGATGGCTGAGGTACCCAAAACTCTCTTAAATTTTGGACAGTGAATAACTGCTTCCTTTTTGCTTCTCAAAAACATTCACTCATTCTCATCATCATACAGATAAATCAGATATGCAGGTAAATAAAAGATCTACAGTAAGTGAAACACCAAAAGTTTTTTTTGAAGAGCAATACAAAGCTAAAACAAGAATAAATGAATGAATGGAAAGAATGAGCTTATCCAATTAGATTTCTGTTCAATGATTAAACTTAAGTTTTTAAATTGAGCAAGGTACAAACTTTCTAACAGATTGTGGCATATTAACACATAGTTACAACTTATAGTTGTAATTTAATCCGGCATCTTCACATTTTCATTTCAGTGACTTACACTGTAACGTTGAAAACCCTTAGGGCTGGTTTCTTGTCCATGGATTAAGCCTAGTCTTAAACTAAGTTGTAGCACCCATGGAGATTTACCATTGAAACTCAAAGTTAGTCAAGGACTTGGCTTAATCCTCGACTGGGAAATTGGCCCATAAAGTTCAAATTGCACAAATAATTGTTTTAATATGAAGTAAAAGAAAGAAGTATGTTAACACGACCAACTGATCAAATCATTAGGTTTAAATGTAGGTTTAAATTGAAGTGCTGTTATGTGGTGTGTTTACAATGATATGTAATCACTCACTCATATTAAGAGTGTACTTATTGCAAAAATGTACTTTTTAAGGTATGAAAAATCAAAGCAAATTGCACATTTTTGTTCCCACATTTATGGTTAAAGAACTGTCACACAGAGTTGGATTAAATCCAAAAGAGCAATGCGTATGGACCACTCAGCAAGCTGGTTGAGAAAACTTGCAGTGATGAGAGTGTAGCTTCCTTCCCATACAGCCAGGGGGCACTGTAGGTTGAGAGACATGATATCTCTACCTGCACACTCCACAGTTCAGGGTTCCTTTTCCGCTACAGTCTTCGGAATCCTTCTCCTCATCTTTACAGTCACATGTACACAACGTCTCCACAGTGACCTTCAAAACCTCATTGATGCCTTGCATTCGAATCTCAAACGTCTCCGGCTCATTCAGGCACTCAGTTGCGTTCAGACGCACATTGAAATCCACCTATGAACAACAATACAATATCTACCAACGCTCAGGAATCTCTTCTAGGCCACAGTCACTGTATGCGAATTCAGTAGGTGTTTGAGAGTGTTCTAAAGTGTTTAGAATATAAGCTACTGATGCAGCTGACCTCTTGGTTGACCTTGATGCCGGTACACTCTCCCTTCTGCAGCCACTCGCTCTGTTCTCCTGATCTGCAGAGTGACCTGTAGGATATTTGCAGACCTGCAGGGCTGTGATCCTGCTCCAGCAGCAGAGTAGTGGACAAATTCTGCAAACAAACACAATAACAGGTATACACACACGCACACACAAACACCAAGTGGGAAATGAGAGAGAGAGAGAGAGAGAGAGAGAAAGAGACATACACCTGCTATATGTACTTTCAGTTATGATCCATTATTAAATTCATTACTGAATTTGAGTGCTATATACAAGTACAACTGTATACATAATTTTACTAAAAAGAGTTCTTCGTTGCAGTGTAAGTGGTATTAGAGTTTATTCAGTCATTCATTCATTATCCGAACCGCTTAATTCCAACTGGGGTTGCGGAGGGACTGGTGCCTGTCACGGGAACTGTGGGCGCAAGGCAGGACCAACCCTGGGCAGGCGCCAACCTACCGCAGGGCACACACTCACACAATCACACTCCAATTCACACCTTATCACACCAATTTAGAGTCGCCGATAAACCTGTATTACATGCTGTTGGACTGTGGGAAGAAACCAGAGCACCCGGAGGAAACCCACGCAAACATGGGGAGAGCATGCAAACTCCACACAGAAAGGACCTACGGCTGACCCCGGGATTGAACCCAGGACTTTCTCACTGTGAGGCGGCAGCGCTGACCACTGCGCCCCCATGCCGCCCGCATTAGAGTTAGCTCAAGGAAATTTAAATGCTGTCCTTTTATCTACTCTTTTAACATTAATTATTGTATGTCCCTCACAGTGCATTGTTTGTCCTGACCCCATTACTCCCTCACAAATACAAAG
Organism: Distichodus sexfasciatus; assembly: GCA_032718565.1. Taxonomy (NCBI): domain Eukaryota; kingdom Metazoa; phylum Chordata; class Actinopteri; order Characiformes; family Distichodontidae; genus Distichodus; species Distichodus sexfasciatus. Next base: position 8,589,430 of record JAVGVS010000003.1, read on the forward strand.
ACACAGGCAGCCTTCTAGTTTCAGTTCTTTTTTTGAAATAGCATGGTCATGTGAAATGTCTATACTAGGAGGAAGTGACAATGTGGTTGTGTAAAATGTCGTCGGTCTAAATGATTTCCACATTCTTAACACATGGGAACTTCTCTTTGAGAATGATGTCGTTTGTTATGCATGACGTGAAGTTGACATTGCTACGTGTTTCAGTGCTACTAGGTTTTTGGTAACATTTTAGTTCTGTCATTTCCCTCACAAACATTAAATCCCTAACTTAAGGTGTGTAGTGGGTGTGTAATGAAAGGATTAAATGTAGCTTAAATGATGATTATTAGTTTTTATTACAATTTAGAATCTTAAAGTGTATACTTTTATTATTATTTCAGAATTACTCAAATATACTACTATAATATTTCTCACAATCATACTACTATAATATTTCTCATACAATTAGAAAAACTATAACATGAGAGAATAAAAATGTATTTTTAGTAGAGTATTATATATAGAGAGAGTATTTGGGTTAGTAGTAGAGTATTTAGATATATAGATAGATATTCTATACTAGCATTCTAGCATGCTGTAGTATAATATAGTTAAATAGTTTGAATTCTCAAATGTAGTCCATTATAGTTCTGGGAATTTCTTTCATAAAAGAAGGGCAAAATTACTCACTGCAATCTTTCAAAACAGTTGTGTGTTAGAATTAATCTTTTACTTGAAATTCTCAGAATATTTCTCTCTCTCATTATAAGTCTGTTTCTAAGAATGATGATGTGTGTCAACCTCTGTTGAATTTGTCATCTGTGTTGTAAAAATTTGTCATCTATGTGAGCAATGCAAAAACTACACAAATCCTCTAAACAGCTTGACTAGGCTAGAGTCATGGGTCCATGTACAGAAAAGGTCCAGGCACTATCCCAGTTCACACATAAACCAATCCGGAACACATAACACATGATACTGCAGATGCTGACACAATCTGCTTTCAATCTGCTTTCACTTTGCTATCATAACAACACGCTTCTAAAATTAATTAATGTTATTATAACTTTTCTATACTCACCCCATAGGCCTCAGAGATGAGTTGGACCACGTTACTGGAATCATCCTTCAATACGCCAACAACTGACTGGGGAATTAAAGCACTCAGCGCCTATATTATGAGAGTGTGTGAGAAACAGAGATGGCAGAAAAAGGGAGATTTTTGACTATAGAAGCCCCCAGGCAACACATTACCAAAGGATCTTGTACAGCTCTGACCTGATATTCAGGGAAACTCCTCTCTGTCACTGCAAATATCAGCTGAATGTTGTTAGCTTGGAGAACTCTGGAAAGATGACCTACTGATGGGTAGTCCTGAAACACACAGATTGCAATACAGTAATTTTTTTTTGTGGAGACCATAACATTTAATGCATTTATTAGACACTTTTATTCACAGCAACTTCCATTTAATAATTTAAGTGTCAGTTTGAGAGCAACTTAAGGGTTAAGGGTTTTGCTTAGGGCCCCACTGATGATAGTACTGAAGGTGGAATTCAAACTCTTGGTCAAGAGGCTAGTATCCTAACCACCCCATCCCATAATATAAATAATCTAATTCATTTACATTTACAGGAATTAGCAGACACTCGTATCCAGAGCAACTTCCATCTCCAAATTACTGGGACAGTCTCCCTGCTCAGGGTCCCACTGATGGCAGTGCCAAAGGCAGGATTCAAACCCACAACCTCTCAAGTTGACTTCAAGAGTTTATGCATGCTTCTTACTCACAAAACTTGTGCCTTCATAATAATTATTGGAATCAAGGTGACACTGCCCATCATGTGGCTGAAAGATTCCTGCAAGACGCCCATCTCCTGCCATGTGAAAGGTGTCATCAGAGGTGTAGACCAGAATCCGTGTTACGTTGCCCCACTTGATCTTTGTCTGTTTGTGTAAAGATATGTAGATTTTTATTTGTGTATATAATCACACTTACTACAGTCCATCTAACTTAACAGAATCCTTTTTCCTTATTTTATCTATTTTTAATGTGTTTACACATGACAGTGTTCTCCTTGGTATATTAAGAAGTGATTATCATATCAGATAATACCCTCACATCCATGTTCTTAATATTCTGTCAATTGCCTTCATTCATCATCCATTCTTAAGAAGTTTGTTCTAAAAACCTAGTTACACAGTTTTCACTAAGACTCTGACATTCACTAATGATTTCTTATTTAAGATTTGTTATTAGCTAATAACAGAATGTACAACTGCTGAAGAGCACTCTAAATTCTACAGTAATCTATAATATTATGTTATTAACTGAACTTCTTAAGAGAAAACTAAGAAAATGTTGGTAAATGAGGCCCAGTGTTAGCAGTTCCATTCTTGGCAATGTCTTACACAACTGATAGTTTTCCTAAATGTTGAAGAATGGTCTTCACCTGGCATACGGCCGCCTGCATGATGGCATCTAATCCAGCTTCGGGTGAGTCCAGGTTACCAGATATTTTCTGCTGGCTGACTTTCTCCTTGAATTCATTTGCATTAGAGGTCAGTGGCAGAAAGTTCTTGAAGGTGAAAGCAGGCTGGCACACGTCCAGGCGATTAGGACAGGGGTTCTTACGTCTCCGCTTAATTTGGCTAACGTAAGGCAGCTTTTCCTTATCCACAAATGAGCCAAAACCTACAACATAAAGCAGGACAATGTAAATGTACAATAAACATTACATTAATAATTTTACACTTGGTGAACAGTAATCACAAAAGTAACTTATACAATATGTGGGTATTATAAACGTAAAGCTGTATCTACATTTAGCGTTTGCAGATACAGGATGCAAGTATCGCAGTAACTGTAGGTTAAAAAGCTGATTACATCTGCATGACCTAAAACTGTTCACCTGCTGCAGATCAATGATCAGTCTAACAACAAAAAAGTTGTCAATGTAACAGGTTTCTGCATAAGCATGTTGTTATCTGTTAACTGACATGGTTTGCTTTCTTAAAGAACATTTCAATCCATGTCAATCTCCTTAGATAGATTTTTTAAACTGGCCATGACTGTGAACTAGTGTGACAACAGAGAATCTATCATTTTGTCCGGATAACTACAAACTGCTGTTACCAGAAATAATTTTGGAACTATGCAAACAGATTTGCTAAGTTCCTTTCCTTTATACAGGATATGTCCATGTCTTGGCAACTGAAAAATATGTATTAGGCAATGGACATCCCACATGCAGTCACCAGATAGACTATCAGGGGATGAGTAACATCCTCTTTGGTGTTTTTCGGGTAAAGGAAACAGTAAGAAGTCGAGCTAACAAAGTGAACCTCTGCATTAAAGTGTGATAGACATTGAATTGCGTGTGTAAATGTGTTGGCAAGATGACCAGAGAGTTAAACTTAATACAATGTTGTTTTCCCTAGTAGTCAGTATAATTCTGAAATCCAAAGAAGTAAACTGTAACATAAAGAGGGTTTGGATCCAAATATGATGCCGTATTTATAACTGGTCTGTTATGAGTATGTAGGATTTTTTTGATGCTACTGACTCCAAATTGTAAACATATATGTGTATTTACTACTTTGAAAAAATTTCAACTTTGTTGGAGAGGTTACACTCTGCTGTATGTCCCAGTGTACATCTAACAGGGTGCTTATAGGTTTACTTAGTAAATAATAGTCAATAGTGTTTACTACAGGCAACATTAATCTGGACCAATTATGAAATTAAAATGACACTGAAACAGATACCATGACATAAGGTTTACCTAAAATATGTGCAGAGTAAAAATCATTAAGATTTACACAGGGAACTAGTATCCACATGAACTTTCTCTTGCTCAGTGTCAACCATGTTTGTGTTATGACGTTATGCAGGTGCGTTAACAATAGTAAACCAAAATAAGAAAGTACAGAGTCAGACCATTATTTAGCCAAAGAAAGGAAACATGAAAAGTAGAAGTACAAAGTCTGTCACCTTTATCGAAATACCAGTTAATCTTACCTATTCGCACGGTCTGGGTGACTTCCTGCAGTTTGTTCAAAATATTTTGTCCCAGATTTTTAATATTATCTAAATCATCCTTCATGGAGTAGCTCAGGTCCATCAAGTAGTACAGATCTATAGGGTAACCCTCAGCCCTCCTAAATTTCACATTAAACTCATGAGGCACACCTATACACAAAAAAGGTATTTAAAAAATTAGAGACTTTAAAGGTTGTACAAATCAAAGACATAGCAACCTATAACAGAAAGCTAACTATTTATTTCCTGCCTTTATCGACTGTCTACATTAGCTTTAGTTACAAACTTTGAGCAAAGTATCCTTTTAAAACAGACAATGCACTGAATAAGAAAAACAAGATCTAGATTAGAACCTCACCAACTCTGAGTTTGACTTTGATGTTTTGTGGTTGGAGCTGTACCACGTTTTCCAGGTCACTGTTAAGTCTGCTGTTCTTTATATCGATGGTTGATGCACTGGGGTTGTTCAGGTAATTGTCCCTACACTTCCTGGCCTTCAGAGATTCGGGTGAATCACATCTGCGTTCATTAGACTCCCCTTGCATCAGGAAGCGCTACATTATCCACAAATATAAGTAAGAGTAAGAGTATTAAACAAGAGTAAAGTATGTATGACATGATATCTGTCACTGTGTGCAACTCACTGTTACCAAAAAAGAGAAGAGTTTGCAAAACGCTAACCACTTGCTTTGAGTACAAATACAATTATAAATAGACATAAGATTCATGTGAGGTAATGAAGTAGAATTGCTTGTTGTACATCATAATGCTGAATACTTCCTGTCCAACCTCCACTTTGATCATATGCCTTTTTTTGTACAGACACTGAAATAACCAAGACATTATATAACCACAGTTTCTCATGTTAAATTTCTTACTGAAATTAAACTTTTTGTTGGGATTAAATTTATCATGTTCTCTTGTCTATTTCATTCAAACTTGGACATTTTGTTTTAATGATGTGTAGTAACAGATAAAAAGAATCTCTGAGACTTCAGTTTGCATGTTGGCAAATGTACGCAACAAATGTGTTTTAGGATAAGATCAAATGTGAATCAGAGTAATTTCTGCTTTAGTACTTTTATTGCTTTTCTCCCCTTTTTTCTGCTTTAAAGCTTCTTTTATCTAATCAAAATGAAAATGAAGAAAAACTAATATGAGGTCAAACAAGGTTTATCTATATATCTAAATTTGTAAAACACCAGGCAGAGCATTAAAAAAATTAATTTCAGTCCAAGTTACATAAATTGCATGTTTTATTTAAATATTTCTTCATATGTTAAGTCCACCTACCTTTTGACTGCACCACGCACAACCAGGACTTTTGAGACATTCATTGCATGAGGACTTTGGCTGGCAAACTGGGGAATTACCTGTTGCACATCTTTCCTCCACAAAGTGAAGAACAACCAGAACCACTAGAACAAACTTCATGACCTGTTGGTAATAAGGCCATATGTTTTTGATGGGGATTCTTTTTATTGTTATTAACAAAACTCGGGGTGATTTCCTACATTTTGTATATTTTCAAGTTATTCATCTGAACTGAACTACACAGTCTGGGCTTTGACTAGGTCCTACATTAGTTATAAAAGCAAAATAGGCTTAAACAAGACTTGTTCATCTGGAAAGGCTGTTTTCCTGTTAATTGATTTCATGTGGTTGCTTATCAGACACCACCAGACACCAGCGAAAGATGCTAGTGTGGCTAACAATGTGTGAAAAAGGCTAGATCAGTTCATCAATATAAACACACCCCTTCATTGCTCTTCAGATTACTCCAAATAAGTATTGAGTCTGTTGTATGCATTCTCAATATCATAATGTAAAATTTGGAATATTAAAAACACTCACAGAAAAGAATGACAAAAACTAAGTGTGGCATTCAATGTAAAATCAGATATTTTGTTGAAGGGCATGTACTGAAAGCTAAAATACAATATGAAGATGAGTCTAAATGCTGACACTGTTGGGAGGCCTAAAAATATTTAATTTGACTTGCAGTTTTGTTCAGTTCATTAATAATAAAAAAAATATTTAATAATATTTTCACTTTCGATGGAACTCTAAAGATGAAGTAGTTCTGCTGAAAAGTCGCATTATGAAATAAATAGGCCATCGGGGAAAACGGCATTTTGAAATAAAGACTGACTTTGAAAAAAGGACATTTGAAATAAAAACTGCTGGAATTAAATAAAATGTCTCTGCAATAATATCTGTTGTTAGGAAAAATAATGACCATGAAATAATATTTCAAAATAATAAGTACATTTATATGGCAGAATGCAATATATTTCACAATAATGAGCTGTATTTCAAAATGTGTTCAATTATTTCACAATATCATTCTCATATTACATATCTGTCTCTTATTTATTCATATAGTTATTTATTTCATTATGTCCTATTTATTTATTTGATTTTGAACACTTTGGAGTTCCATAGCGCTCTCTCTCTCGCTCTCTCTCTCTCCCCCTCGCTCTCTCTCTCCAGACCCCCACACATACAGAAAACAACCAAAAACCAGAATGTAGACGTTACTAACAGGAAGTCTGCATGTGAGCGGAAATGGCATGCCAGAATTCACAAACCACTAACTCTGTGATAGAACATAAAGTGATAGACTGAGAGAAAATCTGTCTCCCTCGCTCTGTTCTCTTTAAGTCTAACTAGACACTGTCCTGTCTTTGATAAATAAACTTCACAATCACATTATTCTCAAGTAAGTAATCAGACAGTTAAATCACAACTATGTAAACCTGTATGGTTCAGTTACTGATGATGGTACCAAAGGCCTTTGGACAGGTCAAATAAGCATGTGTTTCAAAAACTGGCACATAGAACATTTACAAGGCTAAATGCTGGATTTAGGAAATCTCCAGGTGTTCATGGAACAAGATTTTACAGCATAGACCACAAAATGCTTTCACGAGGCTGAAAGCTGGTTTTGGTATCTCCATGTGTTAAACTGCTACATTTATGGTCAAAGTCAAACTTTTACTTTTGTACTTTACAAAGTAAAACATTTACAAACTGGCACAATTTTTGAAGAGGTGTATAACTTAATTAAAGATTTTATTAAGATTTATCTTATAGGAAACAGCATTCTTTTAAATCTAAGTCCTAGGTGTCCTTAAGAAATATCTTAATTAGAAAAAAACAGCAAAAGTTTAATTATTAAAGGTTTAGGTGTTTTAGTCACAATATGGCAATATAATTTTTTTTGTAAGACATTCATGCTGAAGCATATCTTGTAGCTTTTGTCTACACTGCTCCTTTCTACACTTTCCTAACACTAATAAAAATAAATTAACTAATCACCAAATGTGTGTTTAAATTAGAGTAACAGAGACTTACCAACAGTTTTCAAAAATTTTGAGCTAGGGCTTCTGTGGCGTGTTAATATCTCCAGGACAGTGTAGGTGAATGTGTTCACACGGCTCACTTCAGCAACTATGGGAACTTAATTAGATCAGCAGCTTCACTGTGGTGAGTAACACCGCCTTCACTTCACAGGGGAACTATGGAGGACTGCACAAAGCATTTATTCCTTCTCTGTGACAAATGGCCAAAAGAGATACATCTGAAAAGTCTTGTGTAAGACAGTTTATTAACTTTATCACACAATGATGTGACTTTTTCCATGTGGTTTCTTGTGTTTCTTTTCACCATTTCATTTATGTGATTTGATAAAAGTTTGTCATGTCTGATTAATGTGAAGTATTCCAATACAGTTTTTTGCTTTAGTATTTCAGTGAGGAGAGAAAAAAGAAGGAACAAGATACGAAGGCATGTAAGGAAGAAATAGTGCAGACATAGGAAGTGGATGAGAGAATTCATTTGTGTAAATGTGTGGTTTTACAGTGAATACAGAGGATTAACTCCACTTTAGCTAAGACATGGGAAAAGTTTAAAACAGCAGGACCACCAGTTTCTTTTGACATCGAGTATTGCGTGTGTCTGTGTGTTTGTGGCTAGACTCTTCCTGTCTTCTTGATAACACTCTCTATAGATGCTTTCTCTGAGATATCTAGACTGATCTTGTATTTGGCCAAGATCTTCAGAATAGGTCTTAGCTTCAGCCACCACTGAGTCTTGGGGATACGATGCCTGGATAGAAGAGAGGGAGCAGATCAGGCGAAATAAAAATATATCATAGGACAAACTCATAAGAGATCCTTCTGAAAATGATCACTCACTCAAAGTCAGTGTTTTCTTTCAGCTCAGCAAGTGGCTGGAAGACCAAGCCTCTCTTCCTCATGCCCAGAACACAGGCAGAGTCTGGAGTGTTGGCGAAAATGCGACCTAAAATGGACAAATATAAACCCTGTAAGACCAGACCATAGACAATCATACTGTTTCAGATCAAAACGAATGTCCTCCAATTAGCCATCACTAACCATGTCTGTAACACTCCTTTAGTTTATCGGTCAGCCACAGTACAGCTTTAGCCCCCATTTTAGTGGCAAAGTTCCTGTCGAATGGGGAAGGAGTCCCTCCCTGAAAGATAAAGCATGGTGTCAAATAGAGACGTGTCTCAGAAGAAGGATGCTACAAATTAGCCAAAGCAGAACCTGTTGCATGTGTCCCAACACATTCTTGCGACAGTCAAACACTCCTTTGCCCTCCTCTGAGTACAGGTTGAAGATCAAGTCTGTTGTGTAGTTGGAGTTGCATTTCTCATTCCTGCAAACCAAAAAAGGATATGAAAATGGGATCATATCATTGCATGATATGATTTAGCCTGGTTTATTTTCTATTTGTTGTAGTAACAAGGTATGCTGATAGAAAGTTTGAAAAAGAAGTGAAAGAAGGGCTCAAACTTGTAAATACGCATTGCCTTTTCCTCTCTCTTCATTATGCTGGGAACTTCTTACAAATATACATTTCTCAATAAGTCAAAATAAAGAAGTAAATCCCAACCTGAGGATGAGGCCTCTTTTCACAGTTGTCTTCATCTTCTCCACTAAATGTTCAACGTTTGCCTGCCAGTTAAGCAATTAATCACAATTATAATCCAATAATCGTGTTCATTAAGACATATAAGCACCCCCAATGTCACTGATGTTAAATTGCCCCCTAGTTTAGAGCTTATCTCTGCATGATCATCTTCACTAGTCCACCCATCGTATTTCACCTCCAAGTCATGGATGCCAAACGGTTCCTCGTAGATATATGCGGCATCAGCTCCTGCAGCGAGGCCTGCCATGGTGGCCAAATATCCACAATATCCTCCCATTGTCTCAATGATGAAGACCCTGCGCTTTGTCCCAGCAGCAGACTGCTTTATCCTGTCACAGGTCTACAGACACAAAGTTAGTTATATTTGTGAATATATTTGGGTATACAGTATATGTGAGTCTGGATTTGACTTGAGTGTGGACAAGTATGTGTATGTGTGTGTTTCTGACCTAGACTGTTTGAGGACAAATTTAAGACTTAAGTTTCTGTTTCATTACTGAGTTTAGGGTTAGTTACAGTAATCATTATGTCTATGAGATGTTCCCAAATGCTTAGTAAATGTGCCTTTCTGACAATTTCAAATCATTCCATTTTAGTTTTAGGGGTTAAAGTAAGGCTTATAATTGAACTATAGTATTCAGCTGCATGTTCCTGTGTATATATTTCTCACTGTTGTAATGGTGTTGAGAGCCGTGTCTGCTCCAATGCTGAAGTCAGACCCAGGAACATTGTTGGAGACAGTTGCTGGAATAATAACAATAGGAATACACAATTCCTCATACTTTTCTCTGGCAGTCACCAACTCCAAACCTCCTAGAAATCCCTGAGACAGAAAGAAGGGAGGGATATCTGTAAATTTGGTTTCAGATATTTTGTAGATTTCCATGCTTATTGCAACTTTTATTCTCACCTCAAAACCTCCAATGATGACAAGAGCATGGATATTAAACTTAGCGATGTTCAGAGTGATTTCTTCTATCATGCTGGCTGGCAATGTTCTACACAAACAGAGAGAGAAAAAGAGGTCATGAGCATGGCAAGGTCCATAAAGGTACTAAAAGATGGATCTCAGTCCGTTTGACACTTCTCTTATACCTCTTAGTTCCCAGATTAGAGCCGCCCTCTCCAGTCCAGTTCCCAACTGCAGCCCATGTAATGGGTTCAACCTGGATATATGTTAAGATGCAGATGAAGTGATCTGAGGCATGGTACGTGAGTGTAAACTGCACAATGCATTATTGCCTGCATTACATTTCCGTGAGCAAGTCCCTCGAATCCATCGTGTATGACCAGCATGTGATGACCTTGCAGGATGCCGATCCTGACTGCCGCTCGCACGGCCGCGTTCATGCCTGCACACGGGGCTCCCACGTTCAGCAGTGCTATGTTTATGTTACTCTTAAGACAGACGGGACAAAACGGAAAGGCAACGAGAGACAAATTAGACCAAAAAAAAAGATGTGGAAATGGTACATTGACAATGGTCAAACTGAAAGGTAACAAATCAGAAGTGGTTTGTGTGTAAAAGAGAAAAGGGAATTACGGCAAATCATTGGTGGGTGTAGTCACACATACCTTCACCTCTGCAGGGTTCACGTGAGCAAGCAACTTGTATGTGTTCCAGTTGTTCTCAAAACTCCTGCAGAACAAAACAATACACACAGTTTCACAGAGCTGCAAAACGTAATGTCATTAACTTGTTCTGAGATGATCATTTGCCTCATAAGGATTCAAACAGTTTTAAACTGCTTTGCTGAGCTGGTTTGGCTACGAAAAACTGCCTGAGCTGGTCACTAGTGAAATCATTATAAAATGACCAACTACTTTATACTAGGCCAAGCTCTTTCCTCACAAGGGATCTATGGAGTAAGTGAGGAAGGCAGAAACCTAAATAACGACACTTACCTTCCCCTGAGTTTAACAGCTTCTTCAAACTTGCCCTCTGTCATCGCCTTGGTGACATCTTTCGTCTGAAAGGAAAAATATGCATTATATCCAAATGTGTCCTTGTAGCATTTGAGTCAGAAGCAGTTAATAGACTTGGTTGTTATTTGTTCACAAAAACAATAAATACCAACACATATCATATATTGATATTTGGTCCAAAAATATTGTATTTTTATTGCAAGTTTGAGTGTAGGGCTCTATTTAGAGGGCTCTGTTACAGGCTCTATTCATTGGTATTTAATAGAATCGCGTCATACCACTTGTACACATTCCATAAGGGGCAGTCGGACAGCCTGATTTCCTGACAGGCTGACCACACAAGCAGGCGTGTCAGGAGTGGCCTCCAACAGAGCCATCACTGCCTCCACGCCCATCCTACTGCCCTGAAGAAAAAGAAGAAGAAAAACTCTTTTAGATATCTATTGCTTCATCAAATTTCTTGTTGCACATATGCCAACTCCACCTCATGACACTGACCAACAGTACACAAGGAAGTCATATTGAAGAGGCCCAACGGAAGCAGTGAGCAGTGGTAGTACATTTTCTAGCTCCAGCTTCAGGCTGACTTGGGATTTAAAACAGCATAGGACTTCCCAACCACCTCAGGCAGCCAGTTTGCTGCACCATCACCAAAAGTGTGGAGTGCAACACTTTATTTTTGGGGGGAGTTGGTAGTAGAGGTCAACCAATATTAGTTTTTCAGTGCTGACATCGATACTGATTATTGCTAGTTAACAGGACCGATAAGCAATATTTAGAACCAATATCCAAAAAAAGAGAAAAGAAAGAAAATCTCTGTCAAAATGTTTAATTTTACAAACACCAACACAAAACGTTATTTAAATAACTTTATTGTTTATAAACACTTAAAATGCTGTGCTTGTGTGTGAGTGTGGTATGAGTGACAACAAGGCTTCAGCGTTGACTGGTTACTACTCGTGTGACATACAGACAATTAGAGACTGTTGTGGGCGGGACATTAAACGAAGCAGCGAGTCGAGAGCAAACAGCACAGAGAGAAGAGATGGCAGTGGAGCCACAGTAGCGCACCTTGTAATTACTTAATATTGTTGAAAATTAAACACCGATACCGATAACCAACAAAATGTCTAATACCTGCCCGGCCGATTATCGGTGAACCCTTAGTTGGTAGTGTAACAGTTAGGGAGTTGGCTCCCTAAGAAGTTGCCAGTTCAAGTAGAGGTCGACCGATATATTTTTACAACATCGGCATCGGCCGATATCTGAGTTTAGTACGCCGATATTCAGACTGGGTGGGGTGAAGAAGACTCAGGGACTGGATTAAGAGATTAAAACTAAAGATTATTTGCACTCTCCTTTTTGTATTGTTGTTTACAATTTTATCTTCCCTCAGGAATAGTTTGTAACTTGAAAACTTTGTTTTGTTTACAAATTATTAGTCAAGTTCAAATGTTATGTATTTATTTATTGTTTAGACATTTACAGTTTTATTTATGTTATTTATGTTTATATTTATGTTTAGTCAGTGTTAAATAAATCTTAAGTTGAGAAATTTCGTGTATCCTTTGTTATTATTAGTGTGATATTTTACTACACAAACAGAGGGGAAATTTAATTAATTAATCTAATTATTGGCCAAAAAAATATCGACAGCATATATCGGCTGACCCTCACTTCTAAATATCGGCATCGGCTATAGAATAACCCATATTGGTCAAGTCCCGGGTTGGTAAAGGTAAAACTGAGGTACTCATGAGTAAGGTACTGTCCCTGGGCACTGCTCCCCAGGCACTGATCTTTCACAGATGGGTCAAAAGCAGAGGTCACTTTACATTGTGGTGAACTGTGTGCTTTGCTGTGCTGTGTCCACAATGACAAATAATCACTCACTTAATCACTCACTTATCTAGCATAAATAATGCATTTAGGTTGTTTATGTAAATATGATGGGATGCAACAACATACCAGAATCCTGTCAAAGGCCGAAGGTGTTCCTCCTCTCTGCACATGACCCAGGATTGTGGCACGAGTGTCAAAGCCCAGTTTCTTAGTCACCAACTAAACACAGATGAATTATGTTTGTGCAAATAAAAAGCTGTTTCATTGCTGTATCATATCTTATTTGGGTGTAAGATTTAAAACAGAGGTAAGTTGTAGGAATCAGAGGCGACTCTTACGTTCTTGACTATGTCACAAGTGATGGGTTTGCCGAAGCGATCCATCGCACCCTCAGCAATGATGATAACGTTTAGGCGATAGCCCAGACTTCTTTGCTGGGAAATATAAGAATAACACACAAACAAATATGGGATACGAAAATGATGACAATAATACGTATTTTAAGGAGATTTGAAATGTGATCTTATGTTCATATGTGGTTTTACTGATATTGTCTTTGTGTATTTAAGGTGTGTATGTGTGTTACGTTGGCAAGTCGTCTACACAGGTGCTCTTCCCAGCCATCATCTGGAGGCATCTCAGGAATAAAGACCCAGTCAGCACCACTTGCGAGAGCAGTCACTAATGCCAAGTAACTGCACAAGAAAATAAGTACGTGTATGTGCTGTTAGTCTAGTTTAAAAATCTCACAGATAAATATGCAAGAGAAACAACATGTACATGACACATCACGTCACATACCCACAGTGTCTGCCCATCACTTCTAGAATAAAGGCTCTCTGGTGACTATAAAGAGAAAAACAGACACATTGCATTTTGATTTTTAGATCACCAACAAGCAACTGCACAATTTAACATACCTGAAATTATGTTATTGTTTGTCCGGTTTGTGTATTGGAATATTCCCAAAAACATGCCTAATAAACCGGGCAAAGTCAAAACAGAGTTTTGAATTCACATCAGAATCATTTCTTCCTCTAGTGGATAACCTAATCCTACACTTGGCACTAGGGATGTAATTCAGTTTCTTCAAAATACAGCTTTTTACAATACAATTATAATTTCTTCAGCAATACAACAGTTCAGCTGACAACAATTCGCTGTCTGTCGCTACCACAAGTGTGCTATGATGCCGTTTCAATTTGATTCAGTTCAGGAGACAGTGACTGATATAAAACAATATCACATGCTGATTTAACACAATAATTTCCACTTATTTCAAATCACAAGAGCAACTTCATTATCATTTTTATTTTTATTCCTGAGCTAGGGTGGCACAGTGGCACAGTGGTTAGCGCTGCTGCCTCACAGCAAGAAGGTCCTGGGTTCGATCCTGGGTTGGCCATAGGGCCCTGGAGTTTGTGTGCTCTCGCCGTGTTTGCGTGGGTTTTCTCCAGGGGCTCCGGTTTCCTTCCACAATCCAAAAGCATGCAATACAGATTGATTGGCGAATCTAAATTGCCCGCATAAGGTGTAGCTGGGAGTGTGAGAGTGTGAGTGTGTGTTGGTGCCCGCCCATAGGCTCTGGTCCCTTCAACCCCGATAGGCATTAAGTGGTTCAGAAAATGAAACTGAGTTATGGCCCACAGTAGCCTAAGTTAATGCACTTAATAAATCTTGTAACAAAACCTGTTGACCTTGGCAAGGGATGTTACAATAAGTAAGATGCATGATCAATATTTTCATTTTGGATCAATGCTAAGGGCTTGTTAATCATTAAATTGACGTATTGATGTAGATCAATGTATCATTATGCTAAATTTTGATACATTCCTCATATTGAATGTGTGCTTGAGTCTAAGTATGCACATTGTGTGCAAAGGCATTTATGCAGTATACCTTTGTGCTGTAGTGGTGATTGCATCCACCACCTCCATGATCCTGTGCAATGCTGAGTCTGTTCCAATCGTCATATCAGTACCACAGAAGTCATTGTCAATGGAGCCGACCATCCCTACGATATTCAGGTGCGATGAACACTTAGCCTTTTCTGCTGTGATCTGACCTGCGAAACACAGGTATCCATGACTTTAATTGGCTGCACTGACTCATCTGAACTTTTTCCTGAAACTGAATAGGTATTTAACAAGAATTTTGCATGGGTGGCTAGTTCAGTATTGACTGGGCTAAATATTTCTCTGTGAAAAATATGTCTGATTTAATTTTAATATTATAATATTACATTCAGTAAAAGTATATTTTTACTATAATTACATTTTATCTATTTGTGGGGCATACAGTATGTTTGGGGCAGTTGGTAGCTTAACAGCGATCATGATCAGAAGGTTGCCAGTCCCTGAATGGTAAAGGTACCACTGAGGTACTCATGAGCAATGTACCATCCCCAAGCACTGCTCCCCAGGTGCTGTCAAAAAGCTGCTCACTGCTCCTTCACGGAAGGATCAATATCATCACTCACTCACATAGACTTGATGTCTCCAGACATACACCATAAGGCTTCAGCAGAATGTTGAATATGATATCATAAGATGTACAGCATATCCCATTACTTAGTTTATTGCAGTTTCTTTTAACAGAGAGAAAACCTGGGTTTCTGCAGAGCGTTAATAATGTTGTGTGGTTTTTGTATATTTATGTATCAGTCTTTAGTAAGATTATGTGCCAGGTCAGACTGGAATCCCACCTGCTTTGAGCAGTATCTGGAGGTGCTCACTCCACTCTGAGCGGAACTCATTGGCCCCTGTCAGACTGCCATCACCACCAATCACACACAGGTTAGTGATGCCCAGCTTCACCAGGTTATATGCGGCTTTAGTGCGGCCCTCCTTAGTGCGAAAATCCTTACAGCGGGCACTACCAATCACAGTGCCACCCTGGGGAGGGGGGTTAGCAAGAAGTGGATAAGTGGAGTTAAAGACGGTTCAAAGACATGGAAAGAAACAGTTGTGTAGTTTAGTAGTTTTAATGGAAAGGCTTAGATTGTGCTTTAATAAGGGTATTAAATATGAGAAAAGTAGGAGACATTTTGTATGGCTAAATCTCTTTGGATACCAAAACTGATTTAGTTAGTCTGTTTTTCGGCAAATGACTGAGTTTTGTTAAGTTTTTTACAGTCTCCCTGTCTCAAGATTTTTTAAATCCTTTTACCACCAATGTGTTTGCCTGTACCTGTCTGTAGAAATTTCAACGCACAAACCCTGTTTCCTTTTCAGTATAAATAACCTCCCAACTAGGACACATGATTAGATGGGGAACACAGTGCTTTTCTCGGCCTACAAGCCCACACTACAATGTAGTACATATGAGCAACTAGGACAGATCTTGTAACTGTGGTAAAAGTGTGGTTACATGGTGAGCAACGTTGGTGAACACAGAAACAAACGGAGAGTATGCATGTGTACTTCGTACCAACTGCAGCATCATAGATACGCTTTCCCATGTTGCAAGACGAATGTGATCTCCGCCATCCACTAGACCCTGATATCCCTGATAAAATAGACACAAACCACAATATAAAGAGAAGGCAACGTGTCAACATTCAGTCACTCTTTCACTCTCCATCTCACTCACTCTGTGTGTATGTATATACACTGTATATAAGTGTTTGTGTGTGTGTGGGTCATACCTCATGCACAAAGTAGACTTTTGCCCCTGTATAGATTCCAACTCTCACTGTGGCTCTAACAGCAGCATTCATACCTACAAGTTCACGCAAAAAAAGAATGAGAGACAGCTTGAAAAGTAATATTATAGTTTTATTCACAGAGGAATAGGGACAGATCTCATCATGTCTACTCTTAGAGATGACAATTTCATATCTTATATATGGCTGTAGAAACTGATACTGAGTGTATATGTCAATCCTGTAATAAATTGATGGTGTGATGTGATGTTTCATTGAGTTTGATTAACATGTAAATCAATCTACACTTTTCCCAGTTGTCAAACTATTTTAACTATTTTAACACCCGGACTGTGAACTGGCTCTATTGCACCTCTGCACTTTACACATCACTGTCTTTGTGATGCTATACGCTGCAATCTCGTGTTGCACTGAAACTCTCTCAGAAAAAAAGTTGAATAATGTGAATAATGTTCATGTTTACAGACTGTACAGTATTTTCATTCCAAACTGCTGGTGATCTGACACACATTTAATGCCAGACGATCAGAAATGTAATACTCTTCTCTTGACTGCTGCAACAATATTTCCCGGGGGGACGGGAGCCTATCCCGGGAACTTACGGGCGCAAGGTGGGGAACAACCTTGGGCAGGTGCCAACACACCACAGGGCACACACACTCACAGAGGCAAACATTCACACCTTACGGGGCCAATTTAGAATCGGCAATTAACCTGTAGAACATGCTTTAGGACTGTGGGAGGAAACCAGAGCACCTGGAAAAAACCCAAGCAAACACAGGGACAGTATGCAAACTCCACACAGAAAGGCCCTACAGCCGTCCCCAGAATTCAAACCCAGGACCTTCTTGCTGTGAGGCGGCAGCATTAACCACTGCGCCACCGTGCTGCCTAAAGTGTATATTTTATATTCTATTTATATATTGTTTATTCTATGTGCCTTATTTGTTCTTGTTTCTTTGTTCTTTGCACTGTTCTTTGCCACATCGTCTCTCTGTATACTTGTACAGTACATAGCAGAGATGAATATAAAGTTTACTCTGATTTTGACATGACTTCGGATCACATGACTTCTAATGCAATGCACCGAACCAAGTAGGGCCCAATAAACCTAATCTGATTATACATCATTAACAACTATGTACTGTTAATAGCGTCTCACTCTGTGCACTGATTTTAGATTCTGTCATTTTCTGATAAGAGAACAGCATGAAATTTGAAAAGTCAAGTGTGAACAAATGTGCCTTACTCCTCAACAACTGGTCTGTCTGAATTTTAGGACTGAGTAATCAGACCAAGTGTGAAATCTTGCAACATGGAATACCTCTTCCTCCCTAATCTGCAACATACTGTATATTCACATACACACAAACACACCCTTCGTAATGGTAATGTAACCCTCCCACTGCTTAGGCTCATTGAAAAGGGCGAGCAAGGCAGCTCAAGTGTCAGTGTAGGAGCAAGCCACAGGAGAGGCCAAGCACATTTCACTTCCCACCTCTGAAGTGCAACCCTAGCAAAGGTCATTTAGCTAAATATAACAGAGCTCATGATCAGATAGAGAGAGAGAGACGGAGAGAGAACGTGGGAGAGAGAGGAGGAACAGGATTTTGGGGTTACAAGTTGGTCCCAGATAAAGTCAAAGGTCCGTCTGCTAAAGGTTGACTCAAAGGTCACAGTGAACAGTTCTGTGGACTCTCCTAACCTTTCAGGTTTTAGGAGTCATATAGTCTGCTATGTCTCATGCACACCCTTAGCAGAGGATAAGAGAGGATAAGTTCTTGAAACAATATGCTGTTTCCATTACCGTTTTCTGGTTCAGCTCAGTGGCAAGACACAGCCTTTATTGACAAATACATGTTAAGTACTTAAATAAATTTTGGCTTTGTAATTACACAAATTAAACTCTTTGCACAAACTTTAGCTGGCTGCCAAACACCTGCCTTAGAACAGTGTCCATCAACAACATAGTCACACACTTTGACACATAGATATATTAAATATACATTGCTTCAATAAAAATTAATGATCATTTCAAAGCTTATTTTGTGGGGATATTTCTAATACATTTTATTACACTTTAGTTTTTTCTTAGTTTCCTTGAAGTAATTAAATCAACCTACTACCAGGCTTACATTTTAGTGCATGTTGTACTTCTATAAGACGTATATAAAAATAAAGGATATTGAATCACAATCCCAAAAGTAAACATGATTAGAGATACTGAGAGTTTCATCCACTGGAAACTTCAGAAAAGCAGCAACACCACCTAGGCAACTGCTTCAACAGTGTATTCACTCGTCGTTCTCGCCTTGACCAGTCAACACCTTCTCTACCTTTCCACTCATGTCACTCACCCTGTGCATCTCCTCCAGAGGTGAGGACAGCGATGGCCTTCCCCTCTCCCATTCTGGTGGGGTCCACTGGGGTCGACCACATGGTGAAGTCTTGACCCGAGGCTGAAAGACAAGCAACAACAAAATAGTGCAGGTAGGAAAAGGAGTGAGCTTCTCTCGCTCTGTCAGTCCACTGCACCCCAGACCAATGGTGAAAGTAATGAATCTGGACATGGGGGACATCGTATAACCTTGTACCCCTCCCCTCCCTGACATGTGGTCAGACACACTAGCCAATCACCCTGAAAGCCCTTCCAAGACCTCACTCTTCACACCACCACACCCTCCAGACAATCCCTGTACCCTGCCAAAAGGAAATATAAAAACTACATGCAGTTGCACCTCATGCCTCAGGTTAATTAATGCAATAATACAATACAAATGAAAATGTCCACTGTAATAGCTGTGCCAGGACTACCAGCAACATTCATCATGTCTTTAGGGACATTCCATAGACATTACTGTAGCTAAATAGCTCTAACCCTAACCATAACCTCAGTAAAGAAAATAAGACTTGCATATTATAAAACCTATATTGTATATTATAAAACCTGGTTTCTCAAACTATGGGCCACAGACCGACACAGGTCTATGACAAGGTTACTGCTGGTGCGCAGTCTTGCTTCTGCACCGTCAAAATTCTGTGAGATCATGTCTGCTTTCAGTGCTATAAAACCATCATTACAATTACGCCAGCATGTGGAAACAAAACATGCTCATCTCAAAGATAAATCAGATGATTTCTTCAAAAGAAAATGTGCTGAATTGGTCATTCAAACCAAAGTGCTGGAAAGTAATTTTACAGACAACAAAAAACTTAAAAAGGCGTCATCTATACTGTCGCATCATATTTCCAAATGCCTCTAGGTTTTCACAATTTGTAGTTGGGGTGCGTATTGAGGGGTGTAGGCCTATGCAGTCCCAAAGCCTGACATTACTGGGCCCCAGGACAAAGAAGATTGAGAAACACTTAAAAATACATTTTTTCTCCCAAAAGGTAGGTGCGTCCCCAACCTGCAGGTGTACAGTTTGAAATCTGTCTCCAAAATAGTCTAGGTCAGAAGAACACACACACACACACACACAAACACACACACACACACACACTTACCCACTGACTGTTCAGTGCCTGAACTGCTACAGCCCCCAAGGAAGCTGTGTGAATTTTCAGCAAGGTGCTTTCCATCTGCAACACAAATGTTTATATTATTGTGTTTAACCCATATGTCAGTTTAATTTTAATGCAATGCTTAACTTATTTTATTTTAATCAAAACTTGGTTTTGCTTTTAGGAAAAGTTATTATCCAGTCAGGTTTTCATTCTACCTGTTCAATTAACCAGAGCCACTTATTAGACCCAGTCTACTGTGAATAAAAATCAGTGAAAACAAAATTCTGCCCAGAACTGAACCTTGTTGAATCTGGAAGCCACACCTCTGTTTTTTTTATGTTGCTACAGAAAGTCAGAACTATTACTGCAAGGTATTTAACATTATCTTAACAATTATCTTTTTCCACAATTTCTTAGTTTTTTTAAATTGCAAAATTAGAGGAATAGCCATCCCTAGGTCAGTGTCCATTGCACAATCCAACTGCACAATGCTCTTAAATGCACACAGACATATCATATATTGGTTGCACTGAAATTCTTTTTATAGACCTCCTTTAGTAGGTTCATTAACGACCTTGTGCAAGGGAAGATGAACAATGTGTAACAATTAATTTGAGTTCTATGGTGTGTTGAGTTGAGTTCTATGGTGGGTGAATTCCATACATTCTACAGTATCTCTATAGTAAAGCATCAGACACACTAAGGGGATTTTTTTTGTTCTTCAATTCTGAAGCAAAGACTGTCATTTCTCACTGTGCTGGAATAGCCTACTAATGTGATTAAGGCGGAGAGCGGATTAAACTCTCCATAATCTACTACTCTCTCACTCCATAAGAGGCACACATACACACACACAGAGCACAAACGCCACACACTTTGACACACACTAACTCGGTCTCGGCTGTCTGAGGTTCTGTGGTGTGCTATCGTTAATTGATTAAATGGGTCAAGTGAGCATGTCCGAATTACAGTTCCTGTTCTCATGCCTCCATTCTCGCAACAGACTAAAAATGGAAGTGAGACTGATCTACTCCCTTAATAGACTAGATATAGAATTTTTCATATTGAAACTGTTACTAACCTCATGCACATTCAGTGTAAAAGTCAATTTCCAATTTTGTAGTTTAATACTGCATCCAAATTGTCTCTCTTTCTACTTCTATTTCTAGTTCTAATTTAAAGTTTATATTTAATACTCCATTTCTAGTTTAAAATGTATATTTTGTATTCTATTTATATATTGTTTATTCTATATGCCCTGTTTGTTCTTTGTTCCCTGTTTCTTGTTGCACTGTGAAAACTGGAGCCACGTCGTCTCGTCTCTCTGTATATCTGTACAGTATATAGCAGAGATGACAATAAAGTTCACTTTGACTTTGACTGGTACCTGCACCATGGACACAGCAATTGAAAGAGCTACTGCTGTATCTTTCTGACAGCTACTTTTCTGATCTCTTTGCCTACCTTGTTTTACTATTGCCTTTTAACAAAGGCAATATTTACCTATAAACAGTAGGCATTATAAAAAGATTTTTTTGGAACAGACACAGGAAAGATAAGCTACACTAAGCCACTCCCACTTTGGAAGCCCCTCTCATAGATATTGCTCAAATGTACCTTCAGTAAACGCTGTGTCATATATTCATCTACCTGCTATCTATTTGTTAAATATAAAGAAAACTGCTGTGGCTACTTATGATTAAAAGTAGCTAAGTTTCAGCCAAGCTACTGTTTTAATATACTTACTAGCTACACCAAAAGCTACAGAGAAAGATAGCTAACTAACTTTAGCTATTTCATCCAGTAATACTGTAGGATACTCTTAAAGTAAATTAATTAAAATGTGAGACATTATGTTAGAAGTAATATGAGATGTATATTTTAAACAATGTAATGTCAAATCACAATAAGGTTTCTATGCCGTTTTGAAGAGTGTTTTGATTTTGAGGCTTGCATAAATTACTCTAAAATGTGTAAGTTTTGTTTGTTTCACAGTTCAGAAGCATACTTTTTTTGCCAGTGTGGACTCTATCCTCCGACTCCATGCTGCACCTGCCAGGGGCACGCTGTGATGCAAAGACTCTGCACTAAACAGGCACACTAGCATATTAGATGCCACTTTTGCCAATTCAACATCAAGCAGAAAAGCTGAAAATACCTGTCTTTGGAAATATAGGGGGAAAAACTCACGCTACGTCTCATGTTTAAAAGTTAGTTACTTTTAAATCCATATCGTTTTAAAAATAGGTTCGCTACTAATAATCCACTGACAAAGTACTTGTAACATCGCTAATTGTAGTTTGCTACTCGGCGGCACTGCCTGGTACTATTATGATGAACCAACACCCACCTACCCACACACACACGCACACGCACCCACGCACACGCACACGCACCCACGCACACACACACGCACCCACGCACACACACACGCGCGCGCACACGCACCCACGCGCACACACACACACGCACACGCACACACACACACACACACTCTTGTAAAGGCATACCGTACCATGTACAGCATGAGTGTGACAACGAATCTTCCAGTAGCGCCAGATCAACACGGCAAGTCCGATATGTGGAATCCAGTGGACTAGGCAGAAGCCCAGCTCTAACACACTCACACACAAGCCTATCAAGCACACACTCGACTCGCATACACACACAAACACATCCCAAACACACACACACAACTGCCAGACACGCACACACCTGTCCAACGCCGCCTCCATTACTCTCGGGAGAATGAGGCTGCGAGGTGGCCATGACCAGGACTTATCAGTATTATTAGACCTGACCTCACACACAGACACACTCTCTCCCTATCTTACACACACACACACACACACACACACACACACACACACACACACACACACACACACACACACACACACACACATCCTTTCTACACTTGTAAACTTGTAGTTTCTTTTGTAAAAGCAGTTTAAAGAAGTGAGGACCACTAAAAAAAGTCCTCACTTCCCAAAAATGTCCTCACTCTGCCAGTTAAAAACTCATTTTGGTTCTCACTAAGTAGCAAGTACAAGAACACACACACACACGATTTATCTTTTACACTCACACACTACTGTTACTTCCTTTTTATTGTTGTTTTTGTTTTTTATATACTTGTCTATGATACAGAAAGATTGTCTAAGATTGTGGGAATTGTCTAAAATATAATTCAACCCTCCCAAAGATGTCATTTCTAAACTTTTCCTCATTTGCATGGGCGGATCATCAATGGCAATATGACAAACATTTAATCATGTTCTGTCTTCAGAAATATGACTTTTTTGCTCTTATTTGAACACTGCTCACTGACTTCTGAACTTTTACATTACAGGCTGTGTTCGGCACTCTGACCTTTACCTTTGCTGAAGGTCTGTGAGCATTCTTTCTCACTGGATGAGCCGCTGAAGTCATGCACAAACAAACCTTCAGCTCTTTGGTTTCACAGATGCTCCTTTTCCCCCTTGAAGAGTATGATGGTTGGTAAATAGAATTATACCCAAGTCCTTTTCCCCAAGCAAGCAAAGTTTTGTAATGTCTGAACTTTGTAACAGTTTAAACTATTTGATTGAAATCCTAATTGAATGAATGAAAGGATTATTCAGAGTGATTTTCTATCTGTATGTCTGTGTATGAATGCGTGAACCCTGATTTCCATTGTGTGTCACTAGAGGGCGCCCTTCACAACCATTTTCCCCATAGCTTTACGTGTCTATTTGCTTGTGTTTGTGTGAGTGTTTGATCAGTCTTCCTACTGACCTGTAATTCGTTTAAACCCAGGGCCGGCCCGTGGCATAGGCAATATAGGCAAATTCTAAGGGCGCCATCCATCCAGGGGGCGCCAAAACGGAGGAAGAAAAAAAGTGTAACATTCCACTATTCTTAAAACTAGTTGGTATTAATGTGTCTTAATATGAAAAGAACAAGCCCACATGAATTTACCTGCTTAGCAAAGCCTATTAAGTAGTAATAATGATACGTAACTTTCCTATGAGGTCTTTGTAAGATCACCTTTTTGTTAAAATTTTTTTTAATTTAAATCCTTGTAATTTTTTGTGCATTGCCTTATTTATATTGTATTTATAATTTGTCACTTTTTATTTTGGGAATATTTAAATCTAATACTTTATGTAAGCAATTTATATAGTATTTCATATATTCGGTTCATATTTTTTGTATTTCTTTCTAAGTATTTTGAATGTGCTATTGGTTTATTTTAAATAAAAGAATGTCTAAGACAAAGCTATTCAGTTTCTTGTGAGTATATGTACACTAGCAGTGGAATTTACTGCGATGCAAGGGGGCGCCACCTAAAATCTTGCCTAGGGCTCCAAATTTGTTAGGGCCGGGCCTGTTTAAACCTGTATAAAATGTATGGACGATCATGAGGAAAACTCACATTTCTAAATCTGTAATGTAATTATGAAATGATAAATGTAATAAATGTAAATGTTTCAGCATCATTTGTCATTTCTGTGATCTCATTTTACTTTACCTTCTTTTTCATCTCCCTCAGTTTTAATTCACTTAGAACATCAGATGAAAAGTTTCACTGTTACGGAAAATGTCTTCCATGTTAATTGTGATAACAGTGTATGAAAGTACTGTAGATACAGAGGTTTTAACTGATGACTGCAGTGACAACTTTAAGTTTTATGAGAATAATTAAAATACTATATTAACTATTTTCTTCCCCTTATTTTATGATTCGATTTGTATTTTACAGCTCTTCACCTTCTGAAGTAATGATAGGGATAATTTAGTCTAAAATGCCAGTTTCTGTAGTTGCTATAGGTTCATAGGTACCTCAGTAAAGATGTTTTATACCTCCCTCCTCATTTTTATACTTACTTGCCTTCTCTTCTTCTTCTCCTCCTCCCCCTTCATTTATTCATTTTAAATATCTTCACCATCCTTTTCTAGCATCGAATTTCTTTTCAGCCTTTCCACACAATTCTCAACAGATCTGTCTCTCCCTCCATATGTCTTCCACAACCCCCCAGTTTCTGTACTTCTCTGCTTTTCTTTTACCACTCTTATCATGTTCTTGATAAAAGTACAAATTTCTGGTTTGATTTTTTAACCAGTTATGTTACATGTAAAATCAAATATTAATTATAGGTCAGGTTAAGTTTTGTACAATGCATAACAAAACTTTCTTTCTGAGAAAATCTGATTGCAAATCTTCTGTTGAGCACTTTGCAAACTCAATAACAATTATGCAGTTCATTACATTCTGCAGTGCAAGGGCTTCATTATTAAATGTGTTCAAATGGTTGTACAGTACTTAAGAGGAACACACAGGAAAATGTGAGTAAGAAAGAAATACTAACACACAAACACACACAAAACTTCATAACATGTCCATCATCCAAGATGAGTATAATAAGAGATGCTGAGGATTTATCAGTAAAGTTCATGCTAGCCTGCAGAGGGCATGAGGAGCAGCTGTCAATCAGTCACTCAGCAATCTGACTGACAGCTGCCAGTTCTACAGTCCAGCCCTGAGAACGGCTCGCCTGGCTACAGCAGTGTCACGCACAGCAAAATCAGTGTGTATGTGTGTACACGTGGACATGGGTCAGATGACATTGATATAGGATTAACATGGTTTTAGTTTCACTTTGTCAGTTTGTATATGTTGTGAATTCCTCTGTGTGCCCACACACCCACACACACACAGACACAGCTTAAATGAATCATACAGAGACACACAGTTCTTTTGCAGTACGCAGTATGCAATATCTGCTCTTCACAGACTGATGCACCAGACTATCAGATGCTAATTCTCCAACTGACATATAATGAAACAAAGGCGGACACAGGGGTTAGAACTTTAGAAACAACATGCAGAAATAACAGACAAAACAAAATGTTGATTGTTGTGACCTAGTGAATACTAATCAAGAGGACTTTTTTTTATATTTTTATATGTCTTACAGTTACATCTTACAGTTTTTAAATAAAAATAGAAATAAATGATCTGTAAGTTTTTAAGAATCTACTAAAATTAACTGAAAAGTTTATGAGGTTATGTTGCTACCGCACATAATTTTTACTGTGGTAAAGTGACACATTAAATAATATTACTTATTGTTATATAATAATAATAATAAAATTGCTTGTTGCTCATTTTTCTGACACTTCCATTAAATACCGACCATGAAGATTGGAATGCTACCTTCAGGAAGTTCTGCTCATTACAGAGGAATGATGAGAACACAGGTCCAGAGTGTGTGTGGGTTAAATACTATGTGTTTATCTTTATATGAGGAATTGTAAGAAGTTTTGATTAATATATTGAATTCATTCATCTAATTAAAGGTCACTGAAAGGAATGCCTATTTCCCTCTCTCTCTCTCTCTCTCTCTCTCTCCATTTTTTTCTTTCTCATTCAATCTCACTCACCTTCCACCCCAATTTATCATTAAAGTGCTGCTGGTATCATTAGCGTTTGCAACACAACACAACACTGAAGCGCAAACAAAACCCAGAGCATCAGGCTAACCTCCGATAATTGCCCTCTTCCTCTGTTTCTCTTTCCCTTTGCCGCTCACACTCTGTCCATTCCTGCTCCTACTAAAGGCTTCTTTCTGTCTGATAACTTTGACACTGAAAATATGAGGCTGGAAAAAACCCACAGGCTGCTTCATTCTTACACATTCAGCTCACACCACATCTGTTCATCCATCTATTTGTCCACCCATACCCATTTGTCTTTCCGCTGAGGTCTACCTATCCTCCCCTGATTGAGTGTGTTTCTAGAGTGTGAGCAGGAGCCTTTTACACTCCTGCCTCGAGCCAGCCTCAAAATTCAGGATCAAGTTATGTCACCTTGTTATATCAAATACTTAGGTTGTTATATATCTGCTTGTGTTCTCTGCTCTCTTGGTCTTTTGAACTAAAGCGTTCCTTCTGAAAATCTCACTATTCACTTTGATCATTCTAATACTGTAATCATAACCTTTAAGGAATTCTAGAAGCTGGAGCAGACAATGTGGCAGCCATGCAGCTCTAAAAGGCCTCCATCCATCACCAACATACCACAGACACTTGTAAAAGGTTTCTATGTTACATCAGAAGCTGAGGAATGTCACAGTCTACCTACCTGTAACTTTTCATATTATAAGCACAGAGTAGTGTCTTTATTGGGAAGCCACTTGAATCACAATCTTCAATAAATATGAGAGCCAAATAGTTGCTTCATGGTATTGAGGCTCTCAGCATGTTCTCTCTCATTGGAATTCCACACGCTCTCACACTGTCTTGTTAGGAACATCTTTTTGAGCCAATTAATTTCTCCTCTTCATCTCTCTCTCTCTCTCTCTCTCTCTCTCAGCCCAACCCCCCAACACACTCACACACCACCCCTTCCTTCATGCATTCCCAATCCCCCACCCATTTGCTCTTAACTACCTATCCAGCCCATAAATGAGGTGTGGTGTGTGTGTGTGTGTGTGTGTGTATATATATAAGTGTGTGGGAGAGTGTGTGTGCAACACCACCAGTTTTCCTCGATCTGTCCATCCTTTTGCTTCTTTTGGACAACTTCTAAAACTACAAGTTAAGAACAGAGCGCCAGAGAGATAGAAAGAGAAGAGGCAGACAGAGAGACAAACAGAGAGAAGAGAGAGAAAGGATAGGTTTGAAACGCTCTATCGCATATTGGTCTCTGCAGACTGAGAACTGAGTAGGAAGGAGAGAAGGCAGAAAAGAAAAGAGGGATGTGTTGAAGGAGAGACAAAGAAAAATGGGTGCAGGGAATACAAAACTATACAGGACTTCCTACCAGGAGGGGTGGTGCGAGTGTGTGTGTGTGTTGGAGTGTATTATATGTGTTTGTGAAAAAAAAGAGCAGGATATCTGACAAGATATCTGGAAGAGCTGACAGTATTGACAGAAATCACTGTGTGAAAATAACAGGAGACATTTGAACATGTGGACCTGGACTTGCCCCTGATGACAACATATCACTGAGACGTATATTTGCATGTGTGTGTGTGTGTTTGTGTGCATGTGGATCTACCTGTAGGACATTAATTATAAACAGCCCAGCCTAATTATGAGCAAAGTAGCAACATGATGCTTTCACACTTTAATTAAAAAAGACATGATGGAAATGATCATACACGTCACCATAAACTAGAAAAGTTGGTATTTTTGTATTTCCCAGAATAGAATATGAAGAAAATAAGCAGGTGTTGCCTGACTTGTCTTAATCAAGATGAAACGAGGTAATAATTGGAAGTGAGAGGAGGTGGGAGGACATAGGCGTGCTGATGTTCATATCAGACAGTGTTGGTAATCACATCCATGATCAGAAGCCGAGGTCAAACACACTCTGAAAGGGAAACAATGGCGCATCACAAATTATGAGAACTCAAAAAATATAAACACAGAAAACATCACAGAGATGGGACAAAGGCTCGAAAAAGGCATTGCAAAAAATAATAGCCATGGTTCCTCCGATAATTGAATTAAAGAAAAAGTGTGTGAGAGGGAGACACTTTTGTGTGTGTGAGTGTGTCGGAAAGATAGTATATACAGTATATAGTATAGCATAGTGTAGGATAGGATAGTATACTGTATACTATATACTAGTGAGAGTATGATGGGAATTCATTTGTCTGTCAAATTTTAAGTAAAGATTACATGAAGACTTAAACACAGGTGCAGAAACTATGATGAATTTGGCATCAAGGATTGAGTTAAAGTGGGGTCAGAGTGAGGTCCGGGACTGAATGTCAGTAATGTGAGGGTGACAAAACAGACCTGTCAGACCTTTTTGATCAGATAAATCTTTCTCCAAAATAAATATTTCAGTTCTTGGATGCACAGTTAGTAATCAGCCATTTAGCAGAGCAACTAACACAACAGAACACAGAGCATTGCTGATTTTGCTGTTTATAGTGGCCTTTTGGTGGCAGAGGAAATGTTGTGTTTTGAAGAGTGCTTTTGAATAAGAGCTACGGAGCATCTCTCTCTTTCTCTCTTCCTCCGTCATGCTCTCCTGCTCGCGCTCTTAAGGTCACGGTTTGTACCCACCGTCACCGCCTGTCATTCCACTTCTCCCGATCCCTCCGCTTACACCTCTCCTCTTCCTCCCTTCCCTCTTGCTGGCCCTCTGTCAGCCATTTTAAAACACTTCAGAGAGAGACGCAGAGTTTGAATACGAGGAAAAGACGTGAATAAAGAATGGTAAAATATATATATATATATATATATATATATATATATATATATATATATATATATATATATATATATATATATATATATATATATATATATAAGGGGCGAGGAGGAGTGACATGGGCTTGTTGTCTGCATGTTTAACATAACAATTCCTTTTACATTCATTTCTAAAGGCAGTTGAAACATAACAAATGTGTAAGAGAGGGAGAGGTTTTATGAACCACTTTATCTATTAATTCATTCTGTCTATTTTTAATCAGCAGTCTCTCAAGCTGCTTAACAAGGACGGTCATTTATACACTCATTATTCTAATGTAATTAGTCCTTTTTCATTCCCTGCAAGCAAAAATGTAGCAGACCGTAAAACTCCAGTTACTACTCGTTTTATTTCAGAATCATTTTTGATGTAACACATTTGTGTGACAACTACCTGAATTGTTTAAGATATGTTAATAGACCAATGAACCTGAATTAATGAGACTTAATGAGACTTCAACTTAATAATAACACTAAAAAGAGACGACTAAATAGACAGACTCCCAAACTCACACACAAATGCCCAGATAGACGGAATGTTGTGTCGTAGGATTTTACTTTCACCATAAAAAACTCCTCTCTGTTTCTAGTTATATTTCTCTTGTTCTGCTGCTGATTTCTGCTCTTCTCTATTCTCTCTTGTTCTGTTTCGTTTTTCCTCTCCTTCTGTCTCTGTGTGATCCTCTCTCAGACCTGCTGTGGTGCTGCTCTGCCGCTTCCATCACACGTGACTACTAAAACTCCAACATCTTGTCCACATGGCAATTACACACACACACACACACACACATGCACACACACGCCTCTCTTACTTTCACCACCTAACAACACATTTTATAAATAAAATACCCATAATCCAACAACTCAAACATTTTGGAGCTTAGACTATCTATCTATCGCACGCTTAACCCAGACTGAATACGAGAGCCAGAGGATAGTATGAGGTGTGAGTATGGAATATGTTTTCTCCTCTTTTCGCTCCAATGCACTAATTAAAAACCAATATGAGCTAGGGTTTACCACAGTGACACCTCTTTTTTTCCTTCCACAGATTCTTAGGGTTAATCAAGGCCTGAACTTTAATCAGACATATTTAATCATTCATAGCATCAGAGACCCCAGCCCAAACAATCTGCACACGCCCAGCATGCATTATTTACATTATATTCTCATTTTATAATTAAATACTACGTTTGGAAACGGCCCAGCAGTGAGAGTAAGTTTATGACAGAGACCTATGAGTGCAGGACTGACAGATTGGTTCCAGCAGAACAGAACAGTTTCTAATGGTAAATGATGTTGCTTTCTGTCACCAATGGCCAGGAGTTTTTCATTTTGACTCTCATGTCACCTCTTTGCTCATGATGGTTCATTTTGTGGTTCTGTCTGGAACTATTACACTAATCTTACAGGTCTGGACAGAAGTCCCTGGGGATCACAACCTTTCATCTGTTCAAATAACAATGAAAATATTCTGGTTATGCACTGTAAAAAAATGATTTTCATCAAAAAGTCATGTTTACTTATTTACTTCAACTTAAAACAACAACATAGCAGTATATTGTGATTATTTACAGTAATATAAAACATCTTACAAATAAATCAAACATAACATTCATGTGAAATGTAAAGCCCAGTGATACACCAAAGAGAGCAATACAAAGTTAAACTAGATTCTAAAATAATGAATTCATTAGCATGAAATCATTAGCATTTGCTATTTGTTTTTACTTCTTGAAACCATAAGGACAAACAATTGAACTTGAGTTTTTAAGTTGAACCAGCTGATTTTTTTTACAGAGTATGTGGCAAATTTACATGGCATTTACATAGCCAAGTACCTACAATGTAGTTTTAAGTTAATCTGACATTTTCAGTTTTTCATTTCAGTCAACTGACTGAAAGCTTATGTGTGTGATTATCTGTCATTGTGAACACACCCCAGCACAGCACCCAGTGCAACCTCTGCATTTGACTCCATCTGTATGAGCAGGGTAGCGCTGGCCTGGATAGCACCCGAGCGGTGCTGCATGTAATTTTGCTCATGAGCAATTTCAGTGGTACCTTACCAGTCCAAGATTTGAACTAGCGACTAGAGATCACAGTGCGTAACACTGTAAACGCTTTCTCACCACTGCACCAATTCACAGACTACTGTGTTTAGTGCGGGTACTCTGCACATTTGGACTTGACGAGTAATCGTTACAACAGCTTTTCCGACCCCAGATGTACTTTTATTATCATTGGTCAATTGCATTCACATAATCACGTAGAACATTTTCCAATCGTACCAGAAGAAATGAATTATATGCACAAATCTATGTGAAAGACAGGTACACATAATGGAATAGTGTATGTGTGTGTAGCTTTACAATCAGGTGGTACCATTGCAGCACACACAAAGTCAGTTCCAAATAAGCAGCACAAGACTCAGCAAACAACAGAGCAAAACAAAAGTCCAGCATTGTCTTTTAAATTGCCTTCACTTTCTCTCTCTCTCTCTGTCTGTCTCAGTCTATCTCTGTCTCCACACACACACACACACGCAAGCAACTGAATTCATAGGTATGTCTCTGTGGAAGCTAAACAAGTGCTTGTTAGTGGCAAGATGAAAAGAATGGAGGCCACCCTGCAGAAAGGAAAAGTGTAGGATATTTTGAGCATCACGCCTGTAGTTTTGTTTACTTATGGCTATGAAGTATGACATGAGCTATGGACTCGTAGAAGACTAATGTGTGTTCTTTTTTTTTTGCATATCCTTGCATTCATTCCATATGTGTGTGTTGGGGGAAATCGACGCTTTGCGGTTTCTCTGTTGGTCCTGTCATTTCTGCCAGATGATCCTTCGTTTTCTTTCCTCCCCTGCTGTCTCTCCATCCTCGTTATGCTATGGAGAATCCTCTTTCTTCTCAATTTATTTAACCCAGCTCTCCCCATGTTGTGCTTTTTCCTTTGCGTTATTGCCATCTCTCAAAATATGTATCAGTTGACATTTATTCAATAAGTAAAATATAAACGCAGGCAGTTGTATGTGCAATGAGACTGAGGGCGATTTTTGAGAACAGCATTTTTCTATATATAGCATAAGGGTTAAATTGTGTCTATCTGTGTAAATCAGCAAGTTTCAGCCATGATACAATATTATATCAGTTCAATGGACACTGATTCGATGTCTGCCGATACCACAAAGTCTGATACGACTTCGTTTCGTTTCATGTCAGGAGCTAGTGATTGATATGTGACAATATCATAAGCTGATTTAACACAATCATTTGTTTATCACTGAATCAATGTGTCAGTGTAAACTGATGTATCGTTATACCTCTAGTTAGCACACAGAATACATATTTTGTCAAAGGTTGTGACCCTGTAACAAACCTCTTTAAATGTGTTAAATTATTCAGGACAGTGTGTGTGTGTGTGCCGGTTTATATTTGGTAGTGAGGACTTTATTATCCTTGAAAAGACAGGAAATCAGAGATTTGTCAGATTCTTTACACCTCCAAGAGGATATTTTGGATGTGAAGACCGTCCCTCACCAGAAAAAGTCCAAACAGTTGCTTTGGATTACTAAGGCTGAGGGAGCTACGGGAGCTATTGGAAGTTCCTTACAAAAATTGAAAGGTTTGTGTGTGTGTTCATGTATGTGTCGCACGCTAGAATATGATTCCGAAAGTGTCTTATGCAATCAGGTTTAATTTCCAGGATTACAGTACTTTGCATGCATATGTCTCCATTTTGTTTATTTTATTATGCGTTACATGTTCATATCAATACATGGATATTACACTTCCACTTATCCAAATATCAGTCTAAAGCACTTTAAGCACAATTTCAGTTTGATCTCATTACAACTCCTCCAATTTCTCTCAGAGCTGATTTAAATAAAAATAAAAAACAGGTGTACAGCAACACACAGTCGCACTGGTTAAGACCAATCAGTTTTGACTTAGTTCTCTATTCAACACAAACTTGTAATGTAATATCAGCATTGGTTGTCCTCTCAGGGTCCCAAACCATAGTCATTGAGTGTGGGTCAGATGTGTGGCTGGAGGGATGAATGGATCATTTTTAGAAAGGCGAGATCAGCAATAAAACGAATAGGAGGATAGGAAAAATTGAGACATAGCAGGAGCGTAGTACAAGAAGGATAAAGTGGGGGAAAAGCCGTAGAGATAGTAAGTAGGAAAGGGGGTGGGAGAGGGAGAGAGAGGTTGACAAATTGAGATAAATAGATGTAGTCCGGTTGAATGCGGGGGAGCTGCGGCTTATTAATAGAGAAAATTATAGTTATATTATCTCAATCTGCACCATGTCACCCCATATCAGCAAGCAATCAGAACACACACACACATGCATACCAATATACAAACAATGAAGTGCACACAGCTTACAGAATCCTAACATACACACACATGCCTAAGCACAAACAAGAATATACACACAGATTACAAAATAGTGACACACACACATCATATTAAAGCACAAACAAGAATAGACACACAGATTACAGTTTTGACATATTTATCTATTTTCATTGCACATTTTTCTTGACAGGAGATATTTTCTGTAATAATTAATTGTTTTGCTTTACTTTTTACCATGATTTCAGACCCAGCTGTATAGAGTCTACATCCAGGTAACAAGGACGGTTTGTTGAAAAACTAATACTTTATATGATCGGTTTGGCTCAACATTTGCTGTAATAATTATGCTTTAGAAGGCATTATGAATAACACTAGAAGAAAGACGGGCAAAAAATTCATCCTTAAAAATTGAATGTTCTAATCAATGTACTTAAATGTTTGTTGCTTTGTTGTTTTATGCTTAGTTTTAGTGTGTGTGTGTGTGTGTGTTTTCTTGTACTTGCTACTTAGTGAGAACCAAAATGAGTTTTTAACCAGCAGAGTGAGGACATTTCTGGGAAGTGATTTTTTAGTGGTCCTCACTTCTTTAAACTGCTTTTACAAAAGAAATTACAAGTTTATTTGCAAAACTAAAAGTGTAGAAAGATTAGCTTTTGGTTACTGAGGTTATGATTAGGGTTATGTTTAGGTTAGGTGTAGTATTATTTAGGATACAGTAATATAGAAGCCACCTGAGGTCCCCATTACTACATAAGTACAAGGATGTGTGTGTGTGTGTGTGTGTGTGTGTGTGTGTGTGTGTGTTTATGCTAATGTGACATCATGTAGTTTGGGGTATGGAGACTAGACAGAGTGCATCATGGGAGCTGCTCTATTGATCGAGAGGCAAAATGGCAGTGAGTTCTCCCAGGATTCATCCTGATGAGCTTGCAGGAGGAGAGGGACAGTCACAAACACACACAGACACACACACACACACATATTTTTAAATGAGAACGCTGACAGCTTCTCCCCATCGCCTCAGCCAGACCACTATGACAGCAATAAAATTATTCTTTTAAAAAAATCCCAACCTACAACAACACACAACTCAATGATAACATGGCAACAATGATAGCTGCAAAACAGAACTATTAATAATAGTATTGCTCATCTTTTTCTATACCTGCTTATCTTGTATGTTTATAGAATAATAAAGTATTAAAAACAGGATATTCACATGACACAAATATGTGGGTATATTCAACTGGATGTAAAAACCACTTCTGTCTCCATTTTACAGGAACAAACACTGGGCCTCATTCAACTTTTATTAAGTTCTTTTTAAATGTTTTGTTCTTAAGAAATTCCTAAAATGTATTGCTTATTATATATATATATATATTATTATTATTATTATTATTATTAGTTCAGGTACAAGTATCTTGCTAATAAAAGAAAAAGTGAGTAAAACAGATGACTCACAAAAAGAATACAGAATAACGGAAACCCAACCTGTCAACAGAGATGATTTTTACACCAAAGCACAGTTAGATAGTATAACCTACAGAGAGAGAGAATGGTTCTCCATAAATCGGATGTGCACAATGGCCCTGGAGGATGCACACAGTAAATACATGATTTGCTGTCCAGACGAAGGCCTTATTCTTGTGCTTCAGGTTCAAATCCCAGCTGTGCCATTTGCCAACCGTGTCCAGAAGTCCCTGAGAATACAACTGCCAGCAATTCTCTTGGAAGAAAGAAGAAAGAATGGTGGTGTCCTTGTCTCCTCGGCTGTTTACATACCGCCAATGGGCATGCATAGTTCTGATGGCGTACAGTTGAACACCCAGCATTTTCTACAGGATGCAGAGTGGTAGCAATGTTTTTACAATGACATCCAGAGTAATCTTAATGACAGACTTCCTGAAGCAACTTGGAGTTAAAGGTCGTGGCTCAGGGGGCCAGTGGTGGGAGAGCAGGCTATAGAATAGAATCAGATTCCAACCCACAAACTTTTAGACCTGGCTGAGTGTCCAACCAACTAAGCCTTTGGGCAATTTTTACCCACTTTCCCTTTTGAGCACAATTAGCAACTCTAGTAAAGTGGAGGTGATGGTGGTCTAGTGGTAGGATGCTTGCCTCTGGATCAAGAGATCATGTGTTCAAATCCTACCTCAGGCACTACCACCACTTATTAGTTCCAGGAAGACTGTTCCTGTAATTGGGAAATGGGGTCACTTTTGACAAAAGTGTCTGCTAAATGCTATAAATGTAAAGTTTATTAAAAAGCTCAGTCATGTAGTGGCACAAAGAATAGAAATAAAAACACTCTATACATCAAATTATAATGAACATTCAAGCAATTAACTTTGGTAAAAAGTTTATATATGCAAAGACCAATGAGCCTCATGGTCAACTTTTGTTTAGAAATCAGCTCCTGAAATAAATGTCTGTTAATTGTGTAAGCATCAGGATTAATAAAGTTGCTATCTATCTATCTATCTATCTATCTATCTATCTATCTATCTATCTATCTATCTATCTATCTATCTATCTATCTATCTATCTATCTATCTATCTATCTATCTATCTATTCATCTATGATTTAAAAGCTATAACCAGTTCCTCTCAAGTACATGGACTTTTGATATTTTTAGACCAGACACAAAAAGAAAAAGTGTCCGTAGAATCTGAGCAGACAGTGTAAGTGATTGATCATGATAAATTGGATATTTTGTTCATATTTGGAAGGCAGGGGTTTGCTGTGTTATATGGAGCTTTGTTAAAACAAAAGCCTAATAGTAATAGACGCGTAGAGGGTGATAGAGTCATAAACACTGATGAAAGAGTGAGTGCTGCAGAAAGAGAGGTGAATGTAAAAGAGACTAGAGGAAGGGGAGAGGATGTCAGCAGCAGTGTCTTTCACAGCCACGAGCTTCTGAAGGCAAGAGAAACAGAGACACTGACAGAACGGATTCAAAAACATTAAACTGTCTTTTTTGTCATTCTATCTGTTTCTAAACTTCGCTACACACCTTCTCTGTCATTCTTCCTTTCGTTCTTGTTGTCGCTTATCTCTCTCTTTCCAATTCTCTTCCACTCTCCCTGTCATCCCCGCCCAGTCGTTTCCTTCGCCTCTTTTCCACCTTTCCCTGTCATTCTTCTTTTGTGTACTCTCAAAAATTCCTTTTTAAGTCAACAAAGATACTACAGATGAAAAACTTTTTTTTCAGAGGAATATTTTTAAAAAGACCACAAACAGTTAGAAGACATTTCTTCAGTCGAATATTGAGGAGTGATGTATTCCAAAAGTGATTTATAGGTTGATATGCTGCAGGGAATGAGGCTCATTGCAGTAGTCAGAGTGTTTTAGTGTGTAGCCTCTGCTCCGGCTCAAGCCATGGGCTCATGAGGGGAAAGGCAGTGAAGCGAGAGAGGGGTTAAGAAGGAGGAAGCAACACAGACAAAAATGGAGCCAGAAAAGCCTGCTGGAGTTTTAGGAGCTTAAGGAGAATAAGGACGATGTTTAAAACTTAAAGCGAAATTCTGGTATGTATGTTGTTTTCAAAAATAGATGCGTTTAGAGAGTAAACAACAAAAAAGTTATGTCTAAATAATAATTATACTATTTAGGAATTTCAATCTTATCATGGGTCCCTGTTATATTAACGCTACTAAAAACAATAGCTAATATGCTGAGAGCTATGTAATTTAGGATAAATTTTAAATGCTATTTTTAGGCACTTTGGCTGTATGTAAATGTATCTTAAATGAAGTTAAACACGTTACAGGCTGCATTTTGTCCAAAGGTAAAACCTAATAAACACATGGGTCATTATACCTGTTTCTTCCCATTGGTCAGATAATGAAAAGGCATCATGATGAAGTATCAATGGCATGTTTGCGTCGGAATTTTCCTAAACATTATTAGCTTAGTCAACAGGTCGATTTGATTGCAGAAGCTCTGCAAGTCGGCTCCTCCAGAAATCAATGTCTTGACCCGGGGAGAGTGACGCGGGAAAGCGCGCGGGCGGGGGGAGCGCAAGACACAGCGCGAGGGTTCGAGCGTCTTCCTCACACCGATCGCACAAGTGAGAAAACTGTTGCTTCTCCTTTTTATTACGACAAAGAAGGAAAAAAAACTAAAAATGTTTCGCTAGACAGTACTAGTTTAAGTTCGATGAAGATTAATATTACCAAAAGCTAGTAAATGTGAACTGCGAGACGATTTTTAAACAATCTAATTCGTTACGAAAGGAAAACAAGTTTCCGAAGCCCGAAGATCATTGTATTCAATTTAACAATTAAATGACGTACTTACTTCTGACTGGAAACCAGTGAAGTAAACGCAGGTGAGGTTAGTTAGAACCTGTCGATGGCTCATGGAGGTGACGCGCTCTGATCCGTCCTCGCGACGCTGAGGCGGGGCGCGCGTGCTGCTGCTGGTGCGCGGGAGTCGGCTCTGGTTGGGGAGAACTGCGCGGTAAAGGTAAGCAGAAATACGTTTGTTTAAATGTCAGTCACCTATCAAACAAAACAATTACTACAAACCTCGTGAAATTGTATTAAATATATATTATGCTCTACGTAGCTCTGTTAAAAAATAATATAACAAATGCATTAATGTAACTAGATTAATGTAATAAATTAGTACGTGAAAATTATTGACGTGATGATAATAAATCAACTTAGTTTACAACTACAACTTCAGCTGTAATGACCTAATAATAACCACACAACCTCACAAATTCTATAGTTCCACTATAAAAAGTAATGTGTGCACTAATTTCCTAAAATAATCTCTGCAGCAGTAGACCACTAGCTGCATCTGCAGGAACTGAAAAGGTCGTAATGTGATTATGAGCACGCAATGAAATTTGATCATCTAATCAAATAAGTTGTTAAAAGAAGAAGTTAATGCCATTCAG
This sequence comes from Distichodus sexfasciatus, assembly GCA_032718565.1. Lineage (NCBI taxonomy): Eukaryota > Metazoa > Chordata > Actinopteri > Characiformes > Distichodontidae > Distichodus > Distichodus sexfasciatus. The sequence goes on from JAVGVS010000003.1 coordinate 8,627,878, forward strand.
TTATCTAGATTTTCATGATTTGTTTACAGGCCTTGTGCTAGTGTTAGCCAAAACCAATTCAATAATATACTATTATCAAAAACAAAATTAGTTTTATTTGTTTGGTTTTTTAAATAATTATATGTGGAAAGCATGTGTTTATTTTTAATGTGTGTATTTCTGTATCTCTGTCTTTTTATTAACTTTAATTAGCTTAGGAGGAGATTAGAGAGACAAAGATGTTTCAAGGCAGTTGCTCTGGGAACATAAAGATTCAGATGGTTGATGAACTGAACACTGAAGAGCGGCTGGGACTGAAAGAAACCCTGTAAGCCAGATTACACACCTACATTCTTACTTCAGTGCCTCTTCATACTAGCTTCATTATCCAGCCAGCACTTTCGAACAAAGACATATAGGCTTCTTCGGATGCAGTGACATGAAAACATTACAGAATTTATTGATCAGAAAAGACTGGCCTGAAACATCTAAAACAAAAAAACACAGTCGCATTTTTCCAGCGGAAGAGGAATGAAGGGCATTTGAGAGCGCATAGAGATATGGACTGCAAGGATTTTCTAGGATGCACTGCACTCTAACCAAGGAATTTAAAGAAGAAATAACAGAAAAGCTACTCATATCAACTCTCTGCATCTATAGGAACAAATTGACAGGACAGAAATACACCTTCAAGACCACACCTGGATACAGTCTCCATTAAAGGACAAACACCGTTTTGTTTCTTTCCAGTTGGGAATTAATCCAACCACGTGTTGCTTCTGGAGCTACAGGTGATGAAGTCAAGGTGTAAGCCTTAATTGAACCTGGCATATTGTGGAAAAGGGGTCTCCATTACGCAAAACAGATCAAAAACAGGGGAATCTGCAAAAGCTCCAAAAAGAACGGAACCAAATGTACTGAGGCTCTTACTTGTTCACAATTAGGATCAAGGGAAAAAACTGCTTTCTCTGAAGACAAGCTTCCACCCACCTTATTTCCATTTTTTTTAAGATTACTTCACCCCATCTTCACTTGAAGCCCCTTTTTTCCCCCACCCTCAGAGTTCATTCTGGCCGGCCCTGTGTCCTCTAAAGGAGAGGAGGACTTCCTCTCTTTAGCGGCTTCTCGCCTCAGCCGCAGGAAGCGCGTGATTGGCGCTGCAGTGGGTGTGGCCATGGTGTTGGTCCTGCTAGTCGCTATCCCGCTGTTGGTCCACAGCACTAAGTTAGGTGGCGCCATGGGCGTGTGGGACGAGACATTTAAATGTGTTGGGAAGTTAAAATGGTGTGTGACTCTCACACCCACTAATGAATCCCACTCCCCGCTTCCCCACCTCCGAAGACGCCCCCGGGCGCAGAGGGGCCGGGAAGCCAGGTTTTCGGGGTAACCCAGGGCCGCCGGGACCCCCAGGCCCGCGAGGGCCCCCCGGAGAGCCAGGCAAACCAGGGTTCTCCTTGGTCCCCCAGGTCCAGGCCCTGGAGGATATGTTCCTTCATTCTACAGCCCCAAAATAGCATTCTATGCCGGCCTGCGAAAGCAGCACGAGGGCAGCGCATATCCCCAAGTTTACACGAGGACCAAACGTGGGGAATTATTATGAGCCCACGACGGGGAAGTTCACCTGTCCTCTGCCCGGAATCTACTTCTTCACCTACCACGTGCTCATGAGAGGTGGCGATGGCACCAGCATGTGGGCAGACCTCAAGAAGAATGGACAGGTAGGAGATGGGGTGTGTGTGTATATCTGCATGTGTGTGTTGACCTCACTCATAACCTGATTACACTTTTTGAGAGATATGGTGTAAAACTGTGGAGCACCTAAAGCAACAAGTTTCACCTCCTGATGTATTGCGTGTTCACAGAGAGATGTTGTGTGTTCACAAGAAACTATAGTGTGTACAAGAGATGTTATTACACGCTCACAAGAAAATACCACATGCGCATGAGAAATGAACATGTGCTCATTAGAAAGTACCACATACTCAGAAGAAATTATCACATGCCGCAGATACATGTATGCGGATATTATCACATACGTGAATACTGTGCCAAAGAGTACACAAACTTCTTTTTGTGCATCGGCAGTGATACTTTCTCATGAGCAAACAATACTTTCTCATGAGCAATACAATACTTTTCTTGAGAACATGATACTTTCACGTGCCCCTTCATGAACTCTGTATAAAACACAGTCTGAGAGGGTTTTCTTTTTTGTAAGTTTCAGTTTCCACCTTTATTTAAAAGTGAACAGTTGGGGAAGAGAATGTGAACGTAGAAAGAAGTGAGCCAAGTTGAGTAGAAGTTTGAGGGCATATGGATGAATTTCAAACTGTTGTTCGAAGCGAGATGAGATTAAGGAGTGGATTTAAGATTCAAATAAGATTTCTCAGAAAGCCTTTTCAATAATTCAACAGTCATTTTCATAACGTATCGGTCTAGGACTTGCTGAAGTTACAGGGAGAGAGAGGAGAGAGAGAGAGAGAGACAGTGTGTATGTGTGTAAAGCATACAAGTGAGCCTATAGTTGAATATGCTGTGTCTGTATGTGAAAAAGACAGGTAGAGTTTTTTTACTTTTTACATAAATGTAAATTATGCGTCCACAAATAGAATAGTAATAAAAACGCTGCACATAGCATATTGTATGCTCTCGCTTTTTCTATCTCTCTCTTTCTCTCTCTGTGGAGTGGAATGAAATGCAACAGCTGTAGGCTGTCCTCACAGGACCACGGGATTTAGAATAAACGAATAAGTGAGGAGAATGAAAGTCCTAGCAGAAGAAACATAAGTCTCCATCTGGAGAAACATGACACGAATGGGATTCCGGCTACTCTGCCCAACTGCTCAGCTTGATACTTGTGCCACAGAACAGAGGAGGAAAAGCAGGGATTATCCAAAGAGAGAAGAAAAATTCTCTGTTAATGTGGGGGTTACATTAATTGTTACTGGGCTATAAGACACAGACTCTTACACATACACCTGTGTGCATTCTCACAAATACTGTCATATCCATTGCATTCCCTGTGCCAGCTGTGGACTATGTGGATGACAAGAGAGGTTGAGAACTCCTGGGGAGTCTCTACAATAACATGCCAGTAAGCCTTCACTGTAATTTATTTAGCAGCTGCATCAGCCCATTATTAGCAGAGATGTCGGAAGTTGGACTAGGCCCGGGACTGGGATACACACCCAGAAACTTACAGCTTATCTTTTAATCTGTTTTAATGATGTTTTTATTCATTTTATAATAGTCAGGCTAGAGCTGTAAGTGTAACTAACTTACTTGATTGCAACCAAAAATAGCCTTTTTAACTAAAGGTTGACTTAGCATAATTTTAAAAGCCTGATAAATCTTGATATTTTAAATACCAGCTGATATTCATTTTCACCCCAGAAACACAAAACAAACAGATTTTCCCCAATGTTTGTTAGCTGTACTCCTTGCTAAGATAACATTGCATTCACAAAACAATAAAACCGAAATTGGGGCAGTTGGTTGCACAATGGTTAGGGAGTTGGCCTCGTGATCGCAAGGTTGCTGGTTCAAGTCCCAGAATCATAAAGGTTCCGCTGAGCTACTCCTGAGCGAGGTACCATCCCCAAGCACTGCTTCCCAGACTCTGCCAAAAAGCTGCCACTGCTCTTTCATGGACAGCCTAAATGCAGAAGTCACATTTTTGTTGTGATCTTCTGTGCTGTGTCTACACAACAAATATTTGTTCAGCACTAAAAACACCAATGGTGGAGTTGTGATTCATCCTCTGTAGACAAATTCATCGCTTGGTTTGGACATTGTGTGTCCAAAAAAAAAGCTGGATATCAATTTTTCTGCAACTAATTAGCTAAAGCTAACAACTGATAACTTTAAGTACACCATTTCTCTATATATGAAAATGAATATAACATTTAAGAATTTGGGGTTCTACAGTTCAGTCTATTTTTGTAGTCTTTTCAGAAATTAAAAGTGTCTCTGTATGTTAAAACAAAGCTTGAGACGTTTATATCTTGCTCACAAATTCCATACAAGGATACAGTGAGAAGCCAAGACATTAGGAACCTGCTGACTTTTTAATCATATTTCTTTACTCTAACTGTCGTGGTATTTGATCCTGGATTGTTGGTCTAAATCAGACCCCTGCTACACCCTAGCTCATAGCTCCATAGCTGCAGGGTTTCTCTAATATTATTGATCTTATTTTTCTCTGCAAATAACCCCAAGAGACCAAAGTCCATGCTGAAATGAAAGGGCAATGTATAAACATTTCAATTTTTTTATGAGTACACATTGAGAGATGTATGTCCCATGAATATACTAGGGCTGCACTAATGATTATTTTTGTTAATTCCATTAACCTGCTGATTATTTTTTTAGACTAATTGATTATTAATCTGATTTAATATATACAGTATATATATATATATATATATATATATATATATACACACACACATATATATATATATATATATAAATTTATAATATATATATACACACATATATGTATATATATACATACTGTGTTTCTATTTTTCTATATTTATTTTTTACTCTCTAACATTATAAAATGGAAGCAAATATTTCCTGATTTTTTGAAAATGAAGAAATGTTGAAGTTTTGGCCATTTTGAGCCAGTTTGGACTCATTTTGGCCTATAATTCATTTTTGACCCATTTCTGGGAGACAACTAGACTTTTGAGCAAGACGGCTCTCCACAAGAGAGTTGCGTCACAATAACACGGTGGACACGCGTCAGAATAATCACTGAAACTATCAAGTGGATGGCTGTATTGTGAGTAGAACACTGGTTGTTTTTGTTATTTAGCAGTTAAAAATGAGGTTTGTCTGTGATAAATGAGAAGATTTGACTGAACTGGAACGCTTCAGTGAATGACTTCCCTTAGAGAGTATGTTTTTGTGAAGGGCAAGGCACGGTAGTGGTTTTCGTCTTCTTCTTATTCTTCTTTTATGGTGGTCGGCATCCAGCTTAATGGTGCTTTACTGCCACTGCGGCTTTGGTTAGAATACTGCCCCCACATTATGGATTGCCACTGTACATATGTGTATAATCACGTAGACCCAACTAATCGAGTATTAATTTAGTTGCCAACTAGTTGTTGCAGCCCTAAATATAATTAAAGATCAAATGAGAATTATATGCTGCCCTTTAGAGTTACAGAACGTTACTACAGGCCCAATTTTGGTTAATATCAGACAGTTATCCTCCTGTAGTAACTACCAGACCATTAGAACTAGCTGTTTAAAGCGTGTGTTCTATTTCAGAAATTTTCACTGTCCACCATTTATTCTCTCTGAATCGCCTTCCTAGAGGAGTAACAAGATTGTTCCCCTGAAACTCATACAACACAACTGTTTTATTGCAGAATATGCTGTGCACAGTAACACACACAGACACACAAACACACGCACACACACACATTCAGGTATTACAGGCCACAGTTGGACTGTTTATCGATTTAACACTGACTCGATTAAGTGTAAAGGGACAGAGAGGGTGTGAGGACCGCAGGAATAGAGAGCGAGGGAGGACAGAGGAAGAGGGCAGGTTTAGCATGCTGTTTATTGCTTGCTGTTGTCATTCTAGTGCTTTCCCTTCTGTTAAATCATTCATGCCTTTAAGATGAGATTCCCCCCTTCCACCTGAGATTCACATGCCTGCACACACACACGCACACACCACTGTATGTCCATCTGTAGCCTCATTAATTATCCTTCCAATCGGCTAAATTATTTAACCCATCTCAAGGTCCTTTCAAACAGCCTTGGTCTAGGACGCAAGTACACACACACACACACACGTACGCACAGATTAGATTAGATGCAGACAATTTGCAATGTGTGTATGTATTTCATTACTAGTTAAGAATGGGAGAGAGACACAGACAGACAGAAATAGAGTCCACAGCCAATGCACTATGCTGTAATTTAGCATGAGGAACATTTTGCTTAAATACTCTGGGTCATTATTATTTCAAGGTAAGAAAGGAGGAATCACAGAAATTATAGCCCACCCTGGATCCTGAGGTACAGTGGGAGAGAGTGAGATGTGTGGGATGATAGAGAGATGAGCGGAGGAGAGGAAGATGGATGGCTAATCAGAGGCAGGCAGACAGAGAGGTCGAGAGAGAGAGTTACACCGAGGCCGGAGGCACAAACGCCATCAGATCAGTGTAAGTAAGATAGATGAGCAGAAAGCGAGAGGAGGAGGGGGGCGAGCATGAGTGAATGTCTGTTGACCTTATCACAGGTCATAGAATTTTATATGCTCATAGTATGAACAGAATTACCATTATAATCCACCTCATCCCATGTGTCAGAGATGGGATGATTAGCTACATATATCACTGATGATAAATATACCTCCCTGTCCTCAATTACAGCCATTGTATTATATCATATCTAAAAATATTTCCAAAGTGGTCTGAGCATTATGACTCAAGATTTCTTATATAATGTCTTTTTTTATTGACCTGTTTACAAGACAACTTTCTGAAAGTAAAATGAAAATTAAGGTTGACTTATTCTGGAATGAGAAATATTTTGAGCAGATGAGCTCAAATTACTGTCAAACCACGCCGAGGTATAACTTTGCACTTAATTAATTTAATAAGTGGTTCTAGTCCATGTAAATATGTATATATCTTCCCCTCTAACCACTTTCTCTCCTACTTTCTTTCCTTCCACAGTATTTTCATGTCTCTATTCCCTGACTGTGTTCTGTCACTTTTGCAACCTGTGCTTCCCACCCACTTCCCCTAAGTCTCTCCTTCATAATCTCTCTCTCTCACTCTCTCTCTTCTTCCAAGCAGTGCTTTCAGTGCACCACACAGCTAATTACGGCACGATACAGAGGAGGTGTTAGCACAGGCACTAACATCCTGTCAATTAAACCGCAGCTAATGAGTTTACATCCTCCAATTAATTCATTAATTTAGCTGATGATAGGAATCCACACTACCCTGATAAGATCAGCGCTGCTGGGGATGTAGTGCACAGTCTGAGATTTACTGCACCAGAGGAGATACTGCTCCCATCATCTCGCACTAGGGTTTCTCTGCACTTCCCCGTACCATCTCAAACCGATCTCCCCTTGTTATCTTTTTCTCTTGTGCTTTCTTGCATTCTCTCTCATTCCGTATGTTTTCATTGCCCTTTGAATAGAGCAGCCTAAAGGTCGGGCTCATACAAACGCCAAGATTAACGTCAGTGTGGGTTTACGAGGAGCCCCAATAAAGGACACCCCTTGTCACCCACACACACACACATGCACATGCACATTCACACACATACATGGTCTTATCCTATATAATGGCTAAGCTTACACTTTCAGATATAATCTCATTTATCAAATTAGGCTCTGTCTGGAGTCAACAGCCAATTAGGAATGTAATTGAGCAGGAGACACCTGAACCACCAATTAGCTTTCAGCGGTGCAGCATAAAAAACAATGTGTGTGAGCAAGAGAGAGGGAATGAGAGAGAGAGAGGAGGAAGATTGGATTGGACCTTATAATGAATAGTACTATGGAGCTCTGATATGTAATACCTGTTCTCTTAAACATTGTCATTTTATTTGCCAAGACGTTTCATAAGTATATTTTAATTAATATTTAGGGTGAATGTTCACCATGTTATCACATTCTTTCCTTTGCAACACATTTTTATAAATACACAGCCCACTTTATTTGCCCGTGTGATTCCTGCATAATCATGAATATGTAATGATGAGCCAAAACATGAACACTAGTGCATTGAGCCCTGCTGATTATGGGACTACGTAGCCTCAGAGCGTTCACTATCAAAAGCTCTGAACCCTGAATCAACACAAGACGTTTGCCTAGTCAAGTGAATCCAGTCTTCTGTTGCATCATGTGGATGGCCATGTATCTTTGATTTCATTTGGGGTAGAGATGAGTAGGATGGGCTGATTCACAGCAGGGTTTAAGGCACTGTCACATTGACATGTTAGTTCATTCACTGTTATTAAAATGATCAGTTTGACACTGTAACCGTTTTGTTGACTCATATCAACCAGGAAGACCTTGGCTGACCCCTCAATGGAATAAATCAGTGGTTTGTGTTTGGTCTCTCCTCGGACCCCTGTCAGTAAATACAAGTTTTGGTGTTGACCCATCACTATTCTATCCTGATCTCTAATCCAGTCGGACATCTGTTCTAAGCAGTCTGACCTAAAGTGGCCCTATATCATAGTTTACAGGAATTTAGAAATTAGATATACGCTTTCTTTGAGTTAGAGTTAGAGATTTATAGATTTATACATTAATCCAGAGTGACTTACATTTCCTATTACAACGACAAGAAACAACCCTTAAGAAACTAGGAGTGAATGGACTTGCTCACTGGACCACCAGTGGTATAAGTGACTGAAACCCTGTTTTTGCAATCTTAAGATTGGGGGTTTGAATCCTAGGAACTACCATTGAGCCGCTAAGCAAGACTCTTAACACTATGTTGCTTGCTATATTTAAGAAATAGAAGTCTTTTTGGATAAGAGTCTACTAAAAGCTGTAAATGCAAATAGTTATGCTAGAGGTAATACAGAGCCTCACTCAAACCCACAGCCTCTTGGTCCGTCACTGAGTAGTCCACCAGTAGACCACCACAACCCCTCAACGATAGGCATGTAGTCATAATGTTTTGGCTCATCTGTATAACCTTGTGTTTGCATGTATTGGCATCTGCTGCTTGAGATATATTAGCTAATGGATTAGATGACATCTACGTACAGGAGTGACAGAGGCACGGAACGAGAGAGGGAGGGAGAGAGACTGTCTCTGTGTCTGACTGTCAATGTCAAAGCCAGGAGAGCTAAACGATCTCTACATTTTCAGCTCATGGCAAGACACAATTAGAAATCTATTTGCAAAAGGAAGTCTTGGCCTTTTCCAAGCGAGACGGTAGCTGAGAATGACATGTGGAGTAGATGCCATAAAAAAGCCTTCCAGCTACACAATCAGAGGTCAGTTCAAGAAGTCTTTTCACCAATTAGCTAAGAAATGTTACTCACAGACACACGGCCCCGCTGAGGGCAGAATTACAGCCCGTGAATGGCATATGAAGTCATAAATCACAGAGGTAGTCCTGGAGATTATCGCTCCTCCCACTGACTTCAGTTAGACCAAACAGCACTTTCCCTGCCATCAGCGGTCTTAAAATAAGTTAATCGGCATACTTAAATATCATGGCTTTTTAAGGAGATATTCAGTTGCTATTTAATCTTTTTCAGCGCAACTGCTAAAGTCCCTCTATTAAATCCTTTCCCAAATCTGGCCTCTGTAGTCTGTAGTAAAATGTCACCTGCCGTGGGCAGAAAGGCTAATGTTTGATTTAAGCTCCAGGAAGAAACACAGATTTGTCAGAAAAATACATCTACCATCAGTCCTCTCTTTAAAGGCCCTTTTACCATTTCTCTGTCTCTCTCTCTCTCTCTCTCTCTCTCTCTCTCACACACACACACACATACACAATTGCTCCTCATTTTTAATACTGTCTTTCCCCCACTTTCTCTCTCTAGTTTCTCTCACATACAACTGCTGCTCATTTTAATGCTCTCTTTCACACTCACACACACACACACACACACACACACACACAATTGCTCATTTTAATACTCGTTTATTCTTTTTACTCATTCATTCATTCTCTCCCTCGTTTCTCTCTAAAAAACATACACTTTCCTTTCTCACTACTTTTCCTTTACCTTTTGTTACTTTTACTGTACTCTCTCTCTCTCTCTCTCTCTCTCTCTCTCTCTCTCACACACACACACACACGCCCACGCACGCACACACATACGCACACATACACACACCAAGTTACTGGGCTACTTCATGACTCCATTTGACCGCGCTGCTCGGTACCGGCTCCCCGTTTATTGTGATACAGTGGAGTTATTGACGACTGGGCCCCATTAGGAGCAACAGCCGAGCCACCGCGCCTGGCAATTACCGAGCGCACGAGCCCCCGCCGCAGCCCGGGCTGTCCCGCGGGAGCTGCCACCGCGCGCCGTTAATCAATCTGATTTAGAGCGGACAGGGACGCGCGCGCGCCGGCCGACACGAGCCGCACCGGGGAGACACGCGCGTGACCTGCATCTCATTCCCAACCCCGGGAAGCCGGCGAGAGAGAAAAAAAAATTGGATGTATGCGGTCCCGGGGACGCAGGGAGGGAGGAGAGGGAAAGAGACGCGGCTTGTAGACTGGGATAATTAATGAGAAGATGTGAGAAGAATTTAGTTGCATTTTATTTGTATAACGCTTTTTACAGCAGATATTGCCACAAAGTGGCTTTACCTATAACCGACCCCATGTCCCTAACGAGCAAGCCTAAGGCGACAGTGGGAAAAAAGCCTTTTATAGTAAACAGGGAGGAACCAAGACTGAGAAGGATATCCCATCAGCTTCCGGGCGAAACCGGTTTAAACTAATGTGTGTATGTACAACGTGTGTGTAGAAATGTAATGTTTTAAGTTAGCATTTTGTTCAACATTAAAATTAGTTCAAGAAGGCCCAGTTGGTTATAGATGTTGAGGCCTCTATAGCTATCAGGTGAGAGTTCAGTCATTAAAGTACTGTCCAGTTCATTTGGTAGAGAATGTTATGGGTGCAGGCAGGTCTCCACGGAAGATTGGACGCGGAGAAAAAAGCGTCGTGAAACGAACAAAATCTCGTGCGCCATGCCGCGGTTCACGTTATGAAAAGGCGAGGGGATCGCAGGTGTTGTGGAAGTCTCGCCGGGGCACGTGGAAGTTGCCCCGCTTTACCCCGCGTTTGACGGGATGAAATGGATTAGTTTAGTGCAGCGCCGCAGCAAATCTGCATATATTAACACACAGCACACACGACATTCAGGTTTATATTTCAGGGGGGGGAATGAATTCATCTCGCATTCCCAATGCAGCTCCACCATTTACCTTTGGGTTCGGGTTATTAAAGAGCTGCGGGGGTACTCGCTCTCCAATTCAAAGCCCCAACAGCCACATAACAAATAAAAATGTATTGTAGACTTTATTGTGGAGTATTAAAGTGGATTTTGTTTCAACATAGCGTGCAGATTTACATAGGTTTAAGTCAGGAGCCTAGTCCCTTTTTGGTGTGTGTTCAGAATTTTAAAGCCAATCCTAGGCATTTGTGGACCTTGGGGTATGTTATAGAATGCAACCGGTGTGTCGGGCATTACAGGAAGGCCTTCCTATAAATTACATGCAGCACATAGATCAATACCAGCATCCCTTTGGACTTTAGCCATCCAAGCTCTCTCTCTCCCTCCCACTCTCTTTGCTCACTCGTTTCCACTTCTTCATGTGTTTGCTCATCCCCATTTACTCCAGTTTATGCATATCCAATCTTTTTTGGAGATTGGAACAGAAGAATAGATGTTATTCGCTTAGAAACATTCTGTATGTGCAGGCATGCTTCTTTCACAAGGACCTGACTTTCCCCTAAAAGATGTGAAGACCTGAGATTTGTCAGGTTTATGGGCATTCAAAGACATATTTTATATGAGGACAATCCTGATTACAAAAAATACTTTCACAGAAATCTTCCAGTATTAATAAAAAACTCCAGAGTTGTTTTTGGTTACTAGGGTTAAGGTCAGGGGTGGGTGTTGTACTATATAGATCTAGTAATTATGGGAGTCAGTGGAAGTACCTCAAAAAGAAAGAGACGGGTGTGTGTGAGAGTGTGTGTGAGTGAGAGAGATGGAGACTATTGTCCAATGTCCAATGAGATTTAAGGGTGTAAGGTCATTGCCCATCTCATCTATTTGAGACGGACCCAGTGGACAGGAAGAAACAGAGATGGCATTATAGAGCAAGGGAGAGAATAGTGAGATAGACTGAAAGGGAACACAGAGAGGAGGATGTTCTTATTTTATCAGCTTTACAGCTTCGGCCATTATTCATCTGTTGATCTACACTGGAACTGTTCTGACATAAAACTTGTACTAGACATAGATTTTTTAAAGAACTGAATACAATTGAGTTCACTCATGACAAAAGAAAAATGATTTTCAAATGTGTGCATTGCAAAACATTTAAACTGTTATAACCTTTGACTTTCTCTCTGGGTGTTCGTGTGCATGTGTGTGTATAACAGGTAAGGGCAAGCGCAATTGCACAGGATGCAGACCAGAACTACGACTACGCCTCAAACAGTGTGATACTTCACCTAGACGTGGGAGACGAGGTGTGTGTGCAGTTGGATGGTGGCAAGGTTCATGGAGGAAACACCAACAAATACAGCACCTTTAGTGGGTTTCTTATTTACCCTGACTGACGCACACACCTACAAACACACCACATCTAAATTAATTTCAGATGCAATTAAGTGAAAATGAATAAAACCATTACCAATACAGTATTTGTGTGTGTGTGCATGAGTATTACAATGTTTAGATTATTATCAGACTTACTTGTGGTTCTTGCAAAGAACCCGAAAATGACAGGGACAGGTGTTTGCTTCAGCTTCCAAACCACATTTTCTCTCTCTCTCTCTCTCTCTCTCTCTCTCACCATCCCCACATGCAAACCCTGCACAGAGGGCATGTTTGTTGATCACATTGTTAACGAGGTTGTAGACTGATCGTATTGACAGGTTGTCACTAATTCCACTCACACAAACACCCTCAGTCTATTGCACACACACACCCACATACACATACGGGCCTCCTCAGATCATTGCACACATCAGCAGGTGAGTTGCAGCAGTGTTTAAGGTTGCTTCTCTTAAGTGTTTCAACAGGTTCCTGCCGGCTGATGGGTTCTGCCTCTCTCTGTCCCCAAAGCACACTGTCTGTATAATCATTGTGTTCTCAAATTATTTTTTTGTAGTCAGAATTTATAATCACTGAGAAAATGGTTCCTCTCTTAAATTGTGCATATGGGATTCAGTTGGTTGCAGATGTGTTGCTTATTGCAAAAAGTAAACAAACAGAGAAACATGCCAGTATTTCCTTTAATGTGAAATAAGGACTACTGTCCTGACATGGCATAGTATCGGCTCAAAGAATAAAAAAAAAATCGAAATTCTCATCTTCACATCACTCCTAAGGGTGCATACAGTAAGATCATCTCTTTATTATTGTATGGATTTTGTGGCACGAATAGTCACTGCGTTGCTTCCCTCAGTCTTCTTAATATGTACATTATATTTAACATTTAATTTGCTTTATAACAGATTAACTTGGAGTTTAATATTGAACTACAATTCACCCACATCTCTGGTGTATTACAGAAAAAGAAAGCACTGTGTGGAGTATGAGACTTAATCAATTATACATGACCAATTATTCATGTTTGGGTAAAGGAGACGGACAGACAGACAGACACACACACACACGTATCATGTATATACAACCTCTTCTGAGTGTCTGTGTTGCCTTGTTGTGTGATCTATGTTCCAATATAAAGTATGTGGATTTAGCTTTAAGTGTTACTGGTAATGGACTGTTTGTTGTTTAAATGCTTTGCAGTTCCGGAACTGTTCGGTTCTTTAATATAAATATTTATTCTGCCATATTAAAGATTAAATGAGAATAAAAACGAAAACTTTCAAAACCTGTGTTTTTTGAAATTCATATAATTTTTTTCTTTTTTTCACCCATTTTGTATCATTTTCACTCTCTTTAAACTGTTCAGAGGAATGTATGAGGTTGGGGCTGTAGCCAGAGAGCTGCAGTGGAGTTGCTAATTAAAAGGAAGAAGGCCAGAGCTGAACCTCTAGCATCAGGCCTTACGATGCTGTGCTTTACTAAGGGCTTCTCCCACATCCACATTTTCAAAGGGACAGTGTGCAGGAGATGCAGAAGAATGACATGAATAGGGTGCTACAGAAAAATGATGGTCACAAGCCTCGAAAAGACAGACAGACAGACAGAGAGAGACAGATATGGGAATCAGCAATCCATACTCATTATTTATCTACTGAAGGCCAGTCAGAAAGAAGTTGATACTGACAAGCTTACATACATTATAATAATCAATACAACACACATGCACACACACACACAACACAAAAACACATTAATCATGCAAAATGATGATCTTAAATCTGACTAACTTGAGACTACTAATCAACAGGTACATGTAAATCTCTCTCTCCCACACACACATATACACACACAGTAATTGGTCACTGAGCTACTGACAGTATTGATCATTATTCACTCCCCATCTCTCTCTCTCACACACACACACACACATAAACACACACCTATCCCTGGTAATGAGGGGAATGGTTGTGAGTATCTTTTGAGGGCAGATAATGAAAAGGTCAAAGAGCTGCTGTTGGTGAGACAGAAACAAACACAAAGCCGCCCCAAAGTAGACAACTGTGACATAAACAAGCCTCGGCAAGACAGAAAAAGAACAAACCACAGGCCAGTCCAACACATTAGCAATTTACCAAATCCAGGCTAAACGCTCAGGACATCTTCTACTTTTAATACAATCAGGCAGCAATAGAAATATAAAAGAGTGAAAGGAGCACTAAAATGATAGATTTCAGTTATGGGATTAAATATTGGTGGGAATTCAGTATTTGTATTGTTATTCCTAATATCCTTGTAAGCAGCACACATTTACACGTGTGTATTTGCAAGGATATGTATTAAGGTTATTTTTAAAAAATACTGCAGTATACTCTGTAAAGACTCAGATTTTGAGAAGAATTATTCATGATAGGATATAAGGGGAATTACCACAGGATCTAATGGTTCCGGTTAAAATTAAATGTTATAATGCATAAATGAATTAAATTCAATGATGTGGTTATAGCTGTACTTTTGAAGTAACTATAAAGTGTTAAAGTTGATTAATACCCCTGGTGCATGGATAAACATTTTTTTCTTCAAATGTTGTTGGAAAATCATATTGAAATGTATAATTTAACCGCAGTTCCTTGTCCTGTCTCACAGCGCCCCCTACTGCTGGAATACATGTTATGTATTCCCGAAATGTTATGTTACTTTATGTTCTGTTCTGTTAGGTTACCTTACGTTACGTAATGTTATGTCATGCTATGTGTTACGTTATATCTTATGTTATATTACTGAGTAGGATGTGGGTATGTAGAAAGAATAATAAACATTCAGTTTGAGTACTTCATATCAACATCATATGGATGACTGAAGATTTTCTACAAACACATGCAGGCGCTTTGTGTTTAACTTTCTTATTCCGGGTAGAAATTCACTGATTGCTTTTTATTTCATGAAATGGCTAGTGACGCTTTTGTAATCATATAAGCAGCTAAATTTGATCAGCACTAAATTTGATCAATACTCTATGCAACACTGACTTTTGTTTTCTCGACAGGATTAAGTCGTGAAAATATGGTCAAAATTGTATCCTGGTTATGAATATGACGACACATCATAGCAAGTATTTTTGGAGAAGGGGGAGGGGATTCACAGGCCACTGAAATGGGCTCTGCCATAGTGGCTCAAAAAAAAAAAATCACAGCTTCCTATAAAGACTCGTGGCTCCAGTCCGAGCCAAAATGGGTGCAGTTTCATTTTAATGTCAAAGCTTCTGAATATTGGCGCAACAATAACGCTGTCCACTAGGCGGCGCTGCGTGTCCAAAATTTGCCTGTAGACAAAGATGGCGGTACGGAAGAAAGACGGCGGCCCGAATGTAAAATATTTCGAAGCGTCTGATACCGTCGCGCAGTTCGACAATGTCCGCGTTTGGCTGGGCAAGAATTATAAAAAGGTACTGCTCGTTTATTTGCGTTTGAACCCGGCTGATCAATCCATGTTAAAGCGGGATAAAAGTAGAAGGAGTGATGAGAGGCAGAAGAGCGGGTTGGCCGGAGGGGAGGGGAGCGATGGAGAGAAATCCAGCTGTTTAAATCCAACCAAGAGAAAACGAAACAATAGAAGATGCGACTGTGGAGCCTGGGGGCAGCGCGTGGCGGCGTTTCCGTTATTTTCCGCTATTTACATCGCACGATGGTCTATCAGCCACGTTTAATACGACGTTTTCATTAAGGTCCCGGCCAGCGCTTTCTTTTATCCGAACGAGACGCTGCCGGTAGCGGGTTAACGGTGCTGCGCGAGCTACCCACATCTGCCCCCACCGCTCCAGATGTGCGGCGGCGTTTGCATGGCAACCATCAAAAGGTAGACGTTTATAACCAATCGGTGAATTAGAATCCGAGATTTAAAAAATATATATACAAAAACAAACACGACGAATGGAATGGCGATTTTTAGGTGTAGTGTGATAATTATCCCTCAGCTATAATAATGACCCTCTGTTTTTAAACCAGGTCACAAGGTTATAAGTAACAACTTAAGGTACGATTTACAAAAGATAGTAAAGCCGTTACAATGAACTTTAAATACCTAAATTAATTCATCAAAGACCTCAATGACTGACTCGTCTGATAACGTCTCAAGTCATTGATTATTTCTTTTAACCCTGTCTCGGTAACTAACGTTGCTACTAAGAGTATATGACTAACGTCGGTTTTACATGCACAAACCAACTCTGAGTTCTTCTGTCGAAATGCCCCTTTACCCAAACTGCTATTTTTGTCTCTTTCTTGGGGTCTGGGTCTTGATCGGGGGGTACAGTATCCCCCAGTACCCTCCGTAATTCGAACCATGCCTTTACCCTCCGTAACAAACTGGCTCCGTGACCTACACTCAATACCACCGTCTCATTCTCTCGATGTAGTTTTCTCACATAGAAGCTCGTCGTCCGTTAACTTTCCCCGCGGTTTGTGAAGGCGGCGGCCGTTACAGGAGCAACTTCCAGCGGCGCGAGCGGGGTCGGGTGGCGGGGTGGGCGGGGCCACGTGCAGGCACAGGTAGGAGCGAACCATCGCGCGGGGCGGGGGAGGGGCGGGGTGCTGATGAGTGACAGGTTAACATGTGGTTTAGCTCTTGATTAGTCCACATGGGCTCGAATCGGTTCCAGAAAATCCTCTCCTTCTCACCCTACAGATTCCCCAGGTCCGCGTAAAATGAGCAGGTTAAATAGGGTGTGTTGGGGAAGTTACTTTAAACGGCAGTTTGCACGCTGCTTGGTTTTAAGTGTCTAGGTTACAGTCAAGCTGTTGTTTTAATAAAGTAGTTGCAAGCTAGAGAGAAAAAGGAGCTAACTACATCAAGCTTTTTCACCTAGTAAGACTTATATATTTGTACTGCAGGATACTCTTAAAGCAAATTAATTGATGAATTAATTAATATGAATATCTATTTTTTTAATCAGTGTAATTTACAATAAGGTTTCAATGAGGTAGAGAGTGTTTTGATTTCAGCTTGCTTTTTAACTCCCAAGTCCTCCAGAATGTTTGTATTTTTGACATACATGGGCCAGACGTCACCACCAGGTAGCACCAGGTAGTTCCTTCTGCATGGCAGAACATACTCTTGAAGGTGTTTGTTCTGCCATTTCGCTTTTCAGAGTTGCACGTTTTGATAAGTATGGCCTCAGATTTTTTCCTTTTACTTTGCCAAGGTGCACTCTGTCCTCCAACTCCATCTTGCAACACCGCCATTTGTCAAGAGAGAAAATTTATTTTTTGTAATGATTGGGGTTTTGCCACACTACTCTAACAAAATACATCTATTTTTAAAATTGGATAGAATACATATTATAAAGACATTTTTAACTTACAAAACCGTAGAACTGACTTAATAGATGCTGAGCAAAAATACAATGGTGACTATAGCATGTGTTAATGAAATGGTGAAGATATTGACATTTACATTTGCAGTATTTATCAGATGCTCTTTCCCAGAGAGACTTTTGTTTTCTAATTACAGGGACAGTCCCCCTGGAGCAACTTGCTCAGTTTGATTTAAGCTCTTTTGATATTCAGTCCCCCAATCTTATGGTCACCAATGAAGGGTTTCAGTCACTCAGATCACAGCCGCTCACTGTTATGATGTGATCCGTAAAGTGGAGGCAGTGTCCTTCCATTGCATTCCTCTGCCGGTGAGGATCTGTTATAACAATACATCTCACATATTGTAAATGGTAAATGGTAACTTGTAGAAGAAGATTATATATTCTAAGACTGATACTCACAAATGTGAGTTGAAGAGCAACTGACAGTCACAGTGAAGGAAGTGAGGCAGCTTCATCTGCTTCAGTATTTTATTTCTGTATAATAATAAAGTGGTCATGCAGAGCAGCTATAAAAC
Organism: Distichodus sexfasciatus; assembly: GCA_032718565.1. Lineage (NCBI taxonomy): Eukaryota > Metazoa > Chordata > Actinopteri > Characiformes > Distichodontidae > Distichodus > Distichodus sexfasciatus. The sequence continues at coordinate 8,646,055 of JAVGVS010000003.1, forward strand.
ATCTGGATGCTGCCCTGATGTGGAGTCAGGCTCCTACAATTTGAAGTATAATTGTTTCAAGTTTTATGTAGCAGCCGGTCTGAAGATTTTTTAATAAAAGAAAGAAAGCAAAAAAACTCAAACACTACTATTATTATTTTGTATATATTACTTAACCTTCACCCACTCTCTCTCTCTGTGTAGTACATCCAAGCAGAGCCCCCAACCAATAAGTCTTTGTCCAGCCTGGTTGTTCAGCTGCTGCAGTTTCAGGAGGAAGTTTTTGGGCGTCATGTCAGCAACCCTCCTCTCACCAAGCTACCGGTATGCACACACACCTTTCCAAGATTCATTTCCATTTTCCAAGCTTAACATGGCTTAATAAGCTTGTGCTTCTTTTTCTGTACAGATGAAGAGTTTTCTGGACTTTAAGGCGGGTGGAGCTTTATGCCACATACTTGCTGCTGCATACAAGTTTAAGAGTGACCAAGGATGGTGAGAAAAGTCATGCACACAGTGAAAGTGAGATTTTTGCAATGGTAATAATATCAACATCCCTGATTTGATACATGTTTGTATCTAAGGAGACGATTCGACTTCCAGAATCCTTCTAGAATGGATCGTAATGTTGAGATGTTTATGACTATAGAAAAGTCATTGGTACAGGTAATTCTCCCTCTCTTTCATTAGATCAGATAACACATATACATTCAATTATGTGATAATACGTTGATTGTTGTGATGTGAAAGTGTAATCCCTTGTTAATCTGCTGTACCATTTGTAGAACAACTGTCTGACTCGGCCTGTAATCTACCTGAGCTCAGAGATTGAGCCCAAGCTGCTATCAAAACTGAAGGACATCATTAAACGTCACCAGGTGCAATCTGTGTGTCTGTTTGTGTGTGTGAGAGAGAAATCACATGAAAGTGTCATTACATAATTGGATTTTCTCATATTTGTCTTTAAATTATTGCTGTGTTTATGTGCAGATGAGCGTGAGAAAAAGTTGTTAAACTTAAGCATTTGTGGGAAAAACTGTTGTAACTGTGTATGTGTGTATTTCAGGGATCCATAACTGAAGATAAACAGTCTAGTTCTCATATTGTGGTGCCGATACCTGCCAGTCTGGAGGAGGGTGAGTCCATTAGAACTAAAACAGTGCAGAATGAGAGAAACCTTTTCTGTTAAGTGAATGATATGAGTGTGTGGGTATGTTTTCTGTGTTGTGCAGAGGAGTGGGTCCGTCCAGTCATGAAGAGAGATAAACAGATGCTGCTACATTGGGGTTACTGGCCCGACAGGTAAGGACTGTTTATACACACAACCTAACAGACACACACCCACTCACACATACAGTATATACATACAAACACAATCATCTCACATAAGTTGTTGTATGTGTTTTTATGTAGTTATGACACATGGATCTCAGCCAGTGAAGTGGAGGCAGCAGTGGAGGATGCACCCAGTCCTGAAAAACCCAGGAAGGTCCGAGCACTCTCTTGAATCCTCTCTCTCATTCTCACGTTCACTCTGCTTCTCAGTTCTTTCTCTCACTCTTCCCGTTCCACTGCCCTTCTGGTGTGTTTTATTCCTCACATTTTTTGCTTGCAGGTTCATGCTAAGTGGATTCTGGATTTGGATCAGTACAATGAATGGATGAATGAGGAAGACTATGAGGTTGGAGAGGGAGGCACAAGGAGGAAAAGGATCTCAGCCAAGACTCTGACGGATGAAGTGAGTGCTCCAGATGAGAAGAGAGACAAAAAACCTGGCAATGCAAAGAAGAGGAAGCGTTCCCCCTCTCCGTCTCCCACTCCTCCTCCTCAGGAGAGCAAGAAGAAGAACACCAAGAAAGGGTAGGAGAGCAGACACACATCGTCAGATACCACACTTAGCCGATTTGTCATTGCTCAACTGTGGTGTGTGGGTGTGTGTGTGTGTGTGTGTGTGTAGGCCCACAACTCCGTACACTAAGTCGAAGCGTGGCCAGAGGGAGGAGGAACAGGAGGATCTGACAAAAGACCTGGAAGAGTCCTCACCTGCACCTGCTGCAGAGGAAAGCTCCATGTCTAAATCAGGTAACACAAACACACATATATGCTTGGGGTGCAAATCACAAGTTTCATCACAATACAATATCATATTGATTTAACGGACAACGATTTGATGTCTGCCCGTATCAGACAAAAATGCTATGATATCATTTCGATTCAATCAGTTCAGGAACCAGTGATCGATATACTGTAAATCAGATCATATCATCATTTAACACAATAACTTCCATTCATATCGAACAACAAAAATGTCTTTTGACCCTTTTATTCCTGATCCATATCCCACAGTAGCCTGTATTATCTCTCTTAATAAAAGTTGTGATAAAATCTGCTGATATCTCCATGCTTGCTTGGCAAGGGCTGTTACAATATGTCTGATTGATTTTGGATTGATGCTTTGGGCTTGTTGATCATTTAGTCAATGTATTGATAAACCCCTAAGACATACACAAACAAAACCTACAATACCTCATCAACTAAGCACTAGCCCAAGTCCAATATCTTATTATTTAGTGTTCTAAACAAGCTCTTTCTGTGTGTTTATAGTAACCAAGAAGGACTCTGACTCAGCTCCAGGGAAGGGTGGAACAATGACGGATCTGGGTCAGTAGATCTGTGTGTGTCTCTGATAGCTGTGTGTCATAAGCTTCTGTGTGAAAGCTATGTGTGTGGATACCAGAAGTGGACAGTAGTGAAGTAAAATACTTGAGTACTGTACTTAAGCATTAAGTATGTTTTGTGAGTATCTGTACTTTATCTTTACTCAAGTAAAAATATATACTCAAGTCCTTGAATACTCAAGTACAATTAACTGCACAACTTTGACTCAAGTAGCAGAGTTGTACTTGGCCATCCCTTGATGAAAGTTATATGGATGACATCTGTGTGTACTGAGAGTGATAGCAGCATTATTCTCTTTAACACTTAAGTCCTCTCTCTCTATGTGCAGATGAGCAGGAGGACGAGTCTATGGAGACAGTGGGAAAGGTAATGTATTTTTTATAAACCAAGTCTCACTACTGTAAACTGTAAACTAAAGTGTATTCTAATGTATCTGACATTAAACACTGGGTTTGTATGCGTGTGTGTTAGGAGGAAGAGGAGGGCTCTCCCAGTGTAAAAGGAGAGCCAGTGAAAGGTGCTGACCTTCATGAGGATAATGTGACAGAGCAGACTCACCACATTATCATTCCCAGTTACGCCGCCTGGTTTGACTACAACAGGTAAAATCCATGCACCACCATTTCCCACCATGCCACTGTGTCATCAGCCATATCAGGACAATTAAGCCCTCAACTTGTTATTTTAAGAAAAATCTTTTAAAATTCTCTCTGTCTCTCTCTCTCCACCTCTCTCAGTGTTCATGCTATAGAGCGTAGAGCTCTGCCAGAGTTCTTTAATGGAAAGAACAAGTCAAAGACGCCTGAAATGTGAGTCAATACAGAAAAAATACATGAAACATCTTTTACAAATCTGTTAAAAATCACTTTTTTAAACTTCACATTACTCTCCCTCCCTGTCCATTGCAGATATCTAGCTTACCGTAACTTCATGATTGACACATACCGGCTGAACCCACAGGAGTATTTGACCTCTACAGCTTGCCGTAGGAACTTGGCTGGAGATGTTTGTGCCATTATGAGGTCAGTAGGGGAACAACAACACTGACAAGCTATAGTAGACTCGATTAAATTGTTTAATTTTGTTGGTTAATTGTGTGACATACTCTATGGGCTGGTTTCTTGGTCATGAATTAAGGCTAATCTTGGACTAAATTGTAGTACCAATGGAGATTTACCATTCAAACTCAAAACTAGTCCAGGACTAGGCTTAATCCTCAACTGGGACATTGGCGCTTTGGGTTTAAGGATGGGGCAACTTCTTTTTCAACGCTGCCTGTGTGTGTGTATGTGTGTGTGTGCAGGGTTCACGCATTCCTGGAGCAGTGGGGATTAATTAATTATCAGGTGGACTCTGAGTCTCGTCCCACTCCCATGGGTCCACCACCCACATCTCACTTCCATGTGCTGGCAGACACACCATCCAGCCTAGTGCCACTACAGCCTAAAGCTTCTCAGGTATCTTTCTTTTTAAAAATGTTTGTTTTCTGTCAAAGAATAAATTTATGATACACAAACATCTACCCACGTACTCGGTAGCCCAAAATTCAAGCATCCCACTGGGAATACTCCAGAATCTATCTATTAGACACGTTGATTACAATGAGTATAAGCACTTGTTGTTAGTATCTAATAAAGAGGTTAGAGAGTGTATACATAAATATCTATTACAGATGGTCCATTATGTTGTGTCTGTGCTCTGTAGACCCCGTCCTCCCAGCAGATGCTGTCTTTCCCAGACAAAGTGAAAGACAAACCAACAGATCTGCAGAACTTTGGCCTGCGAACAGACATGTACAGCAAGAAGAGCGGTCCAGCTAAGGTGAGCTGAAGGACACAGAGCTCTGGGTGTGGACTGTTCTCTTGAGGTGTTTGGGATTGGGGGGGTTGGATTGGGATTTTGAGGGAGTTGGAAACTAGTGACAAGAGTCTGAGGCTGTGTGTCTTCTTACAGGGTAAAAATGCAGCCAGCGCCACACGGGAGTGGACCGAACAGGAGACACTGCTCCTACTGGAGGTACCGTAGATACACGCACCTACATACATACATACACCCACAGGAATGGACCTTAATAATATATTCCTTTCAATTTTGTAATCCAACTCTAAGCTTTACCCTTACTTTTCCCCCTAATAAACAAATTTTGCAGCCTAAATCGTAAGTCCACGGACCTGAAATTAGGGCTTATGTGCATCGTAGCAGAGAAATATTGGAGCAGTCAGCTTACAGGGTGCGATGCAGAAAAGGCAAATTCATGGGATGTTTGGCCAATTAGTGTGAATAAGGTGTAAAATGAATCACCTGACTTGGCTCAACATTGTAACGAAGAGTATTTTTGGTGATTTCACAATGTTGAGGCAAAGATAAACCAGTCAAATACTGGGGTGTGGCATATGTTTTTGAAACTGCTGTACTGATGAAGTGCATCCTCAGTTTTCTCACAATAGGCCCGTCCTCCTCATATTAGGGTTCCAGCACACTTAGCGATAATATGGCCAACATGCTATAAGCAGTGCATCTTTTGCTTAAAAAGCCTTGGAGGCTACATGAAAAAACTATAACTGTTAAATAAGTGTAACTCTAAATATTTATATTTGCTGCTTTGTCTCTCTTTTGTACTTCGGTGCTTGAACACCATTAATTGCGGCTATATATTTTGTTTGAATTTCTTTAAATTTGAAAGCTGTTATCAGTGTTACTGTAAAATGTAAAATGATAAATGCTTTTTATTTTTCTTTACTTTTGCTTTACTATTCATGTTCTTTATATATTAATATTAGTATTATTTATATTAATCTTTATTGTTCTGCACATTTAGGGACTGGAGATGTATAAGGATGACTGGAATAAGGTTTCCGAGCACGTGGGCAGTCGTACGCAGGACGAGTGCATCCTTCACTTCCTTCGCTTGCCTATCGAGGATCCCTACCTTGAGGACAGCTCCTCATCCCTGGGGCCGCTGGCCTATCAGCCAGTCCCGTTCAGCCAGGCAGGAAACCCCGTCATGAGCACTGTGGCGTTCCTGGCCTCAGTAGTCGACCCACGTGTGGCCTCCGCTGCTGCCAAGTCTGCTCTAGGTGAGAAGTCAAAGATCAACGTGAACAGGAGAGATTTACAACCCAGACAAGTATACATCACTGTACTTGAATCAAAACCTTTAAAATGAGGACTATGTAACTCAGTGTTGGGGAAGTTACTTTTAAACGGTATTTTTTTAAGCTACAAGATACTTAGAAATAAAAGTAGGTAAGCTACAGCCAAGCTAATCATTTAATATAGTAGTTAGCTAAATGACAGAGATGAAAGCTGTTTCATGGCTACAGATTAATGCTTCCATCTTCAGGTGGACTTCATCTTCTAACTCCATCTCGAAGCTGCCAAGAGCATGCTGTGATGCAATGACCTTGCACTGTGTGGGGACAGTAGCCTATCAGATGCCATTTCTGTGAATTCAACACCAATCAAACAAAACAAAACATGTATTTATCTCTCTTTCAAAGATGTTTCTCATAGTTGAAAATATCCTTCTTTGTAAAGAGAGATTTTTTTCTCTTTTGTGACAGTGTAGCATTTTGCTGTGATTCATTATAATTAAAAAAGTATTAGTTACTTTTAAAGCTACAGCATTTTAAAAGTTGAATCGCTACTGAAAAGAAGTTAGCTAGTCCCCAACACTTGTCTTACTGTACATAAAACCTGATTTTAATGCTTGTTGTGTGGATGATGCCAAGACATGACCTTATGAGTTTGTGTGTTGCAGAGGAGTTTTCTCGCATGAAGGAGGAGGTGCCTGCTGCCCTGGTGGAGGCCCACGTGCGTCGGGTGGAGGAGGCGGCTAGAGTCAGCGGCAGACCAGATCCTCTGTATGGCCTGGAGGGCAGTGGCATCGCTGGAACCGGCCTGGAGGACTCAGAGAAGCCTGGTAACATAAACACACACTCCACTATCCTGAAGAATTTATAATCAATATGTGAATCATTTCAAAAGGGAAGAAATACATTTCTCACTTTAGCAGAAGAAAGCAGTGAGGAAAGCAAAAGCAGTGATGGACAACCCATTGAAGAGAAACGAGACAGTAAGGTAGGTCTCCATTCACTGTAAAGCCTTTTAACTCTGTGCAAAACATCCCTAAAATCTTGTTCACATTACATGATTTTAAGGCTGTTTTGGGGAATAGCCCTCAAATGGGCACAACTCTATGTTTGATGAGCGATCAACAATCGCTATATGTGAATACTACAAAGACGTGATCATTCAAGCATGCCGACTAGTCATAGACTCAGGCCAGATATCTAGCCTGCTGAACAAATGGGCCAGTTGCTGAGCCATTCTTAAAAAACATAGTTTTTGCGAAGAATCCGACAATCACTAATTTTTCTTATTTAAGATTTGTTCTTAGGTAGTAACAGAATCTACGAACGCTGAAGAGCACTCTCAGGCTAATTTTATTGCATGCGCGTTTGGGTAACACTAGCTTATTGGGTTTTTATCAATTTTACAATTGTATAATTATCTACTACTCAAATCTAAACACATTCTTGAGAACAAGTTTAAGAAAAAAACATATTGGTGGATGGAAAATCTCAAAAGAGAAAGTTGCTTTATGGAGAAGACAGACCAGTCGTCCTGAAAGATCATACAGGCAGTGATCCCCTCTCGTCGTCTGTCTGTGATTGGGAGTCTCAAGTTTGTATAGCTGTAACAGTGATCCGACTGTTTTCAGAGATGTGTCAACATTCAGTCTGTCTTTAAAGGGCACAGAATGTGAATCCATCCTTGTGATCTTTGTCTCCCAGGAGGGTAAAGATGGAGCAAGTGAAGAGGAGGAAAAGCAAGGAGAGAATGGAAAGAAGGAAGAGGAAAGAGGGAGAGAGGCTGATGCTGAAAGAGAGGCAGAAAAGACAGACTCAGAGATGGGTGTGTTTATTTAATCAGAGTGGAAGACAAATAAAATGGAGTTTGTCACAAAGAAATCTCTAGTCATCCAAGCATCTCTCTCTTTTTTAATGTCTCATTATCAGGTGATGGAGAGAAGGAGAAGGAAGGCAAGGAAAGCGCTGAAGAAGGACAGAGGGAAGGAGAGAGTGAGGGTGAGAGAAAAGCCAAGGTGGAAAGAGAGGTGGGGGAGGGAAACTTGGCCACAGCTGCTGCTTCTGCCCTCGCTGCTGCCGCTGTCAAAGCTAAGGTGGGTGGATCTGTAGGAGTGTAAGTGCACACATTCAACGTTATGTTGAGTAATAAAGTGGCAAAAAGGCTTCTTTAAATATTAGTGAACTTAAATGACTCTGTCTGCATAGCACCTGGCTGCGGTGGAGGAGAGAAAGATCAAGTCTCTGGTGGCGCTGCTGGTGGAGACCCAAATGAAGAAGCTGGAGATCAAGCTGAGGCACTTTGAGGAACTAGAGACCATTATGGATCGTGAGAGAGAAGCAGTAAGTTCATTTGGGGAATGGGCTTTTACTAGTAGACTTCTTTCTTCTCAGTTTTATCCTGGTTCTCAAATTTCTAAACATTTCACAACACAATGTTATAGCTGGTGTATATCATTCCTGCTTGTGTTGTGGAAGCTACTTTTAAACAGTAGTTTTTCAAGCTGCAAGCTACTATGATTAAAAGTGGCTAAGCTACAACCAAGCTACTGTTTTAATGTAGTAGTTACTGACACTACAAGCTACAGAGAAATAGTAGCTAACTACATCGTAGCTATTTCACGGCCACAGACTTACCTCCATCTTCGCCAAGGTGGACTCCATTCTGTGACTCTCCAGGACCTTGCAGCTGCTAGGAGTGCGCTGAGATGCAGTGACGTCATGGTTTCCTATCAAATGCCACTCCGGCCAATTCAACCCCACTCAGAAACACCTCCTAGAAAATGTCTGCGTTTTAAAAGTAGTTTCATGCTGATAAGTTACTGAAAAGTAGTTAAGCTAGTAGAATCGCTATATGTAGTCAGATACTCCTCAACACTGTTTGTGATGTGTGTGTGTGTGTGTAGTTGGAGTATCAGCGGCAGCAGCTACTCGCAGACCGCCAGTCGTTCCACATGGAGCAGCTGAAGTATGCCGAGATGAGAGCACGGCAGCAGCACTTCCAGCAGATCCAACACCAGCACCATAGCAGCCAACCCAGCAGCCAGTCTGGCAACGCAACGCCCACAACCCACCAACCTACGCCCAACACTACTGCCCCGCCCCCCACGCCCAGTCCTGCCCCCGCCCCCACCGCCGCCACACCCACCAACGCTCCCAGTGAAGCTCCTCCACCTTCAGGCTCTTACACCTCTCCACCAAACAACACACAGGCTGCACCAGGGCACGGTGAGGAAAAATTAACCTACGATCTCTCTCTCTCTCACACACACACACACACACACGGTAAATAAAACCTACTAATTTTTATAGAGCGGTACTTCCTGATGAGAACCGGCTCACACAAACAAAAATATCCTCACAAAGTCACAAAAATCTGACAAATCTCAGATTTTCAAGATTTGAGAGGACAATCACTTGCTCACAAATGCAGTGATTTCAATACTGTATGCATATCAGGTGCATTTTCTCCAACGTCACTGGAGATGGGGATTGTTAAGATGTTACTACTGCTCTTAGCAGTACAGCTTTACGTGCATAGCTCTGTGCCTACAAAATCTCTCTTCAACACTTTAACCAATACAGCAGAAATGCAGATTTTTTAAATAAATGCATACTTTATAAGTTATTGTGTTGTGGGGACCCTTTCGTCCCCTAAAATCATTTGTTTTTTGGGCTTTGTGGGGACATTTGAGAGGTCCCCGTGAGGAGAAATGACTTTATAGAAAATGTGCTTGTTTTATTTGAGGAACTAAAAGAGGTAAAAGATGTGCATTTGGCTGAGGTTAAGATTAGGGTTAGGTTTAGGATCAGCTGTAGATTTATATATCTAGTCATTACGGGAGGCTATGAAATAAAGATAATTGTGTGTGTGTGTGTGTGTGTGTGTGTGAGAGAGAGAGGGAGAGAGAGAGTGTGAGTGTGAGAATGCACGCACTCTTCCGGACAGGGAATAGCAAAAATGCATTATTGGTTAATGTCTTAATCAGTATCGGAGCTGATCAGACGAAATGTGAGGGATAATGCTTATTTAGCAATATTATATCAATTTTCTTAATTTCTTCAACACCAAACATTACTGATAACGTCAGAGCTTTTCCAGCCTTTCATCACGGGTTTCTATGGAAGCCCATTTCCGTCAGTAAAAGAAAAAACGCTTTTAATTCTATGGTTTTGTATGTGTGTGTCTGATGTTGCTTGACTTTGTTTTTTTTTTACAATGCTCACTGTTCTTTTCGTGTTTCTCTCAGACTCCAGCAGCGCTGCACTAGCAGGAGACTCCCTCCGTCCCGCTGCCTCGGTTCCCCCACCACAGTAAAGTGCTCCAGGCGGCCGTGGAGAGATCCAGGGCTTTCTTATCGAAAGGGAAACAGTAGAAGAAAGCAAAGAGATTGAGACAGAGAAACAAAGGGAAGAAAAGGTAGTTTTATCATTTTCAAAAAGCAATTCGTATTCAGCAAAGTTTTCCTTTGCAGTAAACCTGATTCAGCACAAGAAAGCGAGGCTTAGAGAGCGGTCTGAATCAATCCCCTTTAAACAAGTAACAAATTAACTACGATAAATGTGAAACAGACTGGAATTTAAAACCACTTCCGAATTGCACTCCATACAGAATCGTGGAAAACAGTATTTTTCAGTATTTGTAAAGGAATGATCTCAGTATTGAAAAGGCTTTGTAGGATTTGGGAGAAGATTCCAGTCTGTTCTCGGTCACAAGGTTTTGCTTGCACGTTTTGCCAAAACTACAAAATCTCAAATTCTGATGTATCTGTAATTTTAGACACCTTGGTGTAGGTACTTAAAACATAACAAAATGAAAAGCAGCACTTTTAGAATGTTTCCCCATTTTTACTTTTAGAGGCAAGAAGCGTAAAATCTGAAGCACTTAGTCTTTGAAGGAAGTCTTCTTCCTCACTTAATTTTTGTATTCATTTTAAAAAGCACTCGATTTGGATTGAATTTGAGAAGAAACTTGACTTTGTAATTGTCCTTCTGTATGTGTGACTGTTGGTTTTATTCTCGGGACAATGTGAAAGCTTCGGCCATTTTTTATGTACCAAGTAACTTTTAGCATGGCAAAAAAGAGGGGATTAGATGTTAAAGATGTTTTTTTTCTTGTATGAAATTGTCTTTGACTGTAGATACAATACTTGTTCTGTAAACTTGAACAGTCTGACAAAACTCCATAATGTTCCCACTCCGTTTGTATGTGTTTACTCGTTAGCAGCCTATGAGACGACTCGGTCTGACATTTTGGTTCATCCTAGTTTAAAACCGTGAGCGTTTGTATGCGTCTTTCTAGAATGTTTTTTAAAAATATTTGAGTGTCTTGCCCTCTGGCCACTGTGCCACTGAGCATGAGTGAACCATCCGGTATTAGTTCACTGGTTCGTTTCTAAATTAGTTGACAATTTCGTATTTAGTGTGAGTACAGAGGACACCTCTGTTTCTGTGTCTGGGAAATGTCAGAGACAACAATGATTGTGTATGATATGAAGAGTACAAGAAGGACTGATCAACTCATAATCAAGTTTGAAGAAAATAAAAAACTGTTATACATTTCATTTTGCTAATCAGAATGATGAACCAGCTCAGATGTGTGTGTGTGTGTTTGTGAGTGTGTGTTTGTTGAAATGCCAAACCCAGATGAAGCATGGTTCAATGAAGGAACAAGCCTTTTTTCTGTCATTGACTACCTGAACAGTACAAACAAGGGATATCAGTGTTCCATTTGCAGTTGTATAATGTGTATCTCATATTGTATCCTTCCTATTTTTGTATTTTTATATGTTTCTTTCCACTATTTTCATGATTGCAGTGTTGCTGTTGACACATCACAACAGTAACTTGGCTCTTTTTCACATTGTGGACATGCTTGAGTTTCTCATTTGTCAGTGTAAAAGTGTCATCATATACCACAAGACTGGACTGGGGTGTGTTTGTGTGTATACCCTAACGATTTGCCATACACTTCTTTATTTAAGGCCTTGTGCCATGTGTATTGAAAATACAGATGCTGATAAGTTGTACTTGTTGCAAAGCAGTGAATCTCGCCATCAACATCAGACTCCAGTAAATGCTGTTTACATCGCTACACATGCATGCTGACTCAGATATGCAGTTATCATACACACACTCAACACACAAGCCTCATTTCCAGTGTTAAATCCTTAATATGACCAATTCAAATTGCCAGCTTTTCTGTACTTTGTGTGTGACACTAGTGATTATATTAAACAGTATGTCTGTATGTTTCCTATTTTGTTTGTTTGATTTGTCTTTTCAAAAAAGATGAATTGTGTGTACACCTATTGAATGCTTCTGGACATCTGGCTTCTGATCAGTCGCAGGTTACCTGGTCAAACATTGGCCTGCTCAATGGACTGATCAGTGAGAATGCATTCGTTTTAGTTTCTGAAATACATCTAAGTCTTGAACAATAAAATGTCATCAAAGATGAACAGTCAAGTCTTTTGTATTTTTCCTCAATAAGTTTCCAACACAAATCTGCATTTCTTTCCTGTCAGGTGTTCACGTGTGGGATTATCTTTAATGCACGTACTGAAATAATTTCTGTGACCACTAGAGGGCATTATTACCACATTTCTTCTGTCTTGAACTGGCAAACGGTTTCAACCATTTAACAGCTATAGGCAATGCAATTCAACCTTCTAATAAATTATGTAACCTGTAATTAATCTTAGAAATTATAGAGTGACATGCATGAATACTCATGCATTTCAGTAATTTATACACTAATTAATATGGATTTTCCCCTCATCTGAAAATAGCTTCCACAAAGAAGTACCAGTGCACTGCAATGTATCAGTTGCTTATCTTCGGTTCTTATGTGAATAGTTTTATTCATGTTACTTGAGGCAATAAGGTAACCAAATAAGCCTTCCTAATCGATAGCCAACGTTTTGGTCACGTATCCCCAAGTGGGGTAGTTTTGTGTACGCTTTGCATGCTTTATCTTTATGGGTGCCAATAATCTGAAGCAGTTCTTTGTGCTACCAAAGAAGGATCACTCAATGCAGCCTTCACATATACACAAAGTAACCACATTCCAAATTTGGTTGTGCCTTGTATGTGTGAGCTACAACAGACCTGGACAGAGACCGATCTACAGAACCCTATAAGGCAATCCAAATTCTTAATCAGCGACATGCATGAAAATCAGCATAAATAACAAACTGAAAGACAAAACATTTTTGAAACCTCTGAGCATTTATTAATATACACATGAACAATACAACACATTAAGGAGGGGCAAAACGTCCGCTACTATGACAGTTGGTTTGGATATCAACATGGTCACCCTACCCCTGGTTACTGCAGACCAACATGCACCTATTCTGTATAAAACACAATGACTTGGTGAGAAGGTTTAGGACACATTAGACCAGCAGGGTGGGAATGTCTGGGTCAGAGTGGAATGAAATTCCCGACAGTAAGCAGTAAGACTTATGATGTAACATCATGAAATATTAACACTTAACAAAATGGGGAATTAACATTCAGAAACCTCCCTGCGGGGGCTTCCGTAAGTGTTTCAGGAATGATGATGTAACTAACAGATCAAAGGCACTTAAGGGGGAAAAAGCAATGCATAAAAATGAACACACAAGCTGGGAGGGAGACATACATAACAAAAGAGTGGGTGTGAAGAATAAATGTGTGTTTTTGAAATCTTCAACCGCTCATTACCATCCTTACGAGTTCTGAAAAAAAGAAGAAAAGATAGAAAAATGTTAAATTTGCAGTATGACTTCATCAACTCAATGAAGGCCATCTGGAGTTAATGTCCATGTGATGTGAACATGGACTAGTACCATGCAAATCTCAAAGTCAACACTCATTGAGTACGAGAGCAACACAGATGTATGTATAATTCTCTTACTGCTTAAACCCTTTCATAGAAACACCAATAACAAACAGCCTTGATGAGAGATCATGAAAGCAACAGGAGAGATTGTCCAGACCTACAGGAAGCTGGAATGTGTTAGGGTCAGTACAGCTCCTTTTAAAGAAAGAGGAGGAGGAAGATGTTCAGTAATTGTTCTGGAACATAACTACAACCCTTAGATGACCACAGTGTGACACCACCAAGACTCCCATGAACAGAGAAAAGTACAAATTAAATAATTCACCCTCTACAAAGTAAGCGTATGCTATCAAGAATTTTCAGACAAGAGACTGCTGCAAAACACATCTTCGATTTGAAGTACACCTGCAATAGCGTGCTACAGAAGTTGGAAGCAATAAGGCCGAAAAAAGTGATCAGAGCCTTGGGGCTTCATCATCTTTGCTCAGATCAGACCAATCTACAGGGAAGAAAGGAAGATGGTTGCTATGGCTGCAGCATCAGAGGAGGCCAGCCAGTCCTGCTAATGAAACTGTTAGCATTGCTCTAGTGAAGCACAACCTGCTCTCCAAGAACATTTTAGACCTCAGTGTCCTAGTCATGCATGCAGAAACGCTACATGCTAGGCTACAGCCATAAGGAGAAGAAAAAGCTGCAGGAGAGGGAGGGAAAAACTATGCTAAATGAATAATAAACCCAGATGGAGAAGGAGACAAGTTCATGTCCGTACCCTCCTCTCAGCCAGCCATGATGTGGCGCACAAAGGCTGTCGGGATTGACAAAAACACAGACATTAACACAGATATTTTACACAAACACATGTGACATACAAACACCAAACAAACACAAACACACACAAGAAATCTCATAAGACAGAAAAAAGGTGTTTTTGGATCTCTGTATTTACCTTCATAATTGATGCAGCCATTGGCATCTTCATGTCCTGCCAAAAGAGTCTCCACCTCCTCTTCTGTCATTTTCTCACCTACAGCAGCCACACATTCATGTTACTTCCCTCAAACTTCAACATTCCTTGTAGACTTTCTATGTCCACTCATGAACTGTACATGGAATTTTATATATGCCTATATACAGTATAAGAAATTAAGAGCGTCAAACATCTTTAAAATTAAATACAATCAACAGTCTAGATCAAATGTATTTTTTAACTTGGTTCCATTATCTATACTGAAAACCTTAAATACATATATTTCTGGCATATTTAGATTAATCATGTTTTCAGAGTGCGTGTGGACTATGCATTGACATTCTAAATTCCTTGTTCAATCCAATCTGTAGCAGCAAGAAAAAGATCTGTGAAGTAATGTGATCACTTTTTACCCAGTGTGGTCAGGACATGACGCAGCTCAGCGCCCATCACAGTGCCATTGCCCTCCTTGTCAAACACCCGCAGGCCTTCCACAAAGTCCTCAAACGAGCCCTGGTCCTTGTTCTTGGCGATGGCCTGGAGCATTGGCAGGAATTGTTCAAAGTCCAGCATTTTAAAGTTCATCTCTGAAAAAAGAACCATTATAAATTCAGATTAGAATTATTACTGGACTTAGAACCACCCATAATTTTCCTAAATTTGGTAGCAGGAGAACTTAAAGACTGTGAAACTAATATGCGACAATAAATATAGAAAAAGTCAAGCAGAATGTGTCTTAAGTAACAAAGAGTTTCCAATTTATTTAATGATGATAAAGTGACTGACTTTAGAGTGGGAAATTTCAACAAGAGAGTCTAACGAGAACAACTGGTTATTGATGAAAACACAAAGACTCCATGCATAAATATCCTCCCCAATAAGATAAGGAAAAGAGGCCTTCCACCTTAAATGGAATTACTGGTTACCAGTTAGCACGCAGCTTGCCAAAGTATGTTTTCCATGTAAATATCTGAGCTGACACAATTACCCTATTGCTACCTAATCATCAAAGACATGCTACAGGTAGCACAGAAAACGAGCTATGGAAATATTCTCAAAAAATCTTACATTGGCTCCAGGGCTTCTGAAGAAAGTCAGAAACATTACTCATCTAACCTCACTATTGTCTGCTTTATGAATCATGGCTTTTTAATGGCCAGACCCCAACCACTATATTAAAAACATATCAAGAGTCACAATAGTGGCAACAAAAGTCCAACCGATGAAGCTACAAGCCAGCAGAATGGGTTAAACCAGGGCTCTGACCTTCAGCTTTGGGATTGCCGAGCACTTTAAGGACTTCAGCATTGACTGGATTTTGGCCGAGAGCTCGCATCACGTCCCCGCACTGACTGTAGCTGATCTTTCCATCTCCCGTCCGGTCAAAGAGGAGGAAGGCCTCTTTGAATTCTGGGTAACACAAAACACAACAGTAGTGAATGAACTGAGAAGGGAAAAGTGTGCATATAAATGTAGTAAAGAGCTGCACATGCAGGGTTTTTATGTACTGATTTATTTGAGGGGAGGGGCTTCTACATCCACACAAAACTTGAAACGTGCACGTTATGTTTTTACCAAATCCTATTTGTTTCAGTGACGGCGGGGCTACATTAAGGTTATTTCGATGCGTGCGTGTTTGGTGTGTGGACGTCTGAGGGCAGGGCGAAAGCACTTTTCCCTCCCTCAGGTTTTCTCGCCGCTCTGGAGCGCAGGAATGCTGCTCGACTATCAGCGTGCCACGCGCTGCACTTCTTACCCATATAAGGCAAAGAGCACGCGAGGAGCGCTACGCTCCATCAGCCGGAGCTTTTTCTCAAACAAACGAGAGGGAGGAAATTACACAACACAATGGCAAAGAAGATTGCCGGACGCCACCTAAAAAGGCTTTCTAGACCAACAGGTTGCAGCCACTAAACAAGAAGACCCCGGAGTTGAGTTTTGCGACTTGCATCAAACCTTAAACAAACTTCCTAAGCGCTTTGAAGATTCGTCACACCGGAACATTACGACCACGCCTTTAAGGCAGTCCTGACCCGACATAAAAATCACACTTACACAAATGCCTTTAAAAAGTATTTCAAACGCATTTTCGCGTACCTACGTATCGACAAACATATAATGGCGCTAACTCGTTATGTGTGTGTCAGTCAGTAAGTCGTACACTCAACAAAAGCAATATTAAACGAATATTTTACAATCGCTTCAAATTGCTGCCACTTCCGGTTTACACACAACAAACGACTCGCTTTGCGGCTATTTATCGCATGCAATTTCTAACTCCAATTATTTTCTGATTCCTTGGCCTTTATATACTACAAAAGCTCAATAAATGACCTTGTAAGGTGTTAAATGGTCATTAGAAAAGACATTTTGTCATGCCGAACTCGAAGTCAGTAGGCATATAAAATTTTAACAATCGTTCACTCAGTTAATGAACACTCGATGCTCTTCAAGCCACAATCGTTCAGTCAACTCACCGGTGAGGCGGTAAAACAATAACCATCTAAGATGGACAGTGAGAGGACAGAGACAGATCTCACTCACACAGAATGCATTTGCACTTATATAGCAAAGAAAGGTTTTCCTTGATTCTAACTTATATAGCAAATTACATGGCAAAGAAAGGTTTTGCTTGTTTCTAACCGTACGCTGAAAATTAATAACAGCCTCATAGCTGTAAGGTTTAGGGTAAACTCACCAGCGATCTGATCCTCAGAGAAGTCAGACTGATGAAGGGATAGGATGCAGACATTTCACAACACACAGGGAGGAAAATATTTTCAGTTAAAACATCTGTCATACAACTGCATCTTTCAGCACATACACTTTATAGTAGAGGGCAAATAAGGTTAATGTCTGTAAAATACGGCTCACCATATTGGTACTGATGTAAGCTAACTGGCTAGCGTTAGCGGTGTTAATCTTTACGGCCTGTGTCTGAGCTGCAAAAGGGTAACGTTACTTGAGCTCGGCCGCACATAAAAGCTAACCGAGCCGAGCCATTAAAGGTTTTAACTAAAAGATCCATTCGTGATATTACAGTTCTGCACATAATAAATATTTTCGGTGTCCAGTTACTCACCATTGTGACCGTAGTAAGCTGAAGTGACGCACCGGCGTTTACCGAACCCTAGATCGCTGCGCGCGAGCTCCACCGACAGGCACCAGTATGATAATATATGTATGACGTAACGTGGACCCGGTTCAAACACAACTGACCAATCAGACGGTGCGGGCGCTTCCCTCAGGCGTGCGGCTCCAGTTTCCATTCAGCACTTACCCCATTCGACTTAAAGGTGATTCTCTTTCGTGATGTTGGATATTCGAGAAAAAATTAATTGCAATATTTAGCCGGCCTTAAATGTTAGCTGAAATTAAAGGCCGACATTTTGCGCAGATCTTAAACACTTCTGGGTTCATTTCTCAAAATTAACGCCTATTTTATTAATACACTTATGGAACAGACCTACTATGCTTGAACGGGATGGCAGTGTTACCAAACATGGCCACACGTCTCTCCCCATATCTCCACTGTGGGTAATACTGATGAAGAGGAAAGGTTCGACAAGTGATTTTTTATCCCAAGGGGAAAAGCAACATGGAAAACGTTCTACTCAACATAATGCTCTTAGTTGAAGAGATTAAATCTGAATGATCCTTTTGATGCATATCTACTATCCTTTGAGTGAACAGTTTTATCAGATACATTTCTGCCATTTCATAGGTGCGGAAAATGAGAAACATAAAAATTTTCCAATTGGAAATTTGCACCAAAAACAGTAGCATGACATATTAATAGACAATGCATGTCCTGAAATGCGTATTTTTCAATGATTACAGATAACAAATTATGCCAAGATGTAAAAGAACACCAACACAAATCTAGTTTTGAGCAAGTCGTAGAGTGTATCTTCACATTCTATTAATCCATTTAATACAGTTTACCACTCTGTAGGAAAGGTTTGTTCATTAAGACCTTTTACATTTTTACAAAGTGCTGTGAATAACATTTAATTCAGATAATTAGTTTTTTATTCTGAATCTGTCACACCAATCTCTTTACAGAAACAAAATAAGAGTAGCACCGGCTCATCATAGACATTTAAATGTTTGGTCTCTGACAATGTCACAATTAAACAGTGTTATGTGCTGACAAGTTTTAGATTTGGTTTAACATTGGCAGAAATGTTTCTTTCATTTCTCTGGACTTCTTCTGTTAATTTCATAGCAGGATTCTACATTAAAAATGATGTGATCTCCCCTCACTCTACCTCTTCAGTAGTGTTCTCGCCACACTTGTAACGTATAAAGTCCAGCACCCGTGCGTCATGTAGTCTGAGGTACTGTCCCACAGTGTATTTGGGGTCTAAGAGGAAGGTCTGCGGCAAGAGCCGCGTCTCTGATTCCCCACATGGAACATCCTCCATGGTGCCCAGAGTAACAGGTGCCTCTCCTACAATGTGCTGCCCCAGTTTCCTGCCCATGATCTCTGTCTGTCCCTCAGGTCCACCGTGGAACACAACCAGAGCTCCATAACTACCCATCTGAACAGTGCTCTGACCGGCGACAGCTCCATGCACATACGATCCTATGTGCCAGTCAGCAGGGACGCCTATAGATACTGCCCGTCTGACAGAAATGTTCTCCCCTAATCTACCTGGGCAAAAATAGAACAATAGAAGAAAGCAGTGAGAAAGAGAAAAGACAATGTCAGGAAACCATTTAAGTTATAATGATAATTCCACAATACAAAAAACTAAATGCATTACATTGATGTTAGGTACTGTATGACAAATGGTAAAAAAATACACAGTTTTAAAGAAAATTAAAAAATCAGTGGTTCACACTGAGATCCATGCCATATTTTCATAAAAACAGAAAACTTAAATTCCAGAATTCCTCTGGTCTTCCCATACCTACAGCCAGGGCCAGCTTATCTGCCACTGAGGGACCATTTTCCATGGTGAGTTTAGCAAGATCCTCAGCAGACAAAAGACTCTGAAACAGGGATCAAACTTAATACAGCCTCTTGCTAAATGTATGCATTCATATGTAAGACTGACATATGATACAATCTAAGAGCACCTTTAAATATCCATTTTGTGTCTTGCTCTGATGGAGAGCCATAGTGGCCAAGGTGACATCCTGCACAAACTGCTGAAACTTTTCATTCCTCGCCACGAAATCAGTCTCAGAATTGACCTTAAATCATATGAACACATGCACACACATTTTTATAACCTTATAGCAGACACTGTGTGCAATACTTCAGTAATAATATAATTTTATGCTCTAGATGAAATGTCTTGAAATCTAACCTCCACCATGACAGCCACATTGCCTTTCAGAAGTACCCCGATCAGTCCTTCTTGAGCTCTCCGGCCCTGCAGTTTGCTTGCTTTGCTCCATCCTTCCTTCTGCGCCTGTTCATGCAGCCAGCTTTCTGCCTACCAAAACAGCAAATAACACAACTGTAGTATTCAGTATAAATTAGAGAAGCTGAATACATTTCTATACTCCTACTTTTAATGACATTTAATGAACTGTAACTCCTATTTCTCCCCTTTCAAAATTAATATTAATTTTAAAAGGTAAAGAAATTGAGATACAATACTTGTCAATACATGTCATTAATTCTACTTATTATTATTATTATTATTATTATTATTATTATTATTATTATTTATTATTATCATCATTATTATTAGTAACATTATTATTATTGACCTATTATTTGTGTCAGTGTTGATGTTTTTAATTTGTCCCTAATTTGTAGTCATTTCCTTGTGTTAAAATTTTTATTTATAGCAATTTCTTTTTTTATTAATTCTAATTTGTTCTTTTTATCACCTTACATTGCTAATTCTCTAACTACTAGTTTATCTTTTTTTGCTTATCTGATGTAAAGCACATTGGGCATTTTATGTATAACAGGTGCTGTTATTATTATTATTAGTAGTAGTAGTAGTATTAGTATTATTACATTTACAGCATTTATAGATAATTTATCCAGAAGAATCCCAGACTTTCTTAATTACAGGAATCTCCCTGAAACATCCTGGTGTTAGGGGTCTTTCTCCGTGAACTGTAAAACGAAAACCTTTTTTCATCGCTTCATTGCGAAGAGGAGATCCTCACCTTTGTGATGTCATTGTCGAACTTCTCCAGGGCCTTTGCAGTTGATGAAGGTGTAGCCGAGTGGCTTTCCGCAGCTTGACCAGAAGGCTTTATCACGCCAACAACGAGCCGGCGGTATGCAGGGAGCGCTGGACTGATGCGCAAGCCGAGCTGAGGTGAGGTGGTGACAACGTAAACAATCAATCGTAATCTTCATGTGATTTGCTTTAGTTCCTTACTTAAATCCGCTGCTTGTGCCCATCAATTTGGCTGAGTTTTAAATAAATGCTAAATGGTCATGTTGTGACTTACCATTACGAGTTCTGTACCGATCGACCCACAAATAAAGTTAAAATAGCCATATCCAGCCCGTACAGAAACCAACTCACTCTGCTTGTCATTGACACACGCTGGCTACGGAAGCCAGAAAGGACGCAGCGCTTCTTCTCCGTTCAACTCTTATGTCCGTGGGACACAGATATGCCACGGCGCCTATACAGTGAGAGCTGGACCCCCGTCAACTAGCTCACAAGCATACACTGCTGGGGAAAAATAAGGGAGCCAAGCAAAGTTTGTTGTATGTATTATTACTATTACTTCTCTTGTTTAACACATCCAGGTGAAATACGTAACAGTGTTTCGCAATATTATATGCATTGACTGTAGCCAGTGTACAGTTTAGAAGAGCACGGCTTTTCCCTTGTTTGTTTTTTAGTAAACTTGGGTTTGGGAGAGTTGTCTTACAGCCTCTCGCAGTGTGCTGCATCCATTCTTTTCTAATGATGTCTAATTGCTTCCCACAACTAGTCTGTGCTCCTAAATTATCTGCAATTAATTGTGGCTTTGATGTTTTGTAATCGCGAGGAACTAGACTGGGCATTAATTAAACTGAGATCAATGACCCTATAGACTCTATAGACGCCGCCTGCTCTCATCAACAATTTTATACCAAAATGTGCACTAAGATGTATTCAACAGTGTTACACGTTTACTTACTGCTTGTTGCACTTGTATTTGTTCAATAATAAAGTACGTATAGAAATGTGATAAACTCTGTTTGCCTCATTTTTTGTATTAGTGTATATGTGCAGAAATTTTCATACATGCAAGCGTCTAATTTTAGAATAAACTTGAAGTATGAACACATATATGTGTTCCATGTTACTCCTGCTGACATGCCTTTTTATGGGATTCGGAATCTAATAAAACATTAACCTGGACCTGCCGGTCAGGCCTGGCGCCACATGAGGGCGTAAGGGGACGTCGCTCTCTGAAGTGGACTTGACTAGATAGCGCCTCCTTTATTGAGCTGAGGATGTTGAAATTTTTTATTTTAAAATATTTGTACATGACATTTATAATTAGTTTTCCTTTGAAATACCAATAGACTTTTGTTAGTTTGTGTGAGTGTGGGTAAAACTGCAAGTTTATCATTTATCCAATAAAGGTTTGTAAATCATGCATGGTAACATCATTAAAGTTAAATAAACCAATTAACTGATTTTGTATATAACGTGATGAAAAAAAATATATTTATACATATTTAGATATACACTTTTTATGAACAGTTTTGGTGTTTTAATGTTTAGATATGAATGTGTGCTAAATAAAAGGTAAACTGATTAATTAAAATAAAAAACAGCTTTATATGTTTTTTGAGGGGCTACATGGAGAAGTACATTAAATGAAGAGATATTCTTATAAATACCAGATATGAGAGTGTTACTGCTTTAAATGCCCTGTTGCATGTGTGAGGTTATATTTTACTTAGATTGGAGGCTGTGAAGCAACACTGTGTCGGGCAATTGGGAACTGCAGCAGGTGCTTTCTTTTCTTTGACACTTTGTATAAACACAGGACCAGTTGTCCAATTTCCTAGTACATATATATATATATATATATATATATATATATATATATATATATATATATATATATATATATATATATATATATATATATATATATATATATATATATATATATATATATATATATGTGTATAAATTCTAAACGCTTAATAAGGGTAAAATATGCATTTAAATGTCTGCTTTTTTGTGTAGTCATCCCCAAATGATACAGCAGATATAATCAGCATCTGCTTGTAGACACGTCTGATAAAAATTTTCTATGAATATGAATCTACAATGTGGCAAAAGACTTAAAATAAAGATGAATTGAAAAGAAGTGGAAAATCTTTCATAATGGCATTACTGATACTTACATTGGATGAATTCTAAAGGAAGTTGTGGATGAGCTGGACCCATCTGCACAGCGTGGACTGTAAACTTTGAGATAAAGCGATTGGATTATGCCAAAGGAAGGAGGAGCTTGAGGAGTATTAAGAGCCGATTCAGGCTCATTTAAACAGTGACCAATTTGTTAGTCGGGGCTTCTTGGTCGCCTTTCAGCCAGGATGAGGATCTTCGTGTTTCTTTCACTCGTTCTTGCCCTGATTACTCAGGGACACAGCAGTGAGTCCACTTTTTAGGCACTAGTTTACTAATATTTAATGTATAGAATCTAAGAGCTAAATAAGTGTAAAGTGAAAGTAATAGATGATAATTTATGGAATCTATATTTATTGTTTATGTGTATCATATGTATTCTCTATTCATTTCGAAAATATACGAATATACAGTACTGTGCAAAAGTTTTAGGCAGGTGTGAAAAAATGCTGTAAACAAAGAATGCTTTCAGAAATATAAATAATGATTATTTTTATCAATTTACAAAATGCAAAGTGAGCTAACAAAAGAAATATCTAAATCAAATCAATATTTGGTATTATTACCTTTTGCCTTCAAACCAGCATCAATTCTTATAGGTACACTTGCACAAAGTCAGGGATATTGTAGACATATTATTTTGTAGTCATTATATTATTTTTGTAGGATTATAGGATTATAGATCTGTGGTTAGTTCTCCAAGATGTTTGGAACAACCTAGCAGCCAAGTTCCTTCAAATACTGTGTGCAAGTGTACCTAGAAGAATTGATGCTGGATGCTGCATTTTGTTGATTGATGAAAATAAATGATTAACACTTCCATTTTTGAAAGCATTCTTTGTTTACAGTGTTTTTTCACACCTGCCTAAAACTTGCACAGTACTGTATGTGTTTGTTTCTGTCAAGTGATTGTCTTTAAATGGTAGAATATACATCAGACTATACTCTTAATCTCTTTCTATAAAATATTTTTTAAAGAGATCCTGTGGGTGAAGGTGAGTTTTTTAAGATCTTAAGGAAGCAATACAATACCATTGAAGAACATCAATATCACACTGACTTTTGGAAAGATAAGTCATTGCGTTCTACTTCTATTTCTAGTTTACAGTTTATATTTAATACTCCATTTCTAGTTTAAAATGTATATTCTGTATTCTATTTATATATTGTTTATTCTATATGCCCTATTTCATATTTGTTCTTTGTTCCCTGTTTCTTGTTGCACTGTGAAAACTGGAGCCACGTTTTTGCCAGGTTTTATTCTTAGAATCAAAGTGATAAACTTGTTTAAGCTATTCAAATATTTTTTTAGCCATTTATCAGGAAATTCGTTATCAGCAGAACCCTCATATCTACTTTATACTGACTGAGTATTAAGGTCATTACAATTCAGCTGTGGGGTTTCACACACCAGTTTGCCCGAGTCACAATTTGCATTTACATTCTATTAAAAACAGGTTGGAAACATGCATTTGAAGCAATTTTCATCAATTTTGTACCTATGTTTTGTACAGGACCTCACTACCTTCACTGTCTCTCTATTTGAAAGTTCTCTGCCTTTGTGTGTCTCCTGCAGAATTTGCCATCAGCAGTCGAGCCACAGATGCAGAGATCCAGTCTCTCTCTGAAAAGTTGTATTCTCTGGACTCGAACAAGGCATCAGCTTCGCAGATCACCCTTAACCCTCAAACCCTCATTGCTAATTCTGAGACCAGCGCTAAGAAAGATCTTGCACCACTTCCGTAAGACAATTTCATACCCACACTTTTACTTTGCTACGCCTGCCTATTATATATAACAATATAGATATAAATGTACATATTAATATAGATCATTATACATATCATTATACCCCTTTTCTGATACTGACGTTATTCCGCAATTCACATTTGACGTGTGGCTATAGGCTGTGTGTAAACCATATAGTTTACAGTTCTCTTAGACTTATTATGGCATTAACCTAACAAGGAATCACTTTTAAACTACACATAAGAAATCTTAATTTCTCAAAATACAATTTCTTTCTAATGTTGTTTTGACTTTAGAAGTCAGTATAAAGGTCTGTAGGAGGAGGGCAATTGCATAATTCATGATAATGTAACTACTGATTTGGGGAACTAATGGTGAACATATGACTGATAAAGACTTTATTGAGATCTTCTCAACATTGTCTTATATCACAGTAACTATTGCGTAAAAGATAGGTAAGTAAAGGATGGATCATGTCGGTATTGGAATGTACAGTTTCTAACTCTATTAATACACCCTCCACTTTTTCCTTCCATTGTCTTTGCCTCTCTAGATTGTTCAAGTACGTGAATGAGGGAACTCTGTTCTCTAGGCCTACATTTGCAGCCTTGATCGCTTTGCTGGATAACTATGAGTGGAAGACGGGAGTGTCGGAGAGCGTGAGCTCTGCAGAGGTGCAGGAGCAAGACAACTTCCTCAGAGAGACCATGAGAAACACAAGGCTGGGCAGCGAGCTCTACAACTTCCTCTATAACAAAGGTCTTTTGCAAAACACTGCAGTCTCACTGAGTGTGCTGCTGACAACATGTCCAAAATCAAATCTCAATAAAAGGCTTTTAAATGGCAATGTGACGAAGCAGTGCCACTTTTTGTGTTGGATTTCAGGTTTCTACAAATCCTGGGATGAATTCTTGTACGATCTGAAGATGATGTGGTTCGGCCTCTACTCTCGCAGCAGTGGGCAGCTGGACTCCAGTGGTTTTGAGCATATCTTTGCAGGTCTGTGTGAGCGTGTGCACAGATTTTTAGATGTTTGATAGTGTTCTAAAGGTTGTGTGGGTACGCATGTTTGCTGTCTGCTCCTGTCAAGATGTATGTGTGTGTGTGTTAATATCAATGCTTTGCCCTTAAGGAGAGATCAAGGATGGCAAGGTTTCTGGTTTCCATAACTGGGTGAGGTTTTATCAGTTGGAAAAGAAGAACCTACTAAATTACTACAGTCATAGCTTTGATGGCCCTGTGAGTATCCATTTGACATTCTGTTAAATGAGAGATTAAATGCACTCTTAGAGAATTCTTTGAAATCCATAAGATTTCATGATCTGTGTTCCCAATCTCTCAGTGGGCATCCTACCCTGACATTCTTGGCATGCAATTCATGTGGGACGGCTACTATAAGCAGGTCGGCTCTGCCATCATCGGCTGCAGCCCCGAATTCGACCTGGCTGTCTACTCTCTCTGTTACATCACAAGGCCCGGCAAGCTGTGAGTCAACTCCTTAAATCGGTGCCACCTCTGGACAGCTTTCTGCTCATTCACCTCTTCCCTCAGTAGTAGTCATCTGTTTTACATCTTAAATTCTCTCTATGTTTCAGATGCCGCCTGAGTGTGGGAGGACAGCATCTGAATATCCAGACATACACCTGGGATAAATCCACTTACGGAGATGGCAAGAAATACATAGCATCTGCTTATCCTGCAACACCATGAAGCCTTCAAATCAGATGGTCATAAAGTTGCCGGTGAACTCATCATTGCCTCAATGTTAATGATGTACAATAAAGAAGATAGCAGATATGTTTGTAGTGATAAAGTCATTCTTGAAACAATCAGCATACTAACATCTTCACTGCATTTTTACAGTATATCATCTTGATAACTTACAAAGGGACATGATAATTTCTTACTGCTGTTCTAAAATTTATTTGCAGTAGCTACTATTTATACTTACTACTACAGAATTGGTTTACACTCTTTAATAGCTGCCATCAGAAAATCTTACAGTAACTACTACAGAGCATATGCCTGTTCTGCATATGCTCTTTTATACTTGCACATATCTAAATGATATTTACCTTAAGATCTTTTACACTGGAAAGTGTTTTTAAGGATAACACACTTTATTAGGTAAATTACCACAAATTAAATGGCAAACTATATGTGGATTATTAGAAACACCTACCTTCAGGTAAACATGGTTAACATTTACATATAATTCATAGAACTAAAGGCCATCTGGACTCCTTTTGTGGTCAGTATTATAACCCCAATAATGCCTTTGACTTAATGACCAGGAACACTACGGGCTGGTTTCTTGTTCATGGATTAAGCCTAGTCTTGGATTAAGCTGTAGTACCAATGGAGATTTACCATTCAAACTCAAAGCTAGTCTAAGACTAGGCTTAATCCTCGAGTGGGAAATTGGCCCTATATGTATTGTTACTCAAATTTGTTCCCCACCATCCTGCAGATAGTCCTGCCGTGTTGCAGATCACAAAACGCAACATTTTATAAAATGTTTATTAATATTTATAAAATCGGTTAGAAAATGAAAATGTAAAGTCCCAATAACAAAGGAGAAAACTGCAAAGAATGTTGTTTAGAGGTAAGAGGTCACAAGTTCGTGTCAGCTGCGCAGCGGAAGCCCAGGTTTGAGGCAGAGCTGTCAGGAGTGTTCTGGCTCCGGGCTGCACACCTGTATCTGTAGCAGTATGACTACATCAAAAAGCAGTTCGAAAAGAAAGGAATGAAATGAGAAACAGACTAACTAATTAGGCACTTAATAGACTGCTGGTCTAAAACCGCTTCTCATCTCCCTGATTTTCCCCTTAAACCAATCATGCATTCTGAGAACCGTATGTGTGAGTATAATGTCTGTATAAAAGTCTGTTTGAGTTTTACCTTATGACACATGTAGGAACCACCTTTCTTCACTCTGTCTGTTCCTGTTTCTGGCCCCTTCTGTAAACACAGAAGGGCAAATTAGTTTCCTTTAGAAAACAATCATGGGTATGTAAACTCACTAAAGCTCTGTTAAGTCCTGCCATCAACATGGTCTCAGAAGATGCAACTGCAACACGCCAGCTCAGTCATGGTATTAGTAGGAGTCTATAGTGAAAACATGATCACATCTTACTTCTCAGCTCCACATGTAAATAAACAGGCACAATTTTTCTGTTTGCTAAGACCAAAAGTGGTGTTGTTTTTAACCAGTGAGAGAAAGCACTGGCAAACTTCCTGTGCGTTGTCTCCCGGAATAACCAGAAAAATAAATAAAAACATTACACTAGTCGGATTTTAATATGACGCTGTTGGAATAAATATGCACTTCTGCTGAGGTTAGTAGTCTGTATCCCTGGGCGATGTGACCTCAATATCAATCAATATCATGATTAACTGAACATTTTACCTCAATTATGATTAATGAACAATTACTTTGTTTTGGGTGTTTTGTTTGTTTATGCCCTCATATTTTGCAGACAAGGTTTGTACTGTAAAATGCTGAACTATTAAAGCTGGGATATTTTGTCCAAAGAAGGAGTGCATATCTTTGCGATTTAAAAATAATTAAAGGAATTTGTTTTTAAGGGGACAGTACATGAACACACAATGGGAAAGTTGTAATCAAATTTTTAGGTAAGTATTAACAGAATTTTAAAAATAACTGAAATAATGGGCATGGCTAATATATGGAGTATTAATGATGGTTTTTAATGGTTCTTCATGATGTTTTTGATTAATTTTTTGATTAACTGCCTAGTCCTGATAGGCAGTACTTTAGTGTGGCTCAGGACATAAACACTAAAAGACTGTAGCCAAAAGTGGCCTTAGTGATCTTAGACAATATTCACTTCACTTCACTTCACTTCTCTTTGTCCCCTGTGGGACATGCGGTCCTTGGCAGCATATTGTGCTTCTCCCCATGACAGGTTCATCTTTTGAAGCTCCTGTACCACAGTTCTACGCCAGGTGTTTTTGGGTCTTCCAGGTTTTCTCTTTCCAGATGGTGTCCATCTTAAGGCAACTCTTGGGATGTGGTTTTGCTCCATCCTTAACACATGTCCAAGCCATCTTAAGCGTCTTAATGTAATGTCCTTGGTGATGCTTGTTTACTTGTATATTTGTTGGTTGGATATTTTGTTGGGCCACAAGATCTGGCAGATTTGCCTGAGGCATCTGTTGTGGAAGACCTCAAGTCTCCTTATGCCTGTACTGACCACACGCCAACACTCTGAACCATACAGGAGGACAGACTTTACATTGCTGTTATACAGGAGCATCTTTGTTTTTAGGCTGTATTATTTAGACCTTCAGATTGACCGGAGTTGGGAAAAGGCACCCTGCGCCTTTCCCAGCCTTGCCCTAATGTCTTTATAGACAGCACTGTCCTTGCTGATAAGGCTGCCAAGGTAGGTGAAGTTATCCACAAACTCATGTGGTGCTCCATTCACCTGGATGGGTGCTGATGGGTGGAGTTTATGGACATCACTTGGGTTTTGGAGGTGTTGATGTTAAGTCCGGCCTGTCTGGCATATTTGTTGAGCCTGTCAGTTTTCGATTGCATATTGGAGTGGTTTGTTGAAAGGAGAGCAAGGTCGTCTGCAAAGTCAAGGTCTACCAGCTGAGAGGACAGGGGACATTGGATGCCTCTGGGTTTGTCTGCTGTTGCGTTGGTTGTGATCCAGTCTATTGCAAGTAGGAAGAGGATGGGAGAGATGATGCACCCTTGTCTCACTCCGGACTATACAGGGAACCATTCAGTGAGAGTGTTGCCCATAAGGACACAGCACTCGAATTTTTCATAGAAGATTTTTATGACTGTAATTATCTTAGATGGAATTCCATAGTACTGGAGTATTTTCCAAAGAGTGTTACGATGGAGACTGTCAAAGGCTTTCTTGAAATCGACAAAGCTGATGTACAGGTGTGTGTTCCATTCTAAGCACTGTGCTAGGATGTTTCACAGTGCAAAGATCTGGTCCATACATCCTCTTCCTTTCCTGAAGCCTGCTTGTTCTTGTCTGAGCCTGGAGTCAAAGGCTGGCTCCATTCTGTTGAGGGGGACTCTGCAGAACACTTTGCTTGGGATGGACAGAAGGCTGATTCCTCTCCAGTTGTTGCAGTTTTTGGTATCGCCTTGCTTTGGGATTTTGACTATAAGGCCTTTGGACCAGTCTTTGGGGATGGTGTCATTGTTCCAGATGTTTTGGTAGAGATCAGTAAAGACTTTAGTTGATGTTAAAATGTCGGCCTTCAGCATCTCCGCATGGATTGCATCCAGGCCACATGCCTTGCCAATTTTTTGGGATAGGACGGCAGTTTTAACCTCGGAAGGGTCAAGGGGGTTGATGTTGATATCCAGGATGTAGTCTGTTGTTGGGATGTTGGCAGGTTGTTCTGGCTCAGGGTGGTTGAGCACTTCCTGGAAATGTTGGACCCATCTGGCTGCTTGCTCACATGCTTGCTCACACTCTGATGAGCAAATGTTGCCATCCTTATCCCTAATGTGGATGCTTTGGTTTGTGAGGTTTCCACAGAGTCGACTGGTGATCTTATATACAGTCTCCAGGTTCCCAAAGGCTGCGGCCTTCTCTGCTTCCTTTGCCAGGCTTTCTGCAAAGGTCTTCTTGTCTCTCCTTGCACTCCTCTTCACTTCTTTGTCCTTGTTTTTGACCGCTTGGCTTTTTCAATGAATCATTGGGACTTGAGGCTCAGTAGCTTTGCTTTTAGCTGTTTTCTCTCCTCAGTTTTCTGCCAGGTGTTAGCGGATATCTATTCTTTGGCTCCTCTCTGTTTATAGCCCAAGACTTTTTGTGTATATGTTTTTAATGATGTTCCATTTGTGGTTTACAGTGGGCACTTCTGTTGCAGAGGTAGCATCTAGTGTGCTAAAGCGGTTCCTCGGTTCCAGTACAAATTCCTTGTTTTTCTTTGGGTAATGGAGCTTTGCAATATCTAGCATCTTCTGCCGTTAGCCTTGTGGCATCAACCTCTTCAGCTTGAGCTTGATGGTGGCAACGAGCAGGTAGTGGTCGCTGTAGGCATCTACACCTCGATATGCTCTAACGTCTTGTAATGCACCTGCGCCACTTTCTATTGATTATGATGTGGTCAGTCTGGTTGATGGTTCTTCCATCAGGTGACTTCCATGTGAGTTTGTGGATGTTCTTGTGTGGAAATATAGTTCCACCAATGACAAGGTTGTTGTTCAAGCAGAAATCAACAAGGCATTTGCCATTGTTGTTGTTTCTTGTGCCATGCCCATGTCTACCCATTGCCCGCTCATAGTTCTAACTGTCAATTCCCACTTTGGCATTCATGTCGCCAGTTATCAGGAGCATGTCGTGTTGGGGTACCTTAGAGATTGCCATTTGGAGCTGTTCATACTAGTCCTCTCTGACCTCCTCCTTGGCCTCATTTGTTGGTGCGTAGCACTGCAAGATGGTAAGTTTGCAGAACTTGGAGTTGAGGCGCACTCTGATCAGCCTTTCACTTACGGGTTCCCACTCCAGCAAGGTTTTGGGTTTCTCTTTGGAGACTATGAAGGCTACTCCATGAGCTCCTCCCAGCATAGCTCTCAGGGTCTTTGGAGCGCGCAAGCCTCGCCACCACGGTAAGGTTACAGCACAGGGAGACAGTATGACAATATCTTAGACAATATGGTTAACATATTTTACCGGGTTATGTTTCTGGTCTGTAGTGTGATGAATGTTCCACCAGTCTGCAGTCCACTCCCAGGCATTCCCCACCATGTCATACAATCCAAACCCATTTGCAGGAAATGACATTACCTGTTCAAGACATCAAAATGCTTAAATAAATGTTACTAGGTGGAGGAGCCACATCCAGACCTAACTCTCTCTGCTCAGTCTCTCACCGGTGATGTTTGAGAGTATCCATCTTCAGCTGTGTTGTGATTTGGGAAATTCCCCTGCCACAGATTAGCATAGTGCTGACCGTTTGGCATCAGCTTATTCCCCCATGGATACAACCTAGAAGGAAAAGGTGTTTTAGAAAAACACACATATGGACTTGCTGTACATCTTTTCTGATTTTTTCACTACCTTTCCTGAAGTCCTCCCCGGCAGGCAAACTCCCACTCTGCCTCTGTTGGCAGCCTGCGCTGAGCCCAGGAACAGTAAGCCTGGGCATCTGTCCATGACACATGTAACACCGGGTGATCCATTCTGGACAGAAAACAAAATTACATTCACGTAATTTGATCAGAAGGTCTGCAGTTTGAATCCTGGACTGGTAGAGATACCACTGAGGTACTCATGAGCAAAGTACTGTCCCCAAGCACTGCTCCCAGGGGCATGCCAAAAAAGCCCACTGCTCCTTCATGGATGGACTTTTCATATTGAGCAGTTTACCCTGCACCTTGTTTAATTACAAACCCATTAATTGCTAAATCAAATAATATAGTGTATGCAGTACTTGGGGGAACAATCGGACTGATGTAAAGTTGCTGAAGAGGTAAAAATGTTTTGTTTTTTTACCTGTTTGCTATGGTTGAATCTGGGCCCTCTGGGTGCCTCCAGTTTGCTCCTTTTACTGGTGACCACCAGGGGGCAGCAGCGACCTAATGATCATCATGAGTGTCACTACTCAGAGCTTTTTATGTAAAAACATAACATACTGTATATTGTTTATATTCACAAAGACATATTTTAATATCCTTAGCACTATAAATGTACTACAAAAATACAAATGTAAGACATAATGGAGGGATGGTAGTCCAGTTTTTACAATAAATATTTTCATTTGTGGAACTTGAGTGGTTGATCCAACTTTCCCATGCTTCCTGACCTATGCATAACATAGTGTTATGATGAAATATAATGAAATCTACTGTTAGGACATGAAATTAATAACTTGTAATGTTTACTGAATGTGACTTCCTTCATATCTATCTATCTTCTATCTATCATGTCTTACCGCATGTGACAGAGTGCTCTTGACTTCTTCACTCAGTAGCCCCTCAAACACAAAGGAGTCTCCAAAACGCTCTGCCTACACATAATTAAACCATCACATTGAAGACAATTTGAGTTTTGATAAACACTGTCAGTTTCAAATTAAGTATTAAGTGCATAACTCATACTTCTGTTACATACCTCTGTAACATAACCTGTTTGGTTAATGAAATGTTGGAACTGCTGATTTGTGACCTCATGCTCTTCCATATAAAAAGCACTGATCCACACCCTCCTCTGGGGACCCTCTCCATCCTGTGGTATTCCTGGATCATTTGTACCCATCAGGAACCATCCTCCCTGCAACTGTACAACCTGCACATGCAAGCAAGACATCTTTTTTGACAGAGAGTTTTTTAAAGCGACTGATCAAAATTGGGGGTAATATGCAGAGTTGGAAAATAAACATGAAATTTGCTAGAAATTGTTTCAACAGGTATATCTTTACTTATCTTTTTATCATTTTACACAAGACTAATGCCACTTTAATTACCTGCACTGATTATAAGCTATACTGTAAATCCTACACAGTTCATTTCATTGCTAGAAAAATTGTGTCCCTAAAGAACACATTAGTGTAGAAAACTCACTTCACTGCATTATGAAGTTAAGCTGCCCGAGTTTGTTACCTATTGGAAAACACAACCCTTCAGCCCCAACATGTGCCATGACTGGAAAAAAGTTCTTCAGTTGGAAAAACGCTGCCTGTGGTATTATACAGATACATACAGATTTTGTGTTACTGTGCAATTTTTAATAGTAACAGATGATATCTTTTAGAAAGATCAGTTATTGCAATTTATATAAAGTAATTGATAAATTGACTTAAGCACTACATTGAACAAATGATTACATATTGTACATAATGAACACGTGTTCATTAAAAATTCCTCATAAACACTTAATGATAAATTGGGGCAGTTGGTGGCGGTAGCAGGTTCGAATCCAGGGCCGGTAAAGTTACCACTGAGGTACTTATGAGCAAGCACAGATA
This sequence comes from Distichodus sexfasciatus, assembly GCA_032718565.1. Taxonomy (NCBI): domain Eukaryota; kingdom Metazoa; phylum Chordata; class Actinopteri; order Characiformes; family Distichodontidae; genus Distichodus; species Distichodus sexfasciatus. Next base: position 8,679,661 of record JAVGVS010000003.1, read on the forward strand.
AATTGATTCCCATTGAACATGGGATTAATTAATTGTTCTGTCAAAAGCTCTTCAAATCCAAACTCCATCAGAAAAGGGAAGTATAGGCTATATGCACATTCATAAAATACATATCGACATGTCTGTTGGCACCCAAAGCTCACAGTCACAACTCAAACAACAACGTGAGTTGTTTAAAGACCAACTGACTTACAAGATGCAAATATATCAGATAACTAAGAGCATTACCTACATTTTAATTTCTAGCTTCCTCAACACTATTACCATTTACCAGGCATCCCCAGAGCATACATTTACATTTATGGCATGTAGCAGATGCTCTTATCCGGAGCGACTTCCATTTTCCTCATTTCAGGAGCAGTCTCCCTGGAGCAACTTGGGGTTAAGGGTCTTGCTCAGGGACCGTTTCCACTTCTCAAATCGCCTTTGTCAAGATACTAGCCCTTTTCATTCCAATTATAAATCACTTAACACACAGTTAACACTTCACAGTTGACCCCAAAGTGAACCTAATCGACAAGTAAACTTGGAGTTGGCGCAATGCATTTGTGTGCATTTCCGTTCTTGGTTGTCAGCCTACCTTACTGCGATAACCAGGGATATCAGGCGGCGTTCTATTGAGTTTTTCGGAATATTTCTCAGATGGGTTTTCAGAATGTTCTTCTTGTGTGTTGACTGCATCGCCTTCTCTGTTTAGCGCTCCGCAGCCGCAGCCCCTATCCCGCACGGTTCCGCCATTTAACTTCGACCCCGAATCAGCCTCGATCTCGCTTATTTCACAACGTAGTGATGCAATAAAAAGACAGAAAAATAGAACCCTAAGAGCTGGTGCCATGTTGGGTTTTTGTATTCCTTACATGAGCGGAGCCATCGTTGTGAAGCGTGTCATGTGACCAGTCAGCTGATGTGTAGTTTTTTTTCTCCTTAAAAGCTGCACTTTTAAAGCGTGTTTCTTTGGATACTGACCTTTGACTAGCTCGGATCTGCTTTGTGCTTTGATATAAGATTGAAAACATTAGAATTGACATGCATTTCCCTGCAGATTCATCAAAATGCATAAAATCTTCGTGAAATTGTGAATTCATAAAAAATAAAGACAAATGTGCAGTGAAAATATCAGGCGATTGATATTCCGTAGGATTTCCATAAGTTCAAATTTAAGGGATTTTCTTAAAAAAAATCATTAAAATGTATTTGAAGACTGAATGTTTTTAGTTTTACATTTTTATGCTAAAGAAATACGTTAAGACGACTCGATTTCACTGTTGGTCTTTTGCAATAAACACAATTTAAAGTTTTTACCTTGGGGGAGCGAGTGTTTGAAGGAATCCTGGGGTTTGTAGTCTTTGGTCGGCCGCGGTTGCGTTGCCCACAACAGTATCTTGACGCTTGAAAAACTCATTTTCCCAGAAACCAACCGGAGCTCAGCGTCTAAGGGGCAACTCGGCACACCGAAAAGAGACGAAGATCGAGGCGATGGACCGAAGTAAAACTGTCGGCTGTTCTCTGGAGTCTCGGGATCATGTTTTTTCAAGAGGACGGATCATTTAGAAAAACACATTGAGCAAACCTCGCAGTACCGTGTCATCTCACTGAGGTAAAATATATTCGACCGATTGGTCATTGTGATTGAGCATCACCTTTATTAGCTTAAATATTTATCTTATCTCTGACAGAGCATCGCGTTCACCACAGTAACCCGCCCCTTCCTCAGAAAAAATAGTAAAAAAGTTATTTTTAAAAATGGACTGTTTGGCCTGAAATTTATTGTTACTTATATATCATTTTAAAAGGCACTTTAAAAATAGTGATGCTTATTTAATAGTTGATTAAATCTACCGGAAAACGTACTTTTCAGCGTCGAGAAAAGTATTAAAGAGTTTTTTTAACTAATAACGTAGCACGTAACGTTCCTGTTTAAGTGCTCATTAGGATTAGATTCGTTGTAACTTTTATCAGAATTAATAAATCCAGTCACTCGGTCTGTTGGTTGAGATCACACCTAATACATGGTTGAGTTTTTTGCTGGTTATTCTGCCGGATGTAATTTAACTCAGAAACAGTACTGCGACTTATTTTGAAGCACAACATTACATGTAATGTTGTTTTAAGTTATTTCAGTTTTATCAGCTTTTATTTATACTTTTTGAAAATGACGCCACACTCTGACACGAGAGTAACCTGTCGTATACAGGTGCAGTTTAGTATGAATTTGTGCTGTGTCTGTGTTTTGTGATTTTGCATGAAATGTCAGAGATGTCCTATTGAAATTCACTTTTTTGCTGTTTAAACTTTTCACAAAATGCTTAAGACATTATGATATTCCTCAGTTAAACCAATTCTGGAAAAATGTTCTGATAAGTGCCATAATGCCACGAGTGTACTTTACAGCACATTCATACAAGTGAAAAAAAAATACTCATACTTTTTTTTTGGTTAATATTCTTTTACTTTTGATAAAATGTTCTTGCTGTGGACTGTTCCCAAAAAAGCCATGTAGATGCAGGCCTATGCAAATCCTGCCGCTGCTTGCTGTACAGGAACAGTGAGAGGAAGTAGAAGTCTGTAGGGTTTGGTTTGTGTGTGTGTGTGTCAGTGTCAGTGTCGGTCATTATTTAGCCTCATTTGTTATGCAAACTTGGTAGATATCCCTGGGGAATCTGTGGTGGTTATGGCGAGAGATGATAGGACAGTATCGATGAGAAACTTTTGATCTGAATCAGAATAAACTGTCAACTTGCAGAACTTCATTGCTGGTGTGGCTCTGTGATTGGAGAGATGCTTATTGCATGCCATATGTAAGTTAGATACCTGATGACATGGTTAATTGCTGAGAGATTTTGTCTACATGGGGTTTGTAGGCCTGTAAAATGTTAGCTTGATCAGAGAACACTTGACCTAGTAGAAAATAGTGGTGGTATGATTTATTCTTATTCTTTCCAAAACGTTTTTACAAACTTTTAATGTCTTTAAACAGATATTTATTCTTTCTGTGACCTTTTTTGCAAACCTTTATTGTTACTCTTGTTTTGTTTATGAGCAAAAGTTTTGGACATGTGTATGAAAATGTCTTAATTGACTGATGGGTCATATATTTATTTGTCTTAAATCTTTAAAAATTCTTTGACTTTACTTACTGTGTAAAGCAGATGAGCAGATGATAGCAGACTATAGATAGATCAAGTATTTGGTGATTAGATTAGGGTGCACAGTTATTCATTTGAAAGACCGTAAGTCAACATGTACCTTAATCTGTGGTAGACAATTGATTTACAACTAAACTCACAAGTATGATTGCTTGTGTTTTGAAAATAGAAAATAGTGGATTGGTTTGCCAGCTGCTTTGTACTCTTTCAGGAGACTGAATAACTTTTCTCTGTTACGCACCTATATAAAGTCAGCCTTCATTCTGAGATTTCTTAAAAAACAACAACAATACTTTGTCCTGATGTTTTACATGACTTTTCTTCCAAAACACTGGTGTTGCTGACCTCTATTGTCTAACATCTTACTGCAGGTGGAGGTGTTCCTGCCATGGTGGATAAGATGTCGAGTTTCCTTCACATTGGGGACATTTGCTCCCTGTATGCAGAGGGGTCCACCAGTGGCTTCATCAGCACACTGGGGTGAGTGTACTCACATTTTGAGAGTTCGCCAAGGCACTGATATATTTTATTAGGATATATTGGTTCTATCAAACTGCAAACTTGAGTCGTTTGAGTTTAAGCTTAACTAGTGGCAAAAGCTGGGCATGGAACAACATTGTGTCAGAAAACAAAATTAAAGGACTTTATAAGTTGCTTCAGTTTACTGTGAATATAAATGTAAATCTGAAATGTTTCTGAGCATCTGAGCACAATTGTGTTGGTGGAAATTTCCTTGGCTTCAAAAATCTGGTGGGTTAAACTGTAACTCTAAAGCTTGTTCCAGTAGCTGTACTGAGCTAAGTTATGCGCATATTATTTTCTTAAAGCTTTTGCCTGACTTTTATAGTGAATATATCTGAGGTTCTTTAATCAATGTCTGATCTATTGAGAAGCTACATGTTTCCACTTGGAACATGTGAATTAATGCACTGTTGCCCTAGTGCCATAATTATAAGTCATTATCAAATAATAGGACTAAATGTGATGTTAAAGTGGGAAATGCTGTAGCATTGACGGGGAAGAAACTCTTGGTTCTAAGCTCTAAAGAAGAATCTGCAGAAGTGATACAACTAAATATAATAATTTAACAACAAACTGAGTAAGCAGGATAACTTGTTTTTTCTATAAAGTGCTAAATTTCTCTAGAAAATTTAGGGTTTTAAAGGAAAAGAAGTCTGAGATCCAGTTCACAGATAGTGTTACTGTATGTCCAGGTGTTCAGTTTATCGTTGCATTTTATATACTATGAATCTCAAAATTTGGAGAATTTTTCTGTCCATGAAGGTTTCATTTACTGCTCGAAGAGATTACCTGCTTTCTTTACAAACCTACAAAATCCAGGCTGTTGCTTCTCAAGGTGTTTATTCCGGCAAAATGACTCGAATATAATTAAAGCGGATAAAGTATAATATCCTATTACAGGTATTTAAATATTAACAGACAATTAATTAAAATTATTTTGTAATGAGCACATTGTAGGTAGTTCTGTTGTAGGTCTGTATGACCTACCTGTCAACAGTTTAACACTGCTCTGTTTGTGTGTGTTAGTGTGTGTTTGTGGCTGGCTGATCGTGGGATTCGGCCTAAGTCCAGCAGGCTGTTGTTTTGGCCAGAAATGGCTAAGTCTGAGGAACGCAGTTCCCCCCACTCAACAACACACATGCACAAGATTTTGCCTTTCCCTGATGCTCTTATTCACTCACACGTGTATACGTCAGATTCGTGATAGTAATAGTAATATATATTTTTTCCTTCTCTTAAGGTTGGTTGATGATCGTTGTGTTGTCCAGCCAGATGCTGGGGACTTGAACAACCCACCAAAGAAGTTTAGGGGTAAGATGTACCTTGCGTTTGTGAGTGTGTGTGCATATGTGTGTGTGTGTGTGTGTGTGAGAGAGAGCGAGAAAGAGAGATCATAAAGGAATCCTGCCGATTTATTTTAGGCTCATTCAGAGGAAGTTGATGTGATGGTGGATTTAGGGGTCAAAGTTGAAATATCCCTGGAGAAAATAGTTACTGCCGACATGAAAACAAACATGAACAGAATGTTTTTATATTTGCAGTGTTAATGTAATTATTCCCATGTTATAAAAGTCATAATAAATGTTTTGACCATGACTGCACTGATCAAAGATCTAGATATGGCTGCAGAAACAAAATGAACAGGTTGTGTTACTGTGGAAACAACCATCAACACTTAAGACTCTGCTCATCTCAGTAGGGGTTTAGATAAATGGTAGCATTCCAGATGCTCTTCATACAAAAGTCTGAGTGTGTGTTTATTATGGCCTTGTAAGGTCACAGCAGTACTGTCAGAGAGCATCTGGTTGTGACACTGAGTAGTGTTTCTGTGTGGGGCTGTAGGACAGGGTGGGGGTCGGGGTGATGATTAAGGGAAAGAGTGATACAGAGAGGTTGAAGGATGGCGTTTGGGCCTCTCTAAAGAGGAATGTGTACGGTTTCCTCTTAATATAAACTCTCTCACACACCTTTGTCCCTCACCTTGTGTTTTACATTTTTAACCGTTATGTGTTCTGTAATTCTGTAGTTCTCTTGAGGCTGATGATGTCTCTCTTTGTCTCTTTTCATGAACTGAACCTTTTCAATAGCAATTGAGTAACACTAGTGAAAGTGAAAGAGAGGAAGAGTTGAGAAAGAAAAACATGACATTTGCAGTGTCTTCATTTTCAAACACACGGACCCTCTCAATCCTAACCCATTTTCTGAACTCTATTTCCTCTGTTAGTGTGAGTGAGTGAGTGAGTGTGTGTGTGTGATGTGTCCTACATTCCTCTGGATGACCCTAAAGTATTTAGTTGTTTTTATCAGCCCAATCTCCAGAAACAGAACAGACTTCCCGCCTTCTCCCTCTCTCTCTCTCTCTCTCTCTCTCCCTCTCCCCCTCTCTCTCTTTCTCTCCCTCTCCCCTCGTCTTTCTTTCCCTATCCCCAACACTCCCCCTCTCTCCTTTTATGGTAAGACTGGAGCTCCTGTAAGAACGTCGGAGAGCTTTTTCTCTACCCTGTAGATCTCAGCTTATCAGAGGTGACTGGTTTACAGGATTTGTATGTGCGTGTGTGTGTGTGAGAGAAAGAGAAGATTTTACAGGTTTTGAAGTTGAAGTCACCACAAAAGTGACAACAACTGTTTGGTCCAAACATGAAAAGTAGACTTCATATGTAAAACATACACATTTCACACACACACACTGCTTTTCATAAATATTCTCTTTCTGTTTGCTGATCATTAGCCAGACCCTATTGTAGGCTTTATTCTGTTTATTCCATTGTAGAGATGGCTTTTTGACTTGCTTAGCCATATTTGACATACACAGTTCTTGCTTACCACTTTTAAAAAATAATTAAGTAGGGCTACAGAAAAAGGGTTGCAGGGGATTTTTGGTTTTCTTTCAAATGACAGATTATGCAAATCTTGGTATCAGTTTCACAAAATAAATGTTTGGACCTGTGAGCTGTGCCGTGTGAGGATGCTCAGTCTGCCTAATACACCGTCATGCTGCACAGCAGAGATCTCGTGGGCCACTCAAACCGACATATACACATCTGTCATTTCCAGCTGGAATGTACCACAATGTCGTTTATGTTGTCACTGAATGTGTTAAATCTTGCTCTTCCTCCACAGACTGTCTGTTCAGACTGTGTCCCATGAATAGATATTCAGCACAGAAACAGTTTTGGAAAGCTGCCAAACCTGGCGGTACCAGCACCACCGATACTGTCTTACTCAACAAACTTCATGTGAGTTTGTGTGCACGTGTTTAAGTTTTGGGGTGTAACGAATTGGGGTACGAATATACAGGATCTCAGATAATAGTTTGGGAAGACAGAACCGCCTCTTAATCGCGCTCCTGCAGCACACAAATCCGCTACCACAGCTAAAAATAACTGAATCCATTTTTTATTTCACAATTACACTATAACACAATTACACAAGCACTGTGTTCCTCCTTCACACTGAGGGCCCACATCTCGTTTTTTCTTATTTGCCCACCGGTATTTGGGTTTGGAGAACTGTTACACTCTTATTTATTAACTGTGCGCGTATACATTTGAGGGTTGCAGCTGACTATGCAGCACGTCTCTACAGACAGTGCTGACAGCTTTTGTTTTCTTTTCAGCAACAGTTCATTGTTGTGATGTTATTTCGTGAACCTGATGTCAAATGATCCCAATAGTGACCTTCTATGGCACATTAGTTTGCCTCCTTGCAGATATTTTGGTGAGACCTTATGTAAGAGCTTTGAGTTTTTTATGGGCATATTTATTAGACAGTCATATATCAGGGCAACATCTTGTTAGTGCTGCACGTATGTGTGTTTTACCAACTATATTAGCTCTGTTCCTCTATAAAATAAATAAATGGCACTTGTAGAGTTCTTCTTTTTGTCATTCATTTTAGCACGCTGCTGACCTGGAGAAGAAACAGAATGAATCGGAGAACAAGAAGCTGCTCGGAACTGTAATTCAGTATGGAAATGTCATTCAGGTAAACCCTGTCTTCTACAAACACAAATCACTGCAGTGCAATGCGTCAGCAGCCATGTCAAGTGTGTGTGTGTGTGTGTGTGTGTGTTTAGCTGCTCCACCTAAAGAGCAACAAGTATCTGACTGTGAATAAGCGCTTGCCAGCTCTGTTGGAGAAGAATGCCATGCGAGTGACCCTGGATGGAGCTGGCAATGAGGGCTCCTGGTTCTACATCCAGCCCTTCTACAAGCTGCGCTCCATAGGAGACAGTGTGAGTATCGCCCCAGAGTTGGGTGTGTCTGTGTGTGTTCTGATGTGTTCAGATGCGCTCAGATGTAAAGCTGAGCATTATGACCTCAAAATGATATCAGGATTAATTGAACATTTTACCTCGATTACCATTATTGATTACTATACGGGGCGGTTGGTTAGGGAGGTGGCCCCGTGATCAGAGGGTCACCAATTCAAGTTGGCACTGAGGTACTTATGTACCGTCCCCAAGCACAGGGGAAAGTAACAGAACTTTTTAAGTATTAACTTTGCAAAACTGACGTGCGCATTTTGTGAGGGTTATTGATCTGTTTTTTTTTTACAGAAACCTACAGAACACGTACTATTAGAATCACAAGACTTTGAACTTAAACAATACTATATTTCCTCTGTATGTGAAAGTATTTGTGAGTAATTCTGTGCACAAAAACAGAAATAATTGCTTAAAACACATAAATAATTTTTTTTCACAATGTTGCGCTGTTTGTGAGCACTTGTGACTCTCTGGTGAAATCAGTAAAATGCTACAGTGCAGTCCAGTTTTCCCCTTTATTCATTCATTTATTTTCCGAACCGCTGTAATCCCAACTGGGGTCGTGGGATCTTCACCCTTTATTACACACAAAACTTTTTAGCTGATAAATAACAACAGCAACCAGCGTTCTACTCACAATATAGCCATTTATTGATATTTTCAATGTTTTAAAATATTAATTAAATGGCAGTGTTTATTCCAGACAAGCTTTGAGTGGGGCATGGAGGATTGTGGGAAATGTAGTTCTCTCCCAGAAAGGCAGAAAACGGGTCATTTTGTATGCCAAAATCAGTCCAAATGGGTTCAAAATGACCCACAATTTCAATGTTTTTTTTATTTTTAATTAATCAGAAAATATTTTTTCCGTTCTATAATGTTATATAGTAATCAATAGGGAAAATTTTGAAAAATGCATTATTTGTTATCAGATGATTTTATTCTATATTCTGATGGATACCAAATGGATAAAGAAGTGTTGTCCCCTGGCACTAAACTTATTTTTCTTCATAGGACTAAGCCATAGAATGTAAACAAACACTGTTTAAAACAGACACTGTTCTTACTATTTTTAGTAGGCACTTTTATACTGCATAAAGCTAATAAAGTAAAGATTTCTACAGGCGCAAATCAATTTTCATAAGAAATGGGGTGATTTCAAGCATTTACACATCAAACTATGAAGACCAGTGCAGGACGTCCTGAACACAACAACATAAAGCATATATGACTGACTTCTACACCACCCTAGAATAAGCCTAAATACAAAGGTATAGAAAAACGTCACAAATTTTCTTAGGGATGTAAGGGTTTAAAGAATTTTAAAACAAATTTTAATAATGGTCATGGGCAAGATTTCATCGATTAGAGATTCTTATTGTCGGGTTTAATTTTCTGTGTTGCTGTGTGTGATTTTTAGGTGGTCATAGGAGACAAAGTTGTCCTGAATCCTGTGAATGCTGGACAGCCACTTCATGCAAGCAGCCACCAGCTGGTAGATAATCCAGGATGCAATGAGGTAAGCCCACATATACGACCCTTCACTTTCCCTTTACTACTCTCCTTTCTTTCCGCTCTTCTTGCCGTTGCTTCTCCTCATTTGTCTTTGTCCTGACAGGTGAACTCTGTGAACTGCAGCACCAGTTGGAAAATAGTTCTCTTTATGAAATGGAGTGACAACCAGGAGGTTGTTTTGAAAGGCGTGAGTTTTACACACTTTGGTCATTCTTAGCTTTTTTTACTTAATTGTCCAAAGATTTCTGTGTTGCATCTGTTGAAGAGTTAAGTAGGGAGGCAGTGGATGTGTTTGTGTGCTTTTAGGGGGATGTAGTTCGGCTGTTCCACGCGGAGCAGGAGAAGTTCTTGACGTGTGATGATCACCGTAAGAAGCAGTATGTTTTCCTGCGCACCACTGGACGACAGTCTGCCACCTCAGCAACTAGCAGCAAGGCACTGTGGGAAGTGGAGGTTAGTGCGTGTGGATGTTTTTGTGCATGTGCATGTGTGCAACACTGAATGTTGTGCTGATATGCCCACATTTTCCTGGGAAATGCAGCAGGTGTGTGTGTGTGTGTGTGTGTATGTTGCAGGTTGTTCAACATGACCCCTGTCGAGGAGGAGCAGGTTACTGGAACAGTTTGTTCAGGTTCAAACACCTGGCAACTGGACATTACCTTGCTGCAGAGGTGAAGTGCAAAACAGTGTACACACGTACACACACAAAAAAGTTCTCTATACAACCTGACACGACATTTATTTACATTTTATTTGTATATTAGGTGTGTAGTCACCTTTTGCTCCCCATTATCACTAGGTCAATCCTGACTATGAGGAAGAATGCCTAGAGTCACGATCCTCTGTAAGTTGGTGTGTGTACCATGTTTTTATGTGTTGTGGGGACCCTTTGGGCCTTTTTGTCCCCTAAAATTACTTTTGTTCATTTTTTTATTGGGACATTTGAGAGGTCCCAATGAGGAAAAATGACTTCATAGAAAATGTACATTTTATTTGAGAAACTAAAAGAAGTAAAAGATGTGCGTTACTGAGGTTAAGGTTAGCATTGAGGTTAGGATTAACTGTAGATTTATATGCATCTAGTCATTATGGGTTAGGGTTAGGGTTAAGGCTAAACGAAATCATTTTGCCCAGATGAAAATAAAGGCAAGAGATTTGTTGCTGCTGCAAATAAAGCATGTGAGCTAGCCTGGCTGGTTGCCTTGATATGTTTTAGTCTGACAGTTCAACAATTTGGACCAAACCATTTGGTTTGAGAGTCAGTATACTTGTTATACTAAAAAGAGTAACGAAGTTGTACCCATTTGCATGTCATAAAACATTGTCTGTAACAGCGCACAAGGTATAGTGGCATAATTCTAAGGATCTTAAATAAAATTTGGCTTATTCTAGCTGGACTCTGAACATGAAGTCATGCGAGCACGTGCACGAAATCCACAGGATAAGGTGATGTACACGCTGGTGGCTGTTCCTGATGGCAATGATATCTCGTCCATCTTTGAGCTTGACCCTACTACTCTCAGAGGGGGAGACTCACTTGTGCCCAGGTAGGACATTACAAAATTGTAAAATTTTTAGGAGTATTTCTGGTGTTTTATATAAGAAAGTATGGTCTATTTATGTAACTGTGCTTTAAATAATCTTTGTTTGTGTGTTAGGAACTCATATGTAAGACTCAGGCACCTCTGCACAAACACCTGGGTCCACAGCACAAACCAGCCCATAGACAAGGAAGAAGAGAAGCCGGTCATGCTCAGAGTGAGTCTCTGGAACCAACCTCATTCACATCAACAGTTTTTACAATGATGGAAAATATGTATGATTCAGGACGTTGCTTTTTTATTCCATCCTTATTTTTATTCTACGCTCTAACAGATAGGAACGTCTCCTCTAAAAGAAGATAAGGAAGCTTTTGCTATAGTGCCAGTGTCACCAGCAGAAGTCAGAGATCTGGATTTTGCTAATGATGCAAGTAAAGTGTTGGCCTCCATCGCTGGCAAACTGGAAAAGGGTACCATCACGCAGAATGAGAGGAGGTAGAGAATAATGCTGTTTGAGGATATGTGTGTTTATCACTCTATTAACCATTTAAAGATCAGACCCTCCAGAATTTTGTGATGTTGCTATTAAAGCGAATTCAGCCAATCCCCGCAAATTCATCGCGACCTTGCATTTTTGTCCAATTACCGCAACTTTTCCGCAGTTTTTTTTTTTCAACCAATCATTGTTGTTTCTTGCAAAGCCATACGTCTGCGAGCTCACTTCCTTGTTACGTTAGGAAGAGGTCGGAAACGTGTGATTAAAAACGCCTCAAAAACAACTAAAGGTTAACAAAAATAATAGTGGTTTTGTCAGTCAGTCTGTCAGTCAGTCAATCATTATCTGAACCACTTAATCCCTATCGGGGTCGCAGGGACCGGAGCCTATCCCGGGACTACGGGTGCGAGGCGGGGGACCAACCCTGGGCAGGCGCCAACATGCCTCAAGGCGGAGAGTGGTTTTGTTCCCTTCATTTAAATTAATTGTTAATGAATAATAATAAAGTGGGAAAATTCCTACTTTTTTTCCCCCAACTTTGATTTGTTCCCACAATTCTATTGCAACAAAATAAAAACACTGCAACTTTCAGCACAGCTTTTTTTTTTTTTTTTTAGAAAAGCTGCCACAAAATCAGGCATTTTAAGCCACAACAATCACAAAAAAGCCCTGTGAAATCCTGGAGGGACTGAAAAATCACACTGTTGTTTTGTTAATGTTAGGGCTGGGCGATATCACTTCAAATCAATACCTTAATTAATTGAACATTTTACTTTGATTATGATTAATGAATGATTATTTTGTTTTTGCCTTTTTTATTTGCTTTCTTTGCCACTGACAAGGTTTATACTCTAAATATGCTCAACTATTAAAGCTTGGATATTTATTTCTAATGAAAGAATGCACATGTTTGTGAAGGTAAAATAACTGCTGGAAACACAAACAGTCGTAGACTGGACAAGGCGAAGTACTGTGACATCAGAATATTAACAGATTTCATTTTTTTAAAGTATTAACAGAATTTTGAAAATAACGGGCAAGATTACATCAGTTCATAGTTCATAGAGTTCATAGAGAATCAATTTTGATGAATTGTCTTAGTAACGATGTAGTTCCCTACTTCAAAAAGCTGTCACATTGTAGTATTCTGTGCTTTTCTCTTTTTCAGGGCTGTAACAAAGCTACTAGAGGACCTGGTTTATTTTGTTGTGGACATTCCTAGCAGCGCTCAGGATGTACTGGAGATTACAGTGAACAAACCCAACAGAGAGCGCCAGAAACTCATGAGAGAACAGAACATACTCAAGCAGGTACACATTGTACTGTCTTGCTTACTCTTTATTTGGCCTTTATGTCTTTCTGTCTTTCCTTTGTCTTAATTGGTGATCTCATCCCTCTTTTCTGTGATTGGTCAGATCTTTAAGCTGCTGCAGGCTCCTTTCACCGACAGTGGTGATGGACCCATGCTGCGATTGGAGGAGCTGGCTGACCAGCGCCACGCCCCCTTCAGACACATCTGCCGTCTGTGCTACAGAGTTCTACGTCATTCGCAGCAGGATTACAGGAAAAATCAGGTGCACCACATTCCCTGACTATTAATGGGACAGCAGGCCATATCTAAGAGCTTATAAAATCAGCAAAAACCTTTCCCCAAAGACATGCTGGATCAGCTCAAGTGTTCAAAATGTCCCCTCATTAAAGTGAGCGCTTATTTGCCATAGCACACAGTGCACCACAACCGAATGTGACCTCTTTATTTGACCCACCCATGAAGAAGCAGTGGGCAGCTGACAGTCAGTGTCCAAGGAGCAGTGCATGAGGACAGTACCTTGCTCCTGAGTACCTCAGTGGTACCTTTACTGGTCTGGGACTTGAAGTGGTGACACTCCAATCAGGGGCTAACTCTCTGTCAATCTCTGTTAAATCTACTAAGGTGCTGTTGAAGAGTTAATGCTTGACTTTTACCCACATGTGTGTATGTGTGTTAGTTAATCGAAAATGAAGCAAAACTGTCACTCAGAACCTCTAATTTATGTAATCTTGTCCTTGTAAGTTTGTCAGCTAGCTTTTTCTTTCAGCTATTTAAAATAAAAGATGTACTCTTTCATTATAAAATCTGTTAACAGTACATACCTTGACACTATGAGCATAAAACCATGAAGTTAATCGTGATATTGATTTGAGATCAAATTGCACAGCCCTAATGTGTGCGTTTCTTCTTGTATGCCTGTTTGGATTATTTTAGGAATATATAGCAAAGCAGTTCCGCTTCATGCAGAAGCAGATTGGCTATGATGTGTTGGCAGAGGACACCATCACAGCCCTGCTGCATAACAACCGCAAGCTGCTGGAGAAACACATCACTGCCGCTGAGATTGACACCTTCGTCAGCCTGGTCCGCAAGAACAGAGAGCCCAGGTTTGTGTCTTAGATACAGCGAACAGTCCATAGTCTGTTTGTTACCACAGTCTCTACAGTGTGCACTGCTTGTAAATGTGTAGATTAGTAGGGGTGTAATGATGTCAGTCTACATCAATATATTTGATCCAGTGATCAACAAGCCATGTCACTGATCAAAAATGAAAACATTAATCATACTTATCATAATGTCTTTTTTATTGATTAGAGGTATATTTTTATTGGAAGAGAACATTTTCAATTACATGCCTGATTGTGCTCAAGAATAATGACATTTTAGTTGCTTTTTGTGTTTTGATATGAATGGAATGATTGTTTTAAATGGACATATAATGTCGTCTCATATTGATCGCTGGCTCCCAAATTGTTAGCGGACTTTGTGATATCGGCAAATTGCTATCCTTTGAGTCAATGTCATGTAATTTGTAATTTGATGAATCTTCGGATCTACAAACCTAAAAATGAGAGATATAGAGAGATTGATAAAAAACTGGAATATAATGAAAGTGAGTACCTCTCTTTTTGTGCAGATTCCTGGACTATTTGTCTGACCTGTGTGTGTCCATGAACAAATCCATTCCTGTCACTCAGGAGCTCATCTGTAATGCTGTCCTGGATCCAGCCAATGCAGACATTCTAATAGAGACCAAGTAGGATCCTCACTTATTTACAGTCATGGGTTTTTGTACCGATTCCACAAACACTAATCATTTGTGACCCTCCACGGCAAAACCAGTCACTTGTCGCAATGGAGGTTTCCAAGAAAAACGACTGTTTATGTTGCGTGGGGTAAAATTTTGGGAAAAAAATTTGTTTTTAGTGTTTTGAAACAGTGGAAGGTCTATACTGTACTGTTGTGAATAAATTTCGCTGAAAAACTTACCCTTTCCATCCTAAAAACGTGACTTTCTTGAGGTGAGGAGTTCAATTCCAGCAGAATGTTAAAAGTTTCTGTTTTGACCGCTCTACTTCAATATTTACGGTAAATTTACGGTAAGATATTTCTCCAGAATCCGTCTTCGTCTCCTCAGTTCAGTTAACCTAATGCGGGTAGGCTATCCGTGTGGCTGTGAATGCAGTGTAGGCTACCGTAAATACAAACGTGGCCGCGACCGTACCATGCGTCTGTGAGTGCTACGGCGATAGTCAATTTCAAAGGCAGATTTCTCTGTTTCTCACTTGGCGTGACAGGAGAAACCCGACTCCTTTGAATGTTGATATCTCAGTCATATGACGTCCGATTCATTCGATATAAGTATCGTTTTGAAGCTTGTTTTATGCCCTTTCAAAACATAATAACTCAATTGTAAAAATTTGCAACAAGCGACTGGGTTTGCCGTGGAGGGTCACATTTAATTAGCTCTAGATCTTTCATTAAGCTGTAATAATGATGCATCGTGTCTGTGTTTGCCAGGCTTGTGTTGTCACGATTTGAGGTAGCAGGTGCAGTGCTTGGGGAAAGTGCTGAAGAAGAAGAGGAGGATGAGGAAGAAGTCTGGCTGTTTTGGAAGGACAGCAGTGGGGAGGTGAAGAGCAGGAGCATCAGAGAGCTTGCACAGGATGCAAAAGAGGGACACACAGAGGACCAGGAAGTGATCAGCTATTACAGGTACACACACACACACAGTAAACATAACCAACCTTCCTGTTCACAGGCTTAATATTCCCTTCATTAGTGTATGTTTCTATAATCAGTGTCACTACATGCTTAGATACGTGTGATTTTTCTCTGCCAGGTACCAGTTGAATTTGTTTGCTCGAATGTGCCTGGACCGGCAGTATCTGGCCATCAATAAAATTTCCGCTCAGCTGGATGTGGATCTGATTTTACGCTGCATGTCAGATGAAGATTTGCCCTTTGACCTCCGAGCCTCCTTCTGTCGCATGATGTTGCATATGCATGTGGACCGGGACCCCCAGGAACAGGTCACACCTGTCAAATATGCACGCCTCTGGTCTGAGATCCCCTCCCAGATCTCCATTGATGAGTGAGTGGAAAAATCCCACAGCCAAACACAGACGGTCCCCAAGTTATGATTGTTCGACTTACGATTTTTCATTCTTGCAATGATGATAGCGAAATATTTTAAGTTTCACACGGCACGCAAATATAGCAGCTATGCAGTACGATACGTTGGGACACTGCTGGGATGTACGCATCTCCCACCTTGTGAGAATGCCTCACTCTTGCTAGTGATCGACAGAGTTCAGCTGTCTGAGTGTTAGAGAGCATATTTTTTGGCGTTTCAAAGACCAATGTCTTGATGTTAAAGCGGGTAAATATTGACTCAATGTTCTCAAGTTACTGTATGTCATCGTCATCTCTATCGTAAGTCAGGGACTACCTGTACTATTCATTTGAAGCTCAGTAGTGTTCTGCCATGCAATTTTTTCTTTGTTGTTGTCCTTCCCTTAGTTATGATAATGATGGAACCTCACGCGATGAAGTGAAAGAGAAGTTTTCCCAGACGATGGAGTTTGTGGAGAACTACCTGCGAGATGTTGTGTGTCAGAGTTTCCCCTTTTCAGACAAGGAGAAAAATAAACTCACCTTTGAGGTATGTCTTTAAATGTCCTGTTAAAATATGATTCTCATTCTTTTTCAAGTTAACTCTACAAGTTTGATTGTAGAGGTGTGTTCACATCAAGATGAAAACCTAAATCTCAAATACTTCCACATTAAGAAGCTAGTAGCAAGAAATGAGGAAAAAGTGTGTCACCTACAAAGTTTGAAAGCTGTCTGAATAACTAGTATGTGACCAGAATGGAAATCTGTTAACCATATCCGTTAATATGTGACTGAAAAGAAGTGAGTTAATGAGTTAAAGCGCCTGCAGCTCTTGCCCTGACCTCCTCAAGGTTCACAGCCTTGTAAAACATTGTCGTTGACCAGAGGTGTTACGAAGTAAAGGCTGGAAGATCTTAAACTCAGTTAACCAAACAGTTCTTCTCATCATATCACCAATGGACACAGGACTGCACATTTTTATTCAGTAGTATGCATCACAGCCACAGTTGTCTCATGTCCTCTGTGTTATAGGTGGTGAACTTGGCAAGAAACTTGATCTATTTTGGCTTCTACAACTTCAGTGACTTGCTGAGACTGACCAAGATCCTTCTGGCCATTTTGGACTGCGTCCATGTCAGTACTTCGTTCCCCGTCAAACTGGAGAGAGATCCTGGCAAAGGTTAAACAGAGCAAACACCAAACATTCTTTTTTTTTTGCAACCACACAAGCAGTTCTCCAAAGTGATAGCCTCTTTTAATCTATTTAAGAGCATGAAAATCTCAGCTCTCGAAAATATGTCTGAGGTTTCAAGTCAATTTAAATGTATCTTTAAGATTATATTATTAATTAACTGATGAGTAGAATCAGTAATATCATATTTACACTGATTATAGAATTGTTAGCAATGACTTGATGTCACCCCGCATTTTAACTCTTGATTATCATGTCAGTATTCAACCTTTGTGGCCTGCAGGCAGTAATGTCATGCGCTCGATCCATGGGGTGGGGGAGCTGATGTCGCAGGTAGTGCTGAGAGGAGGTGGATTTCTGCCCATCACGAACCGCAGCACCCCAGACAGAGACTCCGTCAAAGCACAAACCGAACCTCAGAAACAGGACATACTGGTCATGGACACCAAACTTAAGATTATTGAGATACTGCAGGTAAACAGATGTTAAGCTTGAAAGCAGAAAAGGGATTAAGCAAAACTTTGAAAATTGCAGAATATAAGAAACACAGGGTTTTACATAGTTTATCATCAAAGTTCTTGTTTGTTCTTTAATAACTTGGTTATATTAAATGTTTAAAGTATTCAGAATATGCACAATCCATGACTGAAACCTCTTAATTGCACTTTCATATACTTCCTATAAGTTACTTCCTATAATTTTCTTATATTCCTATGTGTTTCTCAACACTCATCCTTATCACCCACATCATTTCTCGTTCATCCTACTAGGTGTGTTTATTGCATAAAGTGTCAACCATCATATCCAGACTAAACTCTCAATACACATTTGCTTTATGCCACTGTTTGAAATTCTTTTCTCAAACTTGAATATCCCATCAGAAATTACCAGACCATTCTGACAATCCAAAATTACAGATAAACTGCAGTTCTATCCAGTGCACAGTATAATAGCTTACTTGCCACGTATCCCTCTCTATATCCTCTCATCTGACTGTGTAGTTCATTTTGAATGTGCGTCTGGATTATCGAATCTCCTGCCTGCTCAGTATCTTTAAGTGTGAGTTTGATGAGAGCAACTCCCAGTCAGAGCCCTCCATTAACCCGGACTCTCACACCAGTGTTCAAGGTAAGAGAGTGTTTAACTGCATTTATTATAAATGCATGTCTTCAGGCACTTGTACGTGGGATGTGGTTATACAAAAGGCTTTTGTCTTGGGTAGGTGCACTTGACTTTGAACACATCGAGGAGCAGGCAGAGGGAATTTTTGGAGGAAGGTGAGATTTACATTTGTGATCGTCATCACGTCATGTTATATGCCTTCCCTTATTCATGTACTGAATAAAATTAAGCTGATATTCATCAAATGAGTGTGAGGCAAATAGATGTACTTTTGTTGTTTTATGGTTACTCACCCAAACTTAGAGATGCAGCCAAATGAAAGTGGTACAGATTTGTGGAGCCTGTACAGAAAGATCTGATGGTGATTTGACAAAAAATAAAACACATAGACAATAGGTAGAAAGAGAGACAATAATAAATATAAAGGATCTTTTCCCCTTAATTATAGAACAAGAGAACAATGAACTAGTGGGTTCATGAAGAGCGGGTGATTATACGTTTGTGTTTACCTGTATATGTGTGTATCCTTGCATCCATGTTTGTGTGTAGTGAAGAGAACACTCCATTGGACCTGGATGATCATGGTGGAAGGACATTCCTGAGGGTCCTTCTTCACCTCACCATGCATGACTATCCTCCACTCGTCTCCAGAGCCCTGCACCTGCTCTTCAGACACTTCAGTCAACGCCAGGAGGTCCTACAGGCCTTCAAACAGGTACCACAGAGACAACCTGACACGCATGTAAACACACAAGCATGTACATGCATGGACACAAAATTAAAACATTTAGCAGACGCTCGTATCCAGAGCAATTTATGTCAGTGCTTTGTTCTTCGCGCTGGGATTGGCAATGACATTTAGCATACACTCTGGATAAAAGCATGTTCATTAGTCCTTTGTAGTCTTCTGTTCTTCATACCTGAAAAGCTAGATTTAAATCAACAGTTGCCGCTCAGCCGAGTTACTGCCACCTAAACAAGCCGTGTCAAAGCAAAAGTCAGAAGCTAATGTGCAGTCAACTGTAGTGTGATTTGAGCTGTTGTGTGTTGTAAAGGTGCAGCTCCTTGTGACCAGTCAGGACGTGGAAAACTACAAGCAGATTAAAGCAGACCTGGATCAGCTGAGGTCTATAGTGGAGAAGTCGGAGCTGTGGGTTTACAAAAGACAGGGTTCAGATTCGGGACTCCACACCGGAGAGGTTATCACCGTGGATTCACATCACAAGGTCAGCAGATAGCACCAAGCAGATTAAACACTCGGAGTGTGATGGAGGTTGTCAGTTTATAGGGTGAAACCAGCAGTGTTAACTTTTGTAGAGTTTCAAGGACACACGCAGAGAGATGGGCATGAGTTCTAACATGAATTTTAACCAAATATATTGATTTAGAAAATGAGACAACAGGTACAGTAATTTGTTGCAACATGTGCAAACATACATATGAATTCTAATCCTGTGAATACATAAAAACACAAGAAAGTCTAGCTCTTTGGAACTGTAAATAAATGAGGAGTGGCTCCAGACTTTTGCACAGTACCATACATTTTGCTAGATCAAAACCAAACTGTTCATTTTCTATTAAAGCTGTTAATGCTTTGGTAAATGGTTTATATAATCTTATCTATTGTGGTGTTTTTATAGGTTGACTCTATTACTGCTGGATTGAATAAACCCAAAGTGGAGAGCACCAGCAGCTCTAACTATCGTCTTGTTAAAGAGGTAAGATTAGGTGTCTTTAACACCATCAGACACTTACTCATCGCAATTCTGTAGAAGTGCATTTAAAGTCTGCAATGGTCTTTGTATGTGTGTTTGGATACACAGATCCTCCTGAGATTGAGTAAACTGTGTGTGATGGAGTGTCTTTCGGGCAGGAAGAATAAGAAGCAACAGCAGCGTCTCCTTAGGAACATGGGGGCTCACTCAGTGGTGCTGGAGCTACTACAGATCCCCTACGAAAAAGTGTGTCTGTGATGCTCTCTAAGAGTTGTTGTTGTGCCCCTTTTATGGTGATGTTACCGACTTGTACTCCGATTTTATCACAGCACAGTTTGCGTGTGTGTGTGTGCGTGTGTTTGTTAGGGAGAGGATGTCTGGATGCAAGAGATTATGACTTTGGCTCATCAGTTCCTCCAGAATTTTTGTGCTGGAAACCAACAGAACCAGGCTCTGCTACACAAACACATTAATCTGTTCCTCAATCCAGGCGTGAGTTCCACCAAAAACCCTCTCTCTCAACCTTCACGTCGGAACTTGATGCTACAGATCATATTTAATGGTCTTATTTGTTCTTCCCTTCTTCTATCTCTCTGTTTCTCTGTCTCTGTTTTAGATTTTGGAAGCTGTGACCATGCAGCACATCTTTATGAATAATTTCCAGTTGTGCAGTGAGATTAATGAGAGGGTCGTGCAGCATTTCGTACACTGCATCGAAACACACGGCCGCAGCGTCCACTACCTCAAATTCCTGCAAACTATTGTCAAAGCCGAGAATAAGTTCATCAAGAAATGTCAGGACATCGTCATGGCTGAGGTTAGGGTACACTTTTGTACTGGTTGGGAAAGAGGTTGAGAAAGTCTAACAACGACATATGGAACAATGATGTATTTTTAAAACATAATGTTAAACGAAGACATTCTGTACAAAGATAACCATCAGTCTCTTTACTTTTATGGCTTCACCACTCCAGTCCTCTTTATTTACTAGACAGCTTGACCTTTTTAAAGTCCGCAAGTCCTCTCTTTGAGGAAAGAATGATAAGAAATACAACATTGCAAACAACAGAGAGCTGAGAATTGCTTAAGTGGCATTGCGTCTGTAAGATTTAATTCAAGTACAGAACTGGATAATTAATCAAACATTAATTGAAACCAACATTCAGAACCCTCATCAGTGTTCATGTCCTGTTGTCACGTTTCTCTGTCCCATCCAGTCTGCAACTACATTTGTGTGTATTCCCTTTAATTATTTTAGAATAACAAAGATATGCACTCTTTCATTAGAAAACATTTAGTAGTCTGGCTAGTTGAACTATGAGGGCAAAAAAAACACACAAAAATTGTGCATTAATTGTAATCGAGGTAGAATGTGCCGTTAATCGTGATATTGATTTGAGGTTAAATCGCAGACCGTTAGACCCACTTCAGGTTGTACTTTTTTTGGCTCTAATCTGTATATGTATCTGGTTTGTTAACAACTACTCTAATAGCAATGTGTTTGTTAATGTGTTTGTAAAGCTGGTGACTGCTGGTGAGGATGTCCTTGTATTCTATAATGATCGTGCGTCGTTCCAGACACTGGTTCAGATGATGCGTCTTGAGAGAGAGCGATTAGATGAGAGCAGTGCACTCAGGTATGTGTGTGTGTGTCTATGAACCTTAAGACAGTCATCAATGTGGATCTTCATGTTATGTTTTTTGGTTATGTAATTTTTATATTTTATT
Source organism: Distichodus sexfasciatus (assembly GCA_032718565.1). NCBI lineage: Eukaryota > Metazoa > Chordata > Actinopteri > Characiformes > Distichodontidae > Distichodus > Distichodus sexfasciatus. Next base: position 8,701,328 of record JAVGVS010000003.1, read on the forward strand.
TATGTATTTAGAGATTACTGCACTTATAGAAATAGACAAAGTCAAAAACTAATTTAGTGAAGATGCAAGTTTTGATTTATATATCATTTTTTTGTTACGCATGTGTGATACATCTGTCATTCAGGTATCACATCCACCTGGTGGAGTTGCTGGCTTTGTGCACGGAGGGTAAAAATGTGTACACAGAGATAAAGTGTAACTCTCTTCTCCCACTTGATGACATAGTGCGTGTGGTGACGCACGAGGACTGTATCCCCGAGGTGCGTGGGCGTGCGCCGATATGTTCTTACTGCTAAAGGGTTAACATATTGTCATCGTGTTCACGCAAAAGTTTATGTAAAAAAAAAAAGAAGGATACATGTAAGATTATATGACTTTGTTTTCCAGGTGAAAATGGCATATGTGAATTTCCTGAACCACTGCTATGTAGATACAGAGGTGGAGATGAAGGAGATTTACACAAGTAATCACATGTGGAAACTGTTTGATGACTTCTTGGTGGACATCTGCAGGGTGAGAGGTTAAACCCAGGTTTTTCCAGGCCAGTGACGGACATTTGACAACTTGTGCCAAAATTGTAGGAAGGTCACGTCATGTCACTTTGCTGGGGCAATGGCTCTATTTGGGAAGTAAAGAAAAAATGTTTTTATTATTACTTGCTGCGTCATTCTGACGAGTAATATTTTTCCAACTCACCCCTAAGTTCTTCGAACAGTTTTCCTTTCCATTGGGTCGACTCAGATTTGCCTTGCATCCAAACTGACACTAAACAAGTGTCTTCAAATGACCACTGCGACTGTACACCACAGTTTTGAAATAAACTATTGTGCGCCATCACCAGACCATACTCCGTCACCATATTCCTGACACCAAATGAGCACCAGCACTAGCACCTTTTGGCCCGCCACTGTGCTATTCTTTGATGTGAATGCAAGAAATGGGGTGAAATTTAGGCTCGACCAGGGCAATGTGACTGGGATAAAGGCCAAACATAGTTGTCACATACATAGTTATACGAGACCAACTTGCAGTGAAATGTACTCTGAATGATCCTAAGACTGTAGACAGAAACCTGTAACTGCAGCATCTTCCATCCTGCTTGCAGGTGTGCAACAACACAAGCGACCGAAAGCATGCGGACATGGTTCTGGAGCGCTACGTCACAGAGACCATCATGAGCATTGTCATCACTTTCTTCAGCTCGCCCTTCTCTGACCAGAGCACCAGCTTGCAGGTGATGGCAACCAACCAGCAACCATCCTCAAAACTCTAATTAGGCAGCAGTGGTTCTTGTGCAAACCATTTATTTTTGCCCTTTCTGATTTCATATTACAAGGACATTTTTTTTGGATGATCCATTTAATAAATTACATTTTTCATTGTGAACTGCCAACACTGGACCTCATTCACCAATAGATTTTTTTTCTTATATTAGATCTTAAGAAAGTAGGCATTTAAACATTTTTTAAAATATATATAACTGTGGAAATGAAGAACGTACCATATATGTGTGAAATTGATTTTCAGCAGTTGTATATTTCTTTTCATACCTAGAGATAAATCTTTAATTAGAAAACAATGGAAGTGTCAAAATGCAAAAGCTGAGTTTAAGAACATCTCTCTTCTTAAGAAGCGTTGATGAATGGGCGCCGTTGTGGCCAAAGTATTTCCCAAAATTAAGATATAGGAATGTGAGCGATTTGATAAATCAAGGCATTCATGCAATTCAACAAATAATATTAGACTTTAACATGGTTAAGGTATGTGACTCTCTCTCTCCCTCTCTCTTTGTCTGTCTGTCTCAGACTCGTCAGCCAGTGTTCGTGCAGTTGCTGCAGGGGGTGTTTCGTGTGTATCACTGCAACTGGATGCTCCCCAGTCAGAAGGGCAGTGTGGAGAGCTGCATAAAGGTGCTGAGTGATGTGGGTAAGAGCTCAAATGGGTTTTTCCCCGAATCACTCCCACATGATTTTTAAATCAAAAACACCTCCATTCACCTTGAAAAACATTTGTGACAATATCTCGTCTTTTGATATTAAGTGTGGAGCTTTATCAGAGCAAACTTGTTCTATAGCATGTATCACCTGACATGATATTTAAAGAGCATGTTTTCTCTTAATCTCATTTTGCAGTGCAGATCAAGGTTGATTTTTTTTTTTTTTTTTAATTGATGGCAGCATATATTTTAGAGACATGCTGGCATGTCCTTATAGTCTCCAGATAGAAGCTTCTCCTGAACCTGTTTATTGAATAATATTTTTTTCTTTGCTCTGTGTGTTTTTTTGTTTTGAAGCTAAGGCTCGAGCGATAGCCATCCCAGTGGATTTGGACTGTCAAGTGAATAATCTGTTCATTCAGTCTAACAACATTGTGCAGAGAACAGCTCTGAGCTGGAGACTTTCTGCCCGCAATGCCGCACGGAGAGACTCTGTCCTCACGGCCTCCCGCGACTACCGTAATATCATTGAGAGACTTCAGGTCAGCATTTGACCATATGCAATTCTGTACTTGTTTTTGATAAATATTGTCTGCCTTCGTTTTGTATCCAGAAAGTCAGCTACAGTATGTTTTATGGTTTTAACAGTTCTATTTATTTTCTCCTTAGTGCCTTACTATCTGGGTGTATTTGCGTGTGTGTGTATGTTTTTGTGCACATCTGTGTGTGTGTGTGTGCTGGTAGGACATTGTTTCAGCACTAGAGGAGCGGTTAAGACCTTTGGTGCAGGCTGAGCTGTCTGTGTTGGTTGATGTGCTGCATCGCCCTGAACTGCTGTTTCCGGAGCACACGGAGGCTCATAGAAAGTGTGAGAGTGGAGGATTCATATGCAAGTAAGAGTCCCACAGTGCTGCTGTTATTCAGCTTATTTTACTGCCGACAGGATTGGCTAGAAAAGCTTAACATTTGCATAATTCTGCTGGCCAGCGTTGCCCAGAAGTAATCATCCGCCAGTACTGGTGATGAATTGATTGTTTCAACAGGTTTGTTAGACACGCAAAATCACAGAGCCGTTATGTCATGTCTGTCAAAAAATGCAGTGAAGCTGAAAACTCTTGTTTGGGAATGCACTTTAAAATTGATTTTGACATGTCCAAATTGTGTTGGACAATTTGGGGAAAAGTTAAGGAGACGAGATTTTGGTGGTTAGTGTGTTCTTCATTTCTGCCTCTACAGGTTAATAAAACACACAAAGCAGCTGCTGGAGGAGAATGAAGAGCGTTTGTGCATTAAGGTTCTGCAGACGCTTCGGGAAATGATGACCACTGACAGAGGATATGGGGAGAAGGTAATGGGAAAGGAGAGGAGAACTGGGAGAGGGTACAACACAGCAGAGACAAATCAAGGAGAAGAGTAGAGAGAAGAAGTTGAGAAAGAGGAGAGGAATAGAAAAAGGAAACAAGGAAAATTTGAGGAGGGAGTGAGAGCAAGAAGATAGTCCATAGGATTGTCATTGTCATCAGTCACGTTTGCTTTTTTTCATTAAAGGAACATTCTAACAAACATTCAGGTGGCAGGTCAGAGAGTACACACCTTCAAAACATTATGCCATTAGCACTGACCTGTGATAAATTCACTGGAAAATATTTGCACTCACACTCATTTCACCCACTGCATGGTGGCTCACGCTCTTTGATTAAAGATTACGGTAAAGCGCATCCATATGCTTTCAGTGCATACACTGACATTTGGATATTAATATTTTGTTGCTGAAAATTGCGTATTAGGTTTCTGTTTAACCATGTCATTAACAGACACCAGTTTCACACTCTTCCACTAACCCACCCTTCACTCCTCTTTTTCAGCTCATGGCTTTTGATGATGACATGGATGTTACTGAGGTTGTTGTCTGTTTTCTTGTTCTTTATGCCTTTTCCTTCCCCCTGTTTTACCTTTTCTCAGTCTCTTTCCTTCTGATGTTTCAAACTTCACTTGCAGCGCTGTCTTAGGTTCAGTGACAGTTTGGAGACTCATGTGACATGGGATTTGTAAGGGTCTGGGATTAATGTTGATGAAGTGTGTTAAAGTGGAAAACAATAATACTGTGTTGTTTTGCTTAGCATGTTGGTTCTTTATTGTTTTGTTTTAGTTGAATGTTTAATGCTGTGTGTTGGTGATGGTGGTTTAATATAAGGGTGGGCGATATATTGAATATACTCGATATATCTCGGCTTGTTCCACGTGTAATGTAGTAAATAACCATTTCGTGGATATCGACTACAAATCCTCACATTAATGTTAAACAGAAAGCATGTACGTTGCGTTCTACTCACAATATAGATATTTCCTTGATATTTTCAGTGTTTATTCTGGAGCACGTTCATCGCATTATTGTGACGCTGCTCCAAGTCATTCTCGGGGGACTATGGGAAATGTAGTTCTCCCCCAGAAAGAGAGAATATCTTGAGATATCGTGTATCACGATATAGCTTAAAATGTTTGCAATATAATTTTAAGTCCATATCTCCCAGTCCTAGTTTAATATTTTGCTCCTTTTGGGGAAATGATCTTTCCTATTATTACAACATTATAGCATCACAGAGAATATGTTGTTAAAGAAGAAGTTTGCTTTCTTTTTTCTATAACTGCTGTCTCCGCTCTCATTTTGTATTTTCATTGATCTTTCACTTGCTTTTGACTTGCATGCTTGTTCAGCTATCACATATTACCACTAGCTAATTCTGAAACTAGCTAAAACAGATTATTTTAAAATGTACTGCTTGATCTTTCTTTATTGTTGTGAATGCATGGCGGTGATGACTAACTCTGCGTTAGTGTTCTGTTGTCCGCTTTGCTCACACACTCAGCAGGTGGATTCCAATCTTCCACCAAACGTACAGGAGGATCAGAGGAGGGTAGGTCACCCTGACCCTTGACTTCTGCGCTCTGGTAGCAGATATATTATACATCTGCTCGTCTCACATACAGTAGATAGAAGACAGACAATTCTTTTTATACATACTGAAGGATCATAGAGCAGCACTGTGTGAACATATTTGACAAAGGAGGCCCTTAAACTTATGTCTATTAATGTCATATTATCCCAGGGAGAGGCTCTGAGGCAGATGCTGGTGAATCGTTACTATGGTAACTTCAGGGCCGGAGGGAGGAGAGAGAGTCTGACAGCCTTCAGTAACTCAGCCCTCGCTCCTGTAGGCCCTAACAAGAGCCAGTCAGGTGGGTGCAGGGGTTAATGTTTACTTCATTATGGTTTGTGCAGCTACTGTATACCTGTAGCTTTGTTCAAAACGTATTAGATTGTGAAGTGTGTACAGTGTTTGCTGACCACTGGAGGATAATTTTTGCTTTAGGTAAGAAAAAACAAAAACCATTAATTGCAAAGTTAAAACCATTTTGCTTTTTGTATGATACTGGAATAATCTTCAATTATTTGGTTGCTTTTATTTAGTTTTGTTTCAATTTTATTTAGGACTACACCATAACATTATGACCACTGACAGACGAGGTAAATAACACGCTGCCTCATTCACAAACACTTTCTTAAGGTTTTTTTTTTCTTTATTCTAACGAAGGCATTTAAATCATATATTATTATACAACTGTAGCTTGGAGGAAATCCATTAAATGAATAAATAAAGAATCTTGAATCTTGAAATGAATGTTGGTAAATGTCAGAATCTTTGTGAAAACCACTAAGAACTAATTTCTTAAGTCCGGTTGGTGAATGAGGTCCATTGATTACCTCATTACAGTGGCATCTGGCAGATAAATAAGGCATTGAGTGAATATTTGTCCTTAAAGGAGCACTTTGATCCGTTTCAACATTAAGCTCTATTGCTCAGTGTCACGGAGCACCGATTTATAACGTTTTTGTCGCTACTGACAGCACTCCATGACACCAAACAGTACCAAACAGTAGAGCTAAATGTGTGCTAAATTGACTGAAACTTAACTTGACTTAAAACTGGTGTAGGAAGCAGGAGAATGAGCAAGCATAAGCATTTAATAAGGGTCAAATTGTGATGACAACTAGACGACTGAGTCAGAGCATGTCCATCTAAAATCGGCTCTTGTGGGATGCTCCAAGTCTGCAGTGGTCAGGATCTACTTAAAGTTATCCAAGGAAGGAAAACTGGTGAACCAGTGACATGTTGATGGGAGGCCAAGGCTCATGGATGCATGTGGAGAGCAAAGGTTAGCCTGTGTTGTTTAATCCAATTAAAGAGTTTTATCATAGCTAAAATTGCTGAACGTGTTACAGTTGGTTTCTGTAGAAAAGAGTGAGAAGACACAATGCATCACAGCTTGTTGCATATGGTTCTGCCTGTCCGCAGACCTATTCAATATTAGTCATAATGTTATGGCAGATTGGTGTATATTTAATGATAGAACTTATATTTTATAGGGATAGTAACCATTTGGTCGCGTAGCGGTTAGAGAGTTGGTCCCGTGATTGTGTGATGGCCGGTTGAAATCGAGGATCACTGCGGTACCCATGAGCCAATGTACTGTCCCCAAGCACTGCTCCCTGCTTCTTCACGGATGGGTCAAATGCAGAGGTCACATTTTGTTGTGGTGCACTGTGTGCTGTGCTGTGTTGTGTTCAATGACAGATAATCACAAAAAAAATCATATGTAGTACCAAACATGCTGTACGTGTGTGTAGGTTTAGGTGCCTTGAGTCGGGCTGAGATGTCTCTAACGGAAGTGCAGTGTCATTTGGATCGCGAGGGGGCGTCTGACCTGGTTATAGACCTCATCATGAATACGAACAGCGATCGTGTCTTTCATGAGAGCATCCTGCTGGCCATCGCCCTCCTGGAGGGAGGGAACACAACCATACAGGTCAGAGCAGATGTTTCAGAGTTTAATGGGCAGTTTAATCTGTTGAAACATAGCAATTTAATTTAATATAAAACTATTAAATTGACTTAACATACAGTACGTCTTTATGCTTATATCCTACAGCGCTCATTTTTTAAGCGTTTGACGGAGGACAAAAAGTCTGAGAAATTTTTCAGGGTTTTTTACGACCGAATGAAAGCTGCCCAGCTGGAAATCAAAGCCACAGTGACCGTCAACACCAGCGACCTCGGCAATAAGCGTCGCGATGACCAAGGCCCGGATCGGGACACGCCTCAGCGGCGGAGAGGTCAGCTGTGTGCATGTTGATGATGTAGGGCTGGGCAATATGACCTCATAAGACAGCATACGAGGTAGTATGTTTTTAAGGTGACAGCATGTGAATACTCAGGAATTTATTCTTTTTTAACCAATTTTTTTAAATAATCAAAATAACTGCCATGATTAATTTTTGAGTATTTGCCCAGCCCTAGTTTTATGGCTAAACATGTCACACTGAGGGCTCAGATACTGAGTGCTTCAAATCATGTGATCTAATGTTTGTGATGAGGATGATGACAAAAATAACTTAAAGCTGATTGCTGCCATGGTGACAGAGATAATCACTGGTTATTGTATAGGAAAGGGTTCAGTCGTTGTGGTTACTGACGATGCTCGTGAGCAGCTGTTGGAGGCGTCCACGGTGACAAAGAAGGCATTCAGCTCTTACCGAGCGGACCCAGAAGAGGCCTACGGCCATGCGGATGCTGACAGGGGAGGTGGAGACAAAGGGGCGGAGCAAGGGGAAATGAGTCCTGTCATTCTCATTATGCAGCCAATCCTGCGCTTCCTGCAGCTGCTGTGTGAAAACCACAACAGAGACCTACAGGTTTGTATGTGTGGGCATGTGTTGGTAATGCAAAATTAGCATTATTGTCATTATGCAATGTCCTACAGTTGTGTGCACACAAATGATTACACTGCACAATATTAGAAAAATATAGAAATAGATATGTTTTTGTGTAAAATCTTCTCCAAGGACTAATATTTTAAGTTAGAAAGACATTATTTAGATCAGTTTTGCAGTTTCTTAAACTTTAACTGAAGTTACTTTTTGTCCTGAAGACCCTAACTTCTTGCAAACCTCCAAAGAACTGGGTGTATGTGTATGAAGCAGCAAAATTTACAGCCTGACATGTTTGATTATAATATGAGGACATTACTGCGAAGACACAGAAACTACATATTGTCCAGCACTAGTATAAGTAAGTAAAGCTGGAATGGCTCATGTAACAGCCTGCACTAGCGGATACGCAGGGCCAACAGTAAACTGCCCACATTCCAGTGATCCCAAACCTGATCCCAAACCTGATCAGCACATTCATTAGGTAACAAAGTGTTGTAAAAAGTGTTGTTAGCATGTGTATAGAGATTAGCTTTATTTTTAAATGCTATGTGTAGCTTAGACTCTGACTATGATCTTTATTTCTGCCTAGCAATTTTTCAGCACATCTGACAAATAGAAGTGGAAAACAAACAACCTTAAATATATGTGTATATATATACTAAAACTAAAACTAGAATTATGTGAAAAAGCTTAACTTTAAAGTTAAATGTATTTATTGACCCTGATCTGAAAGCTAAAAGAGGAAAAACATTAAATGAAAACTCAAACTAGAGTTAGTCTTTTATACCAGTTACTATAGTTTAAACTAGTAAGTCTTCTCTTTTCTGTGCAATTTATTTTATTATTTTTCCCCTCAAACAGAATTTCCTACGGTCCCAGAACAATAAGAATAACTACAATCTGGTGTGTGAGACGCTGCAGTTTCTGGACTGTATCTGTGGCAGCACTACAGGAGGCCTGGGCCTGCTCGGCCTTTACATCAACCAGCACAATGTGGCTCTCATTAACCAGACCGTAGAAAGCCTTACTGAGTATTGCCAAGGACCTTGCCATGACAACCAGGTTCACACAACCCTTCTTAGACTCACTTTCACACTCTACATCCCACAGTCTATCTTTTTTTGGCCTCTTGTGATGTTTATTGAATAAATGCATTTGTCTCCTTGCAGAACTGCATTGCCACCCACGAGTCTAATGGCATAGACATCATCATCGCTCTGATTCTCAATGACATCAATCCACTGGGTAGAAAGAGGATGGACCTTGTGCTGGAGCTGAAGGTAGCTCCAAGTCAAATTCAAAGCAAATTTTGAAAATTTGAAATTTGAAAATGCTGTCATTTCATCTATGTACAAGTATACAGATGACGTGGCTCCAGTTTTTACAGAGCACGAAGAAGGCACACATAATATACATATATAATAAACTATAAATATAAACTCCAAGCCAGAAGTGGAAAATGAAAATTTAACCTAAAATTACAGGGCATCGTGAAAACACTGTGTTTTTTGGAATACCATGAAGTCTGTATCTTTGGCTTTTTCTCTTTATTCAGAATAACGCCTCCAAGCTGCTGTTAGCCATAATGGAGAGTCGCCATGACAGTGAGAATGCAGAGAGGATTCTGTACAACATGAGGCCAAAGGAGCTGGTGAGCCATCACACTGAGAAACACATCTAAACACATCAAATGTTGCTGCTTGTTTGTCTATTCTCTCAACCTGTAAATGTTGCAGCAGTCTACAGAGGACTGAAAATAGTTTTTGTTCTTACAATATGTATTTAAGTTATACAAGTACATCATGAAGTAAATTGTGCACTATGTTGGTCATGACATGGTGCAGTAAAGAAAAAAGGTTTAAGTATAGATACAGTATAGACAGTTATAAACAAGAGCTGAATAGATCTTATATACTTGAGGAATGACATGATGAAAGTTTGTGCTAAAATAGAGCAGTTTATTTATTTTTTTATTTTTTTCTGACCTTTTGTGACTGCGTCTTTGTGTATCAGGTGGAGGTGATAAAGAAGGCCTACCAGCAGGGGGAGGCAGACTTTGATGATGATGAAGAGAATGGAGAGGAACATGCTGCCTCACCACGCAACGTTGGCCACAACATTTACATTCTGGCCCATCAGGTGTTAACAGAGATCCTAATGTCAAAACGTCTCACGAAGTCTCCAAATGTCAAAGTCCTGTGTAAATGTTGTCACTGCTCACGTGTAAATCTGATATAATCCTCAGCTGTCTCGCCACAACAAGGAACTACAGCTGCTGCTGAAACCAAGTGGAGACGACCAGGCTCTGGAGTACTACACAGAACACACTGCACAGATTGAGGTGACACACAAACACACAGTTATGCATGCATTCAAAAAAGATCAACATTAAGATTTATTAGAGCTGTGAACACTTTCTTTGCTTTTGTCTTTGTGTGTGTCTGTGTGAATATGAATATAGATAGTCCGTCAGGACCGCACTATGGAGCAGATAGTGTTTCCTGTCCCCCACATCTGCTCCTTCCTGACTGCTGAGTCAAAGCTGCGTGTGTATTACAGCACTGAGAGAGACGAGCAGGGCAGCAAGATTAACGACTTTTTCCTCAGAGCTGACGACCTGTACAGTGAGATGAGGTGGCAGAAAAAGCTGCGAGGTACACACTCTCTGTGTGTTTGAATATGTGCATGACCTAACACACATAATTTATTACCAAAATAAATATTCCTGGGACAAATTCCTGTCTCTAAATCTGCAGATTGAGAAGGACCTACATCTCATACCAAACAGTATTCCTGTTTGGTTTTTGCTAAGATATATTTTGTATTAAAACAGTTTTAAGAAAAGTTAATAAAAGAGCGGAAATCCATGAATAATTTGTTGTAGAAATCAAAACCCAAAACATCATTTTTAATAATAGGGAAAACAAACTGAAAACATCAACTCATACTGCAACCATGTGCTTATTTAATAATTCCAAACATTCTTATCTGTTATCTTATTATCTTATGGAGTAAATGATCTTAATCTAACATGGAAGTTGCAAACTACACATATTATTTTGCAATTATGTAATTAAAAGAATATGGTCCACAAGTCTACGGTATCCTCATGTGCTGAAGTCTGTTTCCGCTAATCAGTAAATTAAATCAGGTGTTCATTGAATCACCATTTCCAGTAGATGTTGGAATGTAACACATGGAATATCTGCTATAAAAACAGAACAGCAGGTGTGTTTTAAAATATGGACTGCTTTCTTATTTTTTCCCAGATTTGCAACTGCAATAGGTGATAAAAGAATAACAACCTGTACATTTTACACTCACAGCTACATATTGCAAATTCAGTGAACAGAAAAAGTGATGTGATCTCTCATTTTTTCCAGAGCTGTATATCTGGAAAATCATAGTTTTGTTTTATTAAAATAGTTTTTTCTGGCAACAACACTTTGTATTTATTAGAATCTTAATGTATGCAGCGTTAGAGTACAACAGGGAATTTTGAACTCTGTTTGAAATTTACCCATTTTTGTGTGTGTTTCAGCCCAGCCGGTGTTGTACTGGTGCAGCAGAAACATGTCTTTCTGGAGTAACGTCTCCTTTAACCTGGCAGTGCTGATTAATGTGCTTGTAGCATTCTTCTACCCACTGGACAGTGTGAGCGACAGTGAGTGTTGCTGCAAACCTTGTGTACTGAAAATGTGTTGCAGTATTATCTAGATTTATTCCAGCCACATGCAAAGTGCATAGAGAGCTGAAATAGCATTCGCTTAGGCAGAAAAGGTGTGACATTTAACATGTTAAGACAAGACAGAAGGTGCAGAGATAATATGACAGTAATAATAATAATAATAATAATAATAATAATAATAATAATAATAATAATAATAATAATCTTTATTTAAGTAACACCTGTCATACCTAAAAATGGAGCCCAGAGTGCTTTACATCAGCAGGAACTTCAGGAGAGAGATAAGCAACCAGGAGTTAGAAAGTATAAAATCGTAAGATGGTTAAATAAACATTTACATTTAAACACAATTAAATGACCACAAATTAGGAACAACTAAAAACTAAATATTTAAAATGGAAGAAATAGGCACCTTTTGGGGGTGGTGGTGGTCTAGTGGTTAGGATGCTTGTCTCTGAATCAAGAGATTGTGGGTTCGAGTCCTACCTCCAGCACTACCACCACTGGGCAAGACCCTTTACCCCAAATTACTCTCAGGAAAAGTATCCTTGAAATTAGGAAATGGAAGTTGCTCTGGATAAGAGTGTGTGAAAAATGCTGTAAATGTAAACTTTCTTAAAAAGCCAGAGTAAAGAGTTTAGTTTTAAAAAGCTTTTTGAAGCAGGAAACAGATTCTTTCAGCTTCTCTAATTGTTACTTGTAGTGTATTCCATAGGTTAGGTGCAGTTTAATGACTAAACGCTGCCCTCCACTATATTTCTTATTAACTTTTGGTGCATAGAGAATCTTGGGAGATCTTAGGACTAAGATGTAAGAAAGTGCAGTAAAGTACACAATACTACAAGGCAAAATGATAGTGTAAGACAGCTCCAGATACAGAAAAGCAGTTTGCTGTAACAGATACAAGTTTAAAGTGGCAGTGCAGGATGAAGAGGTAGCAGCTATGTATAGGAACAGTGTAAAAACAGAACAGTCAGTATAAAACAGAATAAAAACATGGACAGGCCTCTACGATGTGTGTGTGAGGGTGCTGTAAGAGACTAGTCTGTTTGTTGTGCTTGTGCTGCAGCTCAGTTGGATCCGTCCCTCTCCCTGCTGCTATGGGTGAGTGTGTTGGGCTCGTTGGCGGTCGTGTTGCTGCTGCCCAGTCCCAATGCCGTCAGGGTTCTGGTCATCTCCTGCGTTCTGAGACTTGGCTTCTCATTAGGACTTCAGCACATGCTGACACTACTTGGAGCTTTTAATGTAAGTGAATACACACTTTTAATATGAATGCAAACATTTTCAGACGTTTGGCAGGTTGTCGTCATTTTAAAAAGAAACTGTTCGTAATGCCTTAATGCCTGATAAAATAAAGGTTATAAATAAAGAAATGCAACTGTCAGTCTGTACAATTAAAATGATAACAGTATGTATCGCCATACAAATGTAATGTTAGAATGCACATAATAAATGTGCAAAAAACACAATCATAATAAGTTATACATTATCTTGTCACATGCATATACAAGTGTATATACAAGTACCACATGTAGGGAACTGTAACCTGATCAACCCTAAAACTGTGCAAAACTGTGTAAATTAAAACAGAAATTAGAAAATAACCACAGATTAAGTTAAAGAAATCTCAGAAAAACTCAATCGTAAGTATAAAAAGAAAAACATATGGAAAATAGTTTGCTTGATATTATTGTAAAACTGTCTGTGTTATGTCCAGTGTGCCTTTTTGTTGTGATAAATGGACAAATAAAACATACATTTGGTGGCGTAACGGTTATGGTGTTCGCCCTGTGATCAAAAGGTTGCCGTGTTGGTAAAATGATCACTTAAGGTTGTGGTGCACTGTGTGCTGTGCTGTGGTGTGTTTGTAATGACAAATAATCACTCACTTTCACTTTCTTTCTTTGTATTTCCATAACAACTGATATCTGGTTGTGTCACACATTTGAAACCTCTATTAGCTTTACTGTTTCATAGATATGGTCTTTTAGTACAGATTATTACATCTTGACCTAAGGTTGCTGCTCTGCTTGTGCTGTTTACTGAGTTTTGGTGTGGTGGCAGCGGCCTAGTGCTATGATAACAGCAGTCCAAGAGGTTGTTGGTACAAATCCAGTTCTGTTCTCTTGTTACCACCAGCCCTTAAAGTTGCAGCAGAGAGACTGTTCCAGTGATGGCATGTGTAAGAATACACTGTAAAAAACATTTTTATTGTGTTGAAAGAATGGTATCAGCACTATAAAATAATTGGTTAATTCACAATAAATTGGTTAAAGTAAATTTTTTCTCCTTGTTATAGAGATTTTTCAGCTTGATTGAACTATTATTATGTTCAGTGCTGCTTAAAACTGGTTCTTACAGCCCAGTTCTCTGCACCAATTTTGGTATTTTCCGCTCCAAAACACTGTGATCCTTTATTCCAGATTAGCTAATCTCATTGCATGTGCTGTGTTGGGAAACCTCAATCTGTGCAAAGCGCTGGGCCACGGGGACCTGGGTTGAGAAATGCTGCAATAATACATTTTTACCATCGTACAAAAACAAACATCAAACAAACGCAATCTGTGAAATTGAGTGAGTATTTGTCATTGTGAACACACTAAATTAAAGTGGGTGATTATCATCACAGTGCACTACAACGAAATGTGACTTGTGCATTTGACCCATCCGTGAAGGAGCAGCGGGCAGCTAACATGAGCAGCGTCCGGGGAGCAGTACTTGGGGGCGGTATCTCGCTCACGAGTACCTCAGTGGTAACTTTACTCGTCTTGGATTCGAACGCCCTACCGTTATGCCACCAACTGCCCCAAAAATAACACACTGTCAAAAATAACACCTTTTTGTGCATTTAAACATATGTTCATATGGCACGAAGCCACCTGACTTTGGTTTGTGGTTTGCTCTGTTTGTTGTGTTCAGGTGTGCAATAAGATTGTGTTCCTGCTGAGCTTTGTGGGTAACCGAGGGACGTTCACGCGTGGTTACAGAGCCATGGTGATGGACAGAGAGTTCCTCTTCCATCTTCTCTACCTCCTCATCTGCACTCTGGGGCTCTGCGGACACGTCTTCTTCTACAGCTTACTGGTGCCCTTACCAACTTCTTAACCGTGTGCCTCGTTCACCCTTATCTTTATGTTTTTTTAATTTGTCCTTAAGAATGTTCCTAAAAACATCAGATTTGTGGTGTGTTCTTAAACTGCTAAATTGATCGCAAATCTGTTCTTCTAATGATGAATCCCCCTGTTGTAACATAAAAGTGTAGTTTAACACCCTGCAAATCCCCATAAAAGGATATGAGACTGCAGGACCACACACACACACACACACACACACACACAAATTGAGTGAGTATGGGTGTGGTTGACGTGCATTTGTGTGTGTGTGTGTAGTTGTTTGACCTTGTGAACAGAGAGGAGACTCTACTGAACGTGATTAAGAGTGTAACGCGGAATGGCCGCTCCATCGTGCTCACGGCTGTGCTGGGCCTCATCCTGGTCTACCTCTTCTCCATCGTGGGCTACATCTTCTTTAAAGATGACTTCATCCTGGAAGTGGACCGCATCCCCAACAGCACCCTGGGTACAAAACACACACAATTTCAATGTGTGAAACAGTAACTTACCAATGAAAAGGGCTTAACACAATGTTTATTCCTTGATGCTGGTACAGGCATTGTTTATAATTGAGTCTGTGTGTGTCTGTGTGTGTGTGTGTGTGTGTGTGTGGAGCAGAGGAGGGGGTTAATTTGGCCAGCAACCTTCTGTCTGAAGGCGGCTGTAGTGTAGAGAATGGGGGCTGTTTGTCTGCAGGAGGAGAGGAAGGTGAGTGCTGAAAATCATTTTAGATTTTATAAGTTCTGAGTTTATTTTATTGTATAGTAACGTACTGTTACAGAGGAGCACTGCTTTCACTGAAAGAAAAAATTAGACGTTATCTTGTAATTAGGACTAAAAAGCACAAGAGTTGTTGCTTGGCCTAAACATTTCTAGCTCATAACCTTTTTGAGATTAAAAAAAAAAGGACTTTCATTTAAATGTCACTCTGCTCATTGTGAAACTTCCATACATCATCTGCACTTATGACACTTATGACTTGTGATTCCACTCTAATTTCTTTGAAACCCAAAAACCATATAAAATCATTAATTTATCAATTTAAAATATAGAATTAATTCTGACTTCTGCTTTATTGACTTGTTTTGCTGCCAATGACTGCATCGGCTGCTGTTCTGCTCCCTGTGCTAGAACCCTGCTAATTGCCGCTCGGTAGTCTCCGACTTACGATGGACATGCGTTCCGATGACCTCATCATAACTTCAAAATATCGTTAGTCAAGACATGTCAAGGCATTCTTTGGAGGAATTTTTCACTAAAGCTGAACTTTGAAACACCTAAAACAAAACAAAAATACACACTCTGACACAGAGACAACTGAACTCACAACTGATTGCTGGCGAAAGTGAGGCGGGAGATGCATAAATCTCAATGTACTGTACTGTGTCTTGCTGCTAGTAGGGTTGTCGCTTTTGCTGGTTTTACCAGGTTTGTCCTTCTTTTAATGGTCTGTCCCGAAAAAAAATCAGTGTCACTAAATGTCAGGTTAAATGTGTTTCCGCTTATAAGTAGTTGGCCAAATGTCCAGTTTTTTTGTCAGACCTAGGTGGCAACCCTAGCTGCTATGTTTCCCTGACGCATGAAACTTATTTTTTTTACAATTTTATCGTCATCCTAAGATTGAAAAATCGCAGGGTATCAGGCATGACACATCATGACATTGTAATCTTATAAACCTCATTAATCACTCCTGATCTCCGTCAGCCACGAAGGTGAAACAATGTCACAATCTTTTCTAATAATTGAGATCCTTATCTCGTAATTACTAGATCTTCTCTGATAATTACAAAATCTTTTCTCATGATTATGAAATAGTATGTCACAATTATGAGAGGGAGTGTGTCTGATGTATTTATTTGATGAGTGTAATGCATTTCCATAACCTGCAGTCAACTGTGTATTGTGTGTGTGTGCAGATGACGTTGAGCGAGCGTGTGATTCTCTGTGGATGTGTATGATCACTGTACTCAGTCATGGTCTGAGGAGTGGTGGAGGAGTTGGAGATGTGCTGCGCAAACCTTCTAAAGAGGTATTAACCCCGGGTCTCACACAGAGACATAGACACACATTTTGGTGGTCACTCTTGTTCTGATTGCGTGTGTGTTTGTGGACGCAGGAGCCTCTGTTTGCGGCGCGGGTCATATACGACCTGCTGTTCTTCTTCCTGGTTATCATCATCGTTCTTAATCTGATCTTTGGTGTGATCATCGACACTTTCGCCGACCTGAGGAGTGAGAAACAAAGGAAAGAGGAGGTTCTAAAGACCACCTGTTTCATATGCGGTACGAACATAGTTACACACACACACTCATACGTGGATAGTATGATAGTAATAGTAATAACAACACATCATCAATATTTTCTGTGGATCTTTGAATGTAACAGTCAGTGGTATAAAAATAGAAAAAAGGCAGCAGTGGAGTTGCAGTGTGCTCTCTGGTGGACAAACTACGCAGTAACAACACTCATAACATGGTTGAAAGACGTGGTCTACATTTACATTGACTTACATCTGGAGCAACTTAGGGTTAAAGGTTTCTCTCAGGGTCCTAACGTTGGTTTAAAGCTTGTCCTGGGATTTAAACCTCCAATCCTACGATCACCAACATGGGTTTTCTGTCATTCTGTGAGAGTGTGAAGGGAATACTGTTGGATTGTCTTGTCATTTTCATTAGTGTGTTTTCCTATATGGCTTATCTGTCTGCACTTAGTGCGTCCTAAATGTCAGCAATGTGACTGCCTACTGTGACTTCTCATTTTCTCATATGTCCTCACTGTGAGCATGTTACATGTACACCGCTGGGCAAAAAAAAAAAGTCAGACAATTTGTTTTATGAATAATTTTCTTGTTTAACAAATCCAGGTGAAATAAGTAACAGTGTTTCACAATATTATATGTCTTGTCTGTACACTTTAGAAGGGAGTTCGGGTGAGTTGTCTTACAGCCTTTCCATTGATGTCTGATTGCTTCTCACAACTAGTCAGTGCTCCTTAATTACCTGTTGGGCTGAGATCGCTTGGAGATGGTGGTCTCAGAACGCTTGCAATTGTATTGTCTATGACCGAAACACTGCTCTTTCGCAACAGTGCCACTGCCAGCCATAAACACGTTTAGCAATTTCATGGCGAGCAAGCTGTGTTGTGGAGCTCCATGGAGGTAGCAGCGTGGCTCCTTTGTAACACGTAATGCAGCAAAATATTGTTTTCCACTTGGAGTAGCCTAGATGCATGGTCATATTGGGTATATGAACACTGATAAACCCACCACAGAATAACAATAAATGAAAGTACTATCAACAGTCGTTGTTGCTCCATTTTTTATCTTAAAAACTCTTTAAATTCTGACCAATCACAAAACTGTTTGCAAATGCATAGTCTTGAGGGCATCAGAATTTGCTCTGTCTCGTTTGATATGTGAACACGAATCGAAACAAAGTCATTTCAAACATTGTATTGTTTCACTCCCTGAATCGGAACCCAATATAGGTATGAACGCACCCTTAAAAATGCATATTAATGTGTGACGTGTCTGTTGTACTTGTTTTTTGAAGGTTTGGAGAGAGACAAGTTTGATAATAAGACAGTGACTTTTGAGGAGCATATTAAAGAGGAGCACAACCTGTGGCATTACCTGTACTTCATTGTGCTGGTGCGAGTGAAGGACTCCACCGAGTACACCGGTCCCGAGAGCTACGTAGCTCAGATGATCAAGGTGAGTAATCATTCCCCAAAAGTTCCTCATGCACCTACTTTGGTTTGAAATCCAGTTTAACTAATTTCTTCTGTTGCTTAGGTTGTGCTTAAGAGTGGTTTTAGTTTGTTTTTGTTGTCACAGTTTGTACAGTGTTTAAGCCAAGTGTTGCTTAACGTTATGAAAGTTCAGCAGTGTTAGTGGCCTAGTGGTAGAACACTCGCCTTTGGACCAAAAGATTTTGGGTTCGAATCCGACCTCTGGCATTACCAACATTGGGTCCTTAAGCAAGATCCTTAACCCTAAGTTGCTCTCAGGGGAACTGTCCCTGAAATAAGGAAATGTAAGTCGCTCTGGATAAGAACGTCTGCTAAATGCTGTAAATGTAAGCATGCAAATGTGTGGATTTTTACACCTTTTAGTAACTTTGAATAGGAATAACGCACATAGATTCAAGACTCAAGATTCCTATTTGTCACATACATACTTCTACAAGTACAACATGACAACTTCTACAAGTATTACAAGACTGTGCAAATCAAAAGAAAGAATTTAGAAATTAGAGATTAACAACAGATTAAGTTTTTAAAAAATCTTACGAGAAACTAAAGAGTAAGAATAAAAATATAGAAAAAAATGTTCTTAATATTTATACTACTACTACAAACTGTACACTGCTATATGGACAAATCTCATTCATGTTGCACTGAAACTGTCTCAGGAATAATGTTCATGTTTACAGACTGTACAGTGTTTTCACACCAGACTGCTGCTGATCTGGTACATATTTAATGCCAGATGGTCGAAATTGTAATCCTCTTGACTGCTGCTACAATATTTGCACAACTTTTGAACATTGAACATTGATGTACATATCACTAATCACTTTTTATCACTGACTGTATCTGCAAGAATGAAAGTAATGCATAGACTCTAGTTCTCCACTGCTGTTACAGTATCTGCACATACGAGATCTGACTTTAATGTTAGTTGAGATTTTATAAGAGAAATTGTTTTATTTTATAGACTGTCTAGAATTTTTCATATTGAAACTGTTTCTGAGCTTATGCACATTCAGTGTAAAAGACAACTCCAAGACCATAATTGCAGCCTGAGCAGCGCATCCTGATTGTCTCTCTTTCTACTTCTAGTTTAAAGTGAATGTTTTATATTCTGTTTATATACTGCTTATTCTGTGTGCCTTATTTGTTCTTTGTTCCTTGTTCTTCGTTAATTGCACTGTTAAAACTGGAGCCACGTCGCCTCGCCTCTCTGTGTACTTTACCGTATATAGCATAGATATACCCTTACTTTGACTTTGACTTTTGAATTTTGACTTGATGTGTATATTATGGTAAGAAACTATATCTGTAAAGTGCAATAGTCCAAAATGGACAGGTCTAAAATAGCGGGGTGGTGACAGGCAGGACGAGTTCACCTGAGTTCACCTGAGACATGTCACATATCGCTGGAATCTAGAGAACTTATCCAATGCTGTCATCTAAGTTGCATTTTTGTGCAATAAAATATTTCAAGTGTAATTCGGAGATCAGCTCATTTTCTCCCCTTTATAATAAGCCAGAATGCATCAGCTTGCAAATCAAGACAAGACAAATAAGGCATGCAGAATAAACATTCATACATGTACTATAAAATGTAAACTTTACACTAGAGGTAGAATAGAGACTTTGCCATTCAAGTTATATATGGTATTCATGTGCATTGAATGTGCATAAGATCTGCAGCAGTTCAATATGGTTGTTCTAAACAGACAATATATAAAAAATAACAGTATCTTTATAAAGTTACCTATGTGAGTGGGGTTCAACAGTATGTGCAAATTGCTATAACGGCAGTCAAGTGGAGAAAACTACAGTCAGTAATATGTACAAATAATATTATGATCAATAATTAAATGTTTCCTGATGTCAGGTTTGTCTCTGTATTTTAATTACAAGAATGAGTAGCTCTGAGCCTAGCTCTAGCTCTTTTCAGAGAACCAGTTTGTCATGCTTGTCTATCAAATGGTATTCAAACGGTATCAGCCAATAAATAAAGGGATAAAAGAATGCTGACAAACACAATTTCACAAGATTAAATGTGCTTGGTTAATAGTCTGACAGTGCAGGGTATGTTTTGTGTGCCTCAATTTACTGTAATTCTGTTTTTAATCTGTTGCTCTTCTCTCTCTCTGTCTCTCTCTCTCTGCTCCCGACAGGAGCACAATCTGGACTGGTTCCCACGGATGAGAGCCATGTCTCTGGTGAGCAGCGATGCCGAGGGCGAACAGAACGAACTGCGCTGCCTCCAGGAGAAACTCGAGTCCACCATGAGACTTGTCTCCAATCTCACCAATCAGCTCACCGAGCTCAAGGAGCAGGTGTGTGTGTGAGATTAAAGGGTGCTGTGAAAAGGGTTAGGGGAAGCTAATTTTGAACAGAAGCTTTTCAAGAAGCTACAAGCTACGTATGGAGAATGACACAGTTTTAATATAGTAGTTAACTACACTACGAGGTTACAGAGAAAAACTTCGTATTTGTGCTTTAAGAAAAAGTGGTGCGTGATGTTAAAAGTAAGACATTTTAACAATTTTAACGAAACCTGGTACTAAAGGGAACCTGGGGCTAAATTTTTAATGACTGGAGTATTTTTAAAGGCTGACGTTAATGGTACTGCTTTCAGTACTTAAGAAATTAACAAATCAGATTTTTTGTTTCTACATAAAAGCAGTCTTTTCCAGTTTACCTGTATGTGATGTGTATACTGACATCCAGTGGAGCCGGCCCGATCGGCGAGAATATGCAAAAAATGTACGCTTTAAATGGCATTTTAATATATTGAGAGGCATATAAAAGCTCACGTACAGAATCACATATACTTAACTTAATATCCGCTAGTAGATATTGAAATATAAGAGCAGTACAACCAGCCTGCCTTCCAGCAGATACACAGCCTTTTATTTTAGATGATATTGTAAAACATTTAAATAACTGCACAAGTCGTTAGACATAATTCAAACTAACAAAAGTGATTGTGTATGTTTTTATTATTATTAACGGGGCAGTTGGTGGCGTAATGGTAGGGTGTTCTCCCCGTAATTAGGAGGTCGCATTCGTTACCACTGAGGTACTCATGACCAAGGTACCGTCCCAAAGCACTGCTCCCCGGGCGCTTGTTAGCTGTCCACTGCTCCTTCACGGCTGGGTTAAATGCAGATCACATTTCGTTGTGGTGCACTGTGTGCTGTGGGGTGTTTACAATGACAAATAATCATTCACTTATATTATTATAATATCTTTAGTAATATTGTAACTCCCATGTGAGAGGAGTATTTGTCAGCTTACTGTGTCAACGGTTTGTTGAATAATAATAGTGATCTGTTAAATAAAATTATGTTGTTAAGATTTTTTCTTCAAAAAGTGCCAATAAGAATACCGTAAGAGTACAGGTAAGAGTAGTAGCACTGTTTAAATCTTAACCATACCCATTTCTAGTAGAGAGTGTTTTCATTTTCAGCTTGCATAAGTGAGACTCAGATATGGAAGTTCTATCCGCTTCGCCTTTCAGAGTGATACATTTTGATAAATAATCCCACGGATTCTTACTTCCGTCTTAGCCAAGGTGAATTCCTCTTCACAGCTACCAGAAGTGTGCTGTGATCCACTGAGTTTGCCCTGTGCGAGCACGGTAGCCTATCAAATGCCACTTTGGTCAAATCAGCACCAATCAGAAACATGTCTTTGCAAAGAGAGAAAAACAATAGTATTTTTATAGCAATGTAAAGGTACCAGGGAGAAAAATAGTTGGTGGAAAAGCCCCAGCATTTTATAAGTGGCTTCACTTGTGAAAAGCCACTGAAAACAGGAGTTACGTTAGGTAGCATCACTGTTTTTAGTTAGCAACTCCCCAGCACGAAGGTGTGAAGGTGTGAGTATGGAGATGTGTTGTATTAGAATGTGTGTGAAGAATCTGATTGATATTTCTTCTGCAGATGACAGAACAGAGGAAGCACAAGCAG
Organism: Distichodus sexfasciatus; assembly: GCA_032718565.1. Classification (NCBI taxonomy): domain Eukaryota; kingdom Metazoa; phylum Chordata; class Actinopteri; order Characiformes; family Distichodontidae; genus Distichodus; species Distichodus sexfasciatus. The sequence continues at coordinate 8,723,544 of JAVGVS010000003.1, forward strand.
CGAATTGGGCTCCTGGGAAACCCAGCCCACCTCAATATCAACCCACAACAACCTGCCTGAAGAGACAGCCAAGAATGAATGTCTATTTGTGTGAATGTGTGAGAGTGAATGTGTGAGAGAGAAAAAAAAACGCATCTACTTTACTTCATGAAGTCAGATGCAGCTTTGAAGGACTGAGTGTGGTTTAGCTTTGTCTTAACAGTAAAAGGTAAGAGTCTACAACATGATTTACACACTAGCACACTAAAGGTTGTGATGAAAGTGTTACTACGTGATATTTCATATGCTGGTGTGTGATTTGCTTTTTAACCACTTTCGTTTATTATAAACGAGCTGCTTTGTCTTCTGCACTGTGAAGTGCTCCATCACCTAAGTGCCATTTACGGGTTTGGAGATAATAATGGGCCTCATTCACCAAGCGTTCTTAAGAAACAATTTGTTCCTTACATCTACTTCCAGTTTTTATGAATATTCTGAGATTCAGCAATGCTTTTTCATTTGAGAGTTGTTGTTAGTTAAGAATGTTGTCTATAAATGCTGACACGCACATTATTGGGTTTTCTTCAGTTAACATATTACACTGTCATTTTTATTGTTGTTCATAATTATTTTACAGTTATTTTACTTTGAACATTTAAAGTATACACCATACTCTCTCTATATATGTAATTTTTAAAAATTGATTTTGGAGTCTTTATATTTATGTTAAGGCATTTTCTGTCAGGACATTCCAATTTGTGGGGCATTAATCCAGGTAATTAAGTGCAACTAGAACACACTTTCAAGTTATTATTATAAAAAGACCCTGCAATAATGACTTTTCTTTGGAACCTTCTTAAGAACTAATTTAACCAAAAAAAGCCTTAAGAAAATACTGGTGAATGAGGCCCTATGTTCCAAGCTGGACCACTTTTAAATATATTAAAATTGGTACTTTGGTGCCATGGTACTCTAATGGTACTATTTTTAACAGTAGAACAGTCTAGCTACTAAACAAGGTCACTAATTCACATTTTTGCCTGTCCTTTAAAATGAAGTGTCCAAATACACAGTCACTATGACACCAGCAGACATCAACACTCACCCAATGCCTGTGCACTGTTTGATTTAAGTATTATGGGATGCACACGTGTCAGATTATTGTTGAATTATGATGGTGTGATGGTATTTATCAGAACTTTCCTTTGACCTTCTAAACCAGTTAGAATTAAATGAATGGATTTGCTTTAATATTTTTCTAGAGGCTTGAGAGAAATTATTTATCTGTGTGCATATCTATACATATAAAAAAATCTGCGTGTGAAGAACGTTTGTATTTTTGCTGCTTATACACAGCCATGCAATGTGTAAAATCCAAAGAAAAAACTTTCAATTTCTTGGTTATTTCTGACAGAAAAAAAAATAAATTATTTGAAAAATAACATGAATAATTAGGAACATGTGCATGGAAATGTAAAGGCATTAACCCACTTAAATAAGACATCTTACTGTTTTTACTGTAGTGCCAGGTGATGAACTTTTAATCCGAGATGATTTATATGCAAAAACAAAAATATTAAACAATTTAAAAAATAATAAATCAGAAGAGAGTGGTTTGTCATACATGAAAAGATAAGGACGCTGGTTCTCTCGACAGATGAATCATGGTTCTGAAATTATTTAGAGAAGCCACTGATCATTTCAGGACTATGAATAATCCTGGTGCGTGAACCAGCATTAAATATTGTGCGCATGTAAGGCCTTCATTACAGAAGTGATACAACAACAAGCAAGTCTATGAGAAGCACTGATACACAGTCAAGATGAACATCATTAATCAAGAGGATGTTTTTGTGCAGCTGCATGCAGCTCTGTTGCAAAACGGTTACACCTCGTTTAACTAGGACTTTGTTTTTACACAGCAGGTATGAAACACCAAGTTCTTTTTTCTGTATTACTTGGTGAGTTAGTTCATCCAGGCCTTAATCTGAGAACAGTCAATACTGTTATTAGCATCACTACTGTAGAAGGTTTCGTCATAAGTAAAGGTATTTACACACACTCAGGTACAACATTAGCAAGTTTGTTCACAGTGAAAAGTGCTTATTAAGATCAATTTATCAGATCACATCCATTTTCCCCAAAGGTAAAGAAAACACTCCTAGAGGTTTGTTACCATGACATTCTGATAATGTAGAAAGTAATGGTTTTTCTTTTCCATAATTATGTTAAACTGGTACCCGGAACAGGCTCAGCAATGTAACCAAGGTTGAGTAAGATACAAAAAGAACAAAATTTGCATACTTCTAATGTCCCAATGAAATGTAAACTTCTCCCATAGTATTGTCAGGAAAGATTTTCCATTGCTGTAATTCATACCTTATTTTCTAGAATTAACAAAATGATAAGGTAAAAAAAAACCATACCTGTAAAGACACACACATGCACTCACACTCAACACCCCCCATCCCACCCACCAATGCAGGGCTCAGCATCACAGAACTGGATTCCAGTTATCAATCTGCTGCACAAACAGAACAAAAATAAGACATAAGTAGAAATGTTTCATTTGACTCGTACGGTGCTGCCTAAATTCCTGAGAACCAAAATAATACAAAAAACATGAAAAAAGAAGAAAGATGGAGTGTTATCAAGGTTGTGAGATGATCAGGCCTGGGCCTCACTGGTGAGCTGGAACTGTGAGAAGGGCCTCCTCTGATAGACGGGAAATATTGACATTCTAGAAGAGAGAATACACCTGGGTTGAAATCTTTAACTTCAGATAGACTTTCTCCTTTAGAGAATTACTGATACTCAGATTTTTGTGGTTTCAGTTTAAGGAACAAACAATGAAGGTAAAGCATTCCTTTCTACAGACATACCATTATACAGGAATTTGAGATAATGTAGAGTTTCATGAACTTTGCAATTATTTTTGCAATCCGTTTTTCAGAAACTCAGATTGATCTAAACATGGAATGTACCTCAGGTCTGTCCCTGTGAGTGTTCACTGCCTCCACATTCAGGAAGATAGACTCCACTTTACACCCTAGTTTAGCCGAAAACAGGCAAAGGAAGAAGAGAAGGGAAAAAAAAAAAAAAGACAAATCACTTGAATCCAGAAAAGAGGTGCAACAAGAGCTGCTTGAGTCTGTCATTTAAAAAGCCATACTTACATTTCAGTATAATTACAAAGCTGTTAAGTACTTTGCACCGGTGCTATCTTTAAATAGAATTAGAAAGCCACTAATTACACACCAGGGCTTGAGTATATAGTGATGAGATGGAGGTGTACAATTTGGGTTCAAAGAGAAAACATCAAATGCTATTTCAAAAGTGTGAAAAGATTAGCAAGTCAGATTTTCTTTGGACCTGAACAGCTCAGATCATGGTGCACCCAGTGGTAGAAGATGTCAAAAATCTCAAATATTATTCGTGCAAACACAGTTGTCATTTTGTGATGGTCCCTAATCCTGCAGCACCACAACCATCAGGAACACAGAGGATTGCGAGCGAGAGCTGGTGTTGTTAAGGAAATTAAACAATATAATCGCGTGATTTGCTTTTGGGGTTGTAAGCATGTTGCGTTGCTTGTTCTGCTCATTGTCAAATCCAACTGTAGGAATTAGTGTCAACAGTAAACCAGTGCTACTTCCTACACAGAACCAATTGAGCGTGCGCACATTTACAGATTGGCCCAATGCCACTGATACCCAATCCAGCTGTTTGAGTCTTTATCGGACCGATATCTGATCCACGTATCAGATCGGTACCATCTCTAATCAGTGCATCCCTATTAATAAGCTACTGAAAAAGCAGTTAAGTTAATAATGTCACTAGTTTTAGTTAGTAGATTTAAATTTGGCTCTATCCTACCACCACTGGGCCCCTGAGCAAAAAGCGTAACTGTCTTGTAAATCTTAACTTGCTCTGGATAAGAGCAACTGATAAATGCTGTAAAGGTATGTGTGTAAATGCACGTGTTCTGATGGAATATTTACTCACCATAAGCCACTGGCGTAAGCTTCAACACGGTGTGCAGTGGACATTTCAGATAAGGCAACTCATCTACAGCACACATACCAGAGACATAATAATTGCGACACCTCTAAATTATACCGTATCATTTCCATAAATTCTATTGATGACATCACAGACATTTAACTAATAATCACATTAACAGAAGTTAGTCTATTAGACTTGTCAAACCTGCACTTTTGTCCAGGAAGTAAGCCAGCAGACAGCGCATTACAGCCTGGTGGCAGATGACCAGAACATTCTCTTGCCTCTCCAGCTCCATGATAACTGGCTCCAGTCGCTGCACCAGATCCTCATACGACTGTAGAGACAAAAAAAATGCTTACTAGGAGTGCTGGATTGATATTTTTATTCTGAATCAATGTAAATGTGCCTGCCAACATCTAGATACAGTACATAGGTTGACAGATTCAAATGCTTCACTGGCATGTTGGCAAAAAACTGACTATCTTTTATACCCGCTCTATACAATTTGTCTCTAGAACAGTAGAAAATGTCAGATATTTACCACGTTTCTACTTATCTACTTTGCCAAAATCTCCATTATCAGAATATGAACGAAGCTTGTTGCCATGTACGTTCTCACAAACAAGAAATTTGCTTTGGTGGTTTGTGCCAAAACAGTCAAGATAAAAATATATATTTTTAATATGCGTACAAGCTACTACTATGAATAAATAGGATAGTGAAATATTGATCTTACAATTGAAGGAAAAAAAAACCCATCTTGGATTTAACTGAACTGGTAAAAGAATGAAAAAGACGTCATGGGATTACGACCAACACCTAGAGGGTTCTTATTGTGTTATTCTACAATGACATATTTGAGAAAAGGCAGTAGAAACAGATGAATACAAATGCAGCTGAAGGATGCCACACATCACTGGTCTCTACACAGTCTTTGAGTAGCATCAGCAGTATTCCGGGTAGACTTACCTCGCCCTTAGGGTAGCGATAGCGGTACTTGTCCTGGTCTCGCAGTGCAAACTCTAGAGGGTAGTGTTCCTGAATCTCTTCATACATCATCTCCTCACACACACCCTGGGAGCAATAACAAAAGTGTTATTCACACACACAAAATAATCAGAAGATTCTAAAAACCCCTGCGTGAAATTGACTGACATACCGCATCAATCTCATTTAGAGCTTTCCACTGCTCATATGGCACACCGAGAGCCTCGGCTGTCTGGATGGTTCTCTTCATCTGACTTGTCCACACCTTTAAGTCCTTTATATTCTGTTCCTGAATGAATCTACCCAGACAAACTGCAAACTGAGAAAGAAGAGACAGAGGAGAGATCAGTAGTGTCCATAGAAATAAAAGTTAATACACTTTTCTGTGTGGTTTGTCTGTAAATTAAACAAAACATTTCACATTTTTATTTTTCCTGATATTGTTAGTGTTAGTCATCTTGTACCATTTGAGAGCAAGCCAGTATATTCCATTACTAGTAACACTGTTACATGCTTCAAACTGTTTCTTATCTTTTATTTAGTTGATCAGAAAATATTATTTAGTTTTTCTGTATTGTGGATTCTATAGTCTCCAGTAATCCTCTCCACAATTGGTTTTGACAGACCCAATGGTATTCGGACTGGGTAAAATATCATTTCTCAGCCTCACAGTGGCCTGCTCTTCTGTCATGGACACTTTTTCAGGATAACAGATGCAACTGTGAAACACAATCTGCTTCCGTTATTGCAACTGACCAGCCCAAAGACAGCTCTCACCTCTTGGCCACGTGGAGATAAGCCAGAGTCTCCACCGATGCGCCCCCTGATGTTAAGCTCACTCTCTCCATGGCGACAGAGGTAGATGGAGCGTGGAGTGATGTGAATGTTCATCAGATAGTAGACAATGCGACTCTGAATGTGATCCAACACGCGATTTACTAAATACCGCCTACCAACATCCATCACCTTAATATAGGACAACTCCCTACAAGAGGTAAGCAAGAAACGAGCATGAATTACAGAAAACTACAAGATTTACTCTAAATACGCCTGATCAATGCCAAAAGTCCTACCTGTCCACGAGCTCATCCAGGGGCTGATAGGAGTTTTCATAGCATTTGATTCTTTTCATAAAGTCCTTAATGGCTTCCTCAGTGTTACAGTCAATGTAGTCTGGACTGTCCAACTTCACCTGCTGCTTAGACACACAAAAAGGGGGGGAAAAACAAACAATTGACCAGATTCTCATTAACTTTCAACGATCAGATCTACACATACCCAATTTAAAATAGCGAATCCATGTTATAGCAATGAGGAGGGCACATTTCAGGTTTTACAAACGGTTCTTTCTTTTGCTTTGACTAGTTGGTTTCCTAGATCAAACAGCACACAGCATGAATTTGGACACTCAACTGAAACCTAGATCTTTTTAATTAAAAAGTAATTTACAAATCCTGTCCTAGCTCAGAGGGTCCTCAGTGCTCACCCTACAAATTAAAACCAAGAAACAGAGGAACCACTTCAGCAGGAAAAACAGCAGACTTACTATAATGTTCTGTGCAATGACCTCAGGGTCTTCACACACAGACTCAACAAAAAACACCTGCGAAAAACAAACAGAAGCATGAATACAATAAGAGGTTTTAGCAGTCCACAAAATCCAGCCAGGTAAAGTTTTACAAGCAAGTCACAGTAGTGGGCAGATGCTGTAAAAGGGTGAGGGAGAATTTCAGGACTCAGCAGTACCTTATATGAATTCTGCTCTGCAAATCTCATAATGGTATTCCTCCTCTCTCTTGTAGTGTTAGTAGCATCAAAGACCTGTCGAGTTGAAGTTTAAGTACAAAAATAGCAAATCATGCTGATCAAAAATGCATCTATAACAACTAGAGTGAAGTAGACTCAGTAGTTGAGGAGAAATATTCCCATGACAAGTGATTATACTTACAGCCACTTGTCCTCCTTCCACACCAAGGAAATGTCTGACATCATTGAGCGCTGCGAGAGCGCATTGTCTGGAAATACAGAAAAGCCAATGAACACATCAGTCGCCAGTTACAAAATGCCTAAACACCACACAAACACACCAATATACAATATACAAATAAACAATCTTACTTCCTTATCTTTAGTCCCTCTTCATTATTAGGGCTGAAGAATTCAAAATTCTTGTAGATCTTCACACACTCCCTCCGATACTGCCCAACATTGAATTCTACAAATGTAACAGAAGAAGAATAAACAATGCATAATGGTTCCTCTGGGTATATGCAAGTTTGTATACATCCATTCACAGATTACCTTTAGTTGGTATACCAATCCAGTTAAGGTAACGGGTGAGCTTCTTTGAGATGTAAGTTTTCCCTCTAGCCGGCAAACCCACTGTCACTATAAGCGTAGGGCAGTTGGTCATGCAAACTGAGAGAGAAACAGAGATAAAGTTGACTATTCAGCACTTCACAGACAACAATAGAAAAGAATGGCAAGCCTGAATATGAATACACTAATCTAGACAGGAAAACAAAAGACCTCTTTGTTCAATATGAATATCCTTTGAGGTAACCATGCAGAGAGGGAGGGAGGGAGTGGTGACTGTTGAGCCCCCACCCAAAACACACACACCTCTGCATCACAAACAACCTAAAAAACAAAATCTTGTCGACTCCAAGTAGCAGATGCTGCATCCTTTTGATAAACAGACAGTCTCAATATAAGCTTAAAGAAGACAGCAGACCCTGTGATAGTACTTAACGGTAAATGGGATACATGTGTGTTCACATTAAGCAAAATTTGAAGTATTCTATCAAACCGGCTTCCACTACTCCTCTGAAATTAAAGTAAAACAGAAAAATGCAGTAAATAGATAACAAGAAAATCCAGCAGCCATGAAGTTTTTCAACTTCAGTGGCATGTCTCTTAAGAATCAATGGGTCATTGATGCAGTTACTCTTGAGAAAGAAATAAGCAGTTACTCTTAAAATAAGGAGTAAAATCAGTCCTAAAAACAGGATCAAATGGCAATAATTCTTGAAGGCCTAAACAAAGTTGTTCCCAATGCTGGTGCTTAGACCCCTTTTCCTAGCAAATCATTCCTAAACAATCCTACTAAAAAGCAATTTAACTATGTATGGATCTGGTGTGCTGGTGGAGAAAATACCAAATGAGTGCAGCATAGAGGGTCTGCAAGGACCCAATGGGGGAATGGGGAATCAGATGGTCCTGCATGACCACAGATTCCCTGGAATCAGTCAACAGAACCAGAACAGCAACTCCAGCAGTACAGCAGTAAAGTACTGACCCAAAATGCACAATCATCACTATCTGATCACATGCCTCTAGCGTTTACATTATTTCCTCCTGCCTAATGTAGACAAGAAACAGTTTGTGCTGCTGATGCTCCAACTGTGACAGACCTTTAGGAGTCATAGGCAGGACATTCATATTCAGACACGAGACAACAATCAAACCTGCTGCCTCAAAAACAAGTCCTGGGTTGCTTGAAAACAAGTCCTGGGTTTTAGTAAGACCGAGTGTTCAGTGTGAAGATGTGATTAAATGTCCTTCTTTATCACTATGTTAATGTCCATAACTGTTCATAATTTGTCAAATTAACTCCAAGAACAAAAGCAAAGAGGAATATTTTCTTTCTAATCCTGGCAATTTATCTACCTCAGAATACAAGGTTCTGAGGTAGCACAAAGAAGAGATGCACTATTTTCACTCTTTGTTATGGCTCTTTACGCCAAACAGATTCTATTTCACAACCGGCACTATTCAAGAGTGCCGGGCTTTTCTCAGGGGTGCCAAACAGAACACACTCACATAAAGGTTTAGTTTCTTTGCACTTCCGCTCCCATTGTCCTTTTCTCTACACAACTGTTTATATTACATATACATATTACATATAAACATTTGTAATATTGTTTATATTGTACATATGTCTTTTCAAAGTTTACATTTATGGCACCCTTTTATCCTGAATGACAATGGACCATTTTTGATGGAGGGTTTTCTGATTCTTTTTCAGAAATACAATTTTCCCATAAATGCATTTGTAGTTTCTTGAGTCTTTACTAAGATAATAATATTATAAACTTCATTTTCATACATGGAACATAAGTACAACAAAAATATAAGATTTTGTAACACAACATAAAAACATAAAAGCCAACAGAAGTGTGGTGCTCTTACTGAACAAACAATGTAGTTACAACACATCCAATTATTCAATGTGTGGCATTTATCAAAAGCTCTTATTCACAGTGAATTACATTCCCCAATTACAGGGGCAGTCTTCCTGGAGCAAGCTGGGGTTAAGGGTTTTGCAACATGAGCTCACAGGTGGTAGGACAGAGCCAGACTCCAACCCCCAACCTCCTAATTCGTACCCGAGTATCTTGACCCCGTCACTGTACTTTAAGCCCTTAACGTTTATGACCGGCTTTAAAAAGCATTTCCAGCTGGCCGTCTTTTAAGAGGCACCACACCTCAAACCTAAATTAAATATTTTCAATTCAAATGAAAACTGCACTCAATCTACGCAAAATGAACCCAGTGACCCCATCTGCGCAGCACGCCGGCGAGAAAAAGGTTAAATCGATCCGAAAGGGAACCTTTACAAAATGCCCTTCGGGCCGATTGCATCATATTTATAGGCCTCTTTCAGCGGGAACGCACGGATTTAAAATCCCTCGTTCATAATAGAGATGCTTATAAATAAAACACGGTAAAACGAGTGCCCGAACTCCGGCGGAATCGCGGTTTATTCACCGCGGTCTTTTCACATCAGTTGACACGCGGATGTTGCTACGTACCTCTGCGTTGACGAATGTGTTTTTCCGGTAAGCCGTTCTTACAAGGCATCCATATTTTACGCAACGGATTCTGCGTAAGCTCTCGGGGTATCGTGTCCATCGTTACGTCTTCAGGAGAATTCATCCCGGTTGCATTAACATGTCGTTTCTCGAGACCGAGTGGCACCGGACCAGTAAAGCAGCGCTATGAGGGGACTGGTTACTGACCAACTTATGTCATATCGGCTGAGGAACGGGAAAGACAACGGTACCGTAATACTACAAAAAGACGCGCAGTACCCCCCCAAACTACTGTAATGGGAGACGGTGTTCGATGGTATGTACCCTAAAAACAAACTGTCAACGTTAGGAAAAACGTCTTTTTTTATACTCGGAAAGCTAAACGCTTAAAGCCAAATAACTGCTACATTATTTAGTGACATATCACGAAAATAATTGTTCTCCTTCACCTTCTATCTCTATTTATAAAAAAATAATTAAACATGAAAGTAAAATATTTTATTCATCATGTAAGCACTGTGTGTATTATACAATTAATATAAAATATTTTATGTTGTTTATAACATTAATATACATTTAAGATCAATATAATTATATTAATAATACTTGTACATTGATCCATTGTGTGGCCCCCTAACAGGAGAAGCCGAACAAACAAGATACACTGAATTTACAAGTTCTTATAATAGTCTTTTTTACTGTAAAAACTAAAATTTCTTTAAACAATTTTCTTAAATAATAGATTTACAAATTGTCATCACAGAACTGACAGATCTTTGTATTTTGACTGTTTGTTATGTCAAAAATGTCCGCCCTGTACCTAAGAACGTGATCACTTCATGGTCTCACAACTACCGTAAGTCTCAGACGATTGGCGCATCTTTGGAGAAAAAACACTGAAACAGCAGGGGCGAAATGTCAAAAAAAAACCAAACAAAACTGAAGTCCGACGCTCTTCGCATGCAAGGCGCATGGGCTACGAATGTTGATACGGTTCCCTCCAATCAGACAACGGTTACCGCGGCGGGTCGACCAATAAGGGGCTGCGCGACCATCACGAGGAGGCGTGTACGACGAGGGGCGTCTTATAGTAAACAGCGTGCTGGAATGGTACGTCTCGTGCTTTTACTGAGAAAAACTGCAATAGTATATGCAACTGCAGACAGCTTGAACTCTCTATTAAAAACAAAACATCTGCACCTTCACGGAGGCAGACTGCGGTCAGTACTAAAATTGTGTTAAACACACAATACAACCAACTGCAAATGTATAAAAACCAATAAACTCCACACTCTGGGTCTCTATATTCATATATTGATTTGATATGTACCTCTCCTAAACCAACACATTTGTATTACACATTCATGTTGATTAGAAATGTCTGAATGACAGCGAAATTACTGGGAAAAATAGGTTTACTGAAGCAGAAACATCACATATTTGTGAGTGCAGTTGCATGAGCCAAAGCTGACTGATGCTGTTTTTTAAGTAACTACGACAAAAAGGATCACAATCAGATCTGTTTGGCTGTGTTATGGTATTGCTCATAAAAAAGAAAATTATTACAACAGTAGGAAAAGTGTAAACATACTGAAATATGAGGTTTGAGGGTGGGAAGCATACAGTGCAGTTACTGATCAAGCCCTAGCAGGGAAATACAATGACTGCACAACGAAAACATTAGAAATTGCGCCATCTGGCGTCTAGATTCTATTATTACTTTCGCTATGAATTTTATCTCAAAATGGAGGACTAATACATCGTGAATTCTCATGATTTTTCTTTTTGTACCATCCAAAGGGACGAAACATCCCAGATATGGTACTTACTTTGTATGTTATTATTTACTGATGTAAATATAAAAAATGTAGATTTCATAAATCACTAGTTTAAGGTCTAGAAATTATGACTTGGCATATTTTCAAATGGGACTGAAAAGTCTTAGTTGAGCTTTAATTTTGTCTTATTCAATATATTAATGGACACCCATGAGCAAACAGGCCAAACTGAAACCTAGTTATCAAAAAAATCTTCCAAACTAGACTCTTTTGAGAGGATCAACAAGAATAAAAATTTGTTATACAAGACCTGTGTATAAAAAGATTATTATTAGTTACAAATCCACTGCTGTTCCCGAAAACATCAAAGACAATATGATGTTTTGGCAGAACAATTGTGATTTATGGGTTAGCTCTAGTTCTATGGACTGATTAATCTTTAAAAGATCAGTTGAGATACCAGATTTAAAGACCTTTAAAGATCAGTTGAAAAATAAAACAGTGAATGCATCTATGTTTAACAAATGGATGCATTACAATAGGTCTTTTAGGTCTACGGTTAAGTTTAAAATGACAATTCCCTACATTTCCACTAGATGGCAAAATCACTTACACAAATGCTGTGACACTTCAGAGAGGGGAGGGAAGAGGTTTGGAAGGAGGCAGAGAGAGAGGCGGGGTATGTTACTGCATGCAGGTCAACAGAATTAATTCAATTAAATGGATACATGGCTAATGTTAACGCGAAGCACACTAGCATCCTGAAGCACTCTAGGGTCAGAAGACATTCTACTAATACTTTTATTTTAGATTATTTAAAATCCTGTCAAATTCAACACAGCATTTTTCCCTCTTTATGAACACAATACAATGCTGCCCTGTGTGCCATTAAAATCCAATATATTACGGGAGAAGCCGTAAGAAGATTTATATATTTTACTGAAAACCTGATTCAACTGGCCCACTAAGACACAACTACACTGCATAACAATGTAGTTGTGTCTTAGTGGGCCAGTTTCTCTCCCTCTTTCTCTCCTCCCCAAAGCTCTATCTGGAACACACATTTCATACATAGCAGCCCATAATTCTCTGCATTTCAGAACATTGTGTTTTCAACACTTGAAAGCACTGCAAACAGTGGCTGTAGTAAATACAAAAATGAAAAATGAAGACCAAAAACACTGATATATTTATACATGTATACACACACAGAGACACACGCAAACCGAGCCAGGCATATGGCTGCTGCTGAATGCTTAAATGGGATTGGTGGGTTGGAGTTGAACTTTCGCACAGATTCTAAGGGAAGGGAGGGGGAGAGTGACACACACACAGAGATGGCGGAGAGAGAAAAGGGTGAGATAACCAGAAACAGAAAAGGAGAGCACTGATTTAATATCATAGATTAAAATGCAAATGTGAAAAACAATACTGGAAATCAGATGTGTCCAAAATGTCCAAATACCAAAATACTCTGATATTTTTAAACATTATTTAAAATCATTGCACAAAGGCAATATAAGCACAATATTAAATCTTTAGACTGAGCCTCAAGCAAGGAGAAGTAGACCTGAAGATATACAGACATACAGAGTGTTGAAATACATTAAGCAAAAGAGACACCAATGTTTACCCGCTTAAGTTATAAGTACATCGATAGGGCATGTTTCCATGGTAACTTGCCATGCTATCTGCTGACATATACTGAGCCCCAAAAAACATATTCTCATAGCACAAGCAGATTTTCCATATGTATATCACAGGACAGTGTTAGGGTAATCATTACCATAGCTGTAACATGACAAATTCAGTCCATAGTGTAGCACGATTTAAAAGCAGACAAAAATAAATGAGCAGTGATTTTTTGTGAATCCAAGGATGAAATGGCTCACATGACATGAAAATAAATATGGACCCTACACGTGTCATAACACTGCAATATGAATTAACCTGCACACGACAGTCAAGGAGGACAACAGACTTTCCGACTCACAAGCACATGACTAAGACTATGACTAAGCTAGGAGCTGGGTTTATATTTATATTTCTGTTAATACTTATTAAGATACCATCCTCACATGCATTCATTCATTCATCCAGGTCTTGTTTGGACATTTCCCAAAGCTGTCTACAAAACAGTCTACTAACGAAACTTTGGCATGCAGACCACCCAAAAAATACGTTTTTCGTGAAATTAATGCGCATTTATTTAACTGCTTTATGAAAGCTGTCAAGTGTGAAATCAGCTCGTAGCAAAAGTCTTTTCCGCAGCTGCAGTCCATCGCAACTCCCTTTTCAACTCGCTACTAAAACATGGCGATGAGATGAAATTGCCGCGGCGGTGGACTGAATGTTTGGTGACTGTCACTTTTATGTCAGTAGCAGCTTTGAAGGAAACGGAGAAGAGGAGCGTTCCCACGGCACGCGCACACCACTGACTTGTTTACTTCCTTCGCGAGGCACTAGCGAGGGAGAGCGCGAGACAGCACCAGAACGCCATGAGCCGCTTCTTACCTGCGCCGTGCTGCGCGTGGCCCGGGCGGTTGCAACTTCTCATCGTCCGGGTTTTCATGGAGCGGCGGCGGGAGCAGGAAACTAATGCGTGTCTGTGGATAGTGTTCGTGCGTACGTGCGTACGTGCGTGCGGAAAGGACGCGCGTGTGCAAGCGCGCGCTTGCGTATTTGTGTGCGTGAGCGTGTGTTTGTGTGCGTGCGAGAGAGAGATGGCGCACCAGTCCACGCTGCCTTTAAGCATTGGACGTACTGTGTGGATTTGTATAGACGTTTAGTGAAATTCTAAAATAATTAAGAGTATTAGCAACGAATTACTACTATTTAAGTTGTTTTTGAGCACATTTCGTCATTGATTACATCCACACTTTAAATTAACATACCGAAATTTGACCCGGTATTTCGGCCAAAAAAATCCGGTCGCGAATGAGTAAAGATTACAGATTCTTGTTGCACATGAATTTGTATGAACAAAGGTATCAACAAAGGTGGGCAGTGTTATTGTTAGTCCACAGACTAGCCATATGATTTTAATAAAACCATTTTAACAACTTGACTTAACAAATAAATAAATGTTTGTCTAGAAAAAGGAATATTTATTCAATAAAAATCAAAGGCTAAAAAGTAACTTTTTTAATTTAGTTTTTGAGAAGAGTACTTTGTGTTTTTACTTGAGTACTTTTAAAACACTTGAACTTTTACTTGTACTTGAGTATTCATTCAGCAGTGCTGCAGTACTTGTACTTATGTGCATATATTCAGTCCTTCCAGAATTCAGTATTTCCAGAAAGCAACAAGGGCAGCTCAGGTGAGGGGGAGGAAAAGAGGGGGAGAGGGAAAGAATAAGATGTAGTGACCGGTGGGGTGTGTTTGTGCGAGTGTGTGTGTACTGGTTCCAAACTGTGTTTTAAATGACTACAGATTAAACACAGATTAGAAGAAGCTGAAGATAAGAGACCTTGAGCACACCCATGTTATTCTGTACCTGGGTATTATGTATTAGCTCATATACTCAAATACATTTTTTTGTAACATTTCTTAATCTTTAATTTGCACTGTTTTAGGAATGAATCAGCGTACATTTCACGACAAATAAAGAATCTTGAATGTTGACATCAAGTTGTAGGTTGTCTCTAACATAATGGACACAGAACATCACAAATACATTCCATTCAGTGTAAGAGTGCTGGGTCTATAACTCAGTGGCCGATGAATTATAACCATACTTTGTTAAAAATTTGGGGTTAGTGGTAGTGTAACAATTTAAGAAGTTGCCTCTGTGATTAGACGGTTGCCACTTCAAATCCTGGTCCAGTAAAGGTGTTCGGAACAAAGTCCGGACCACAGTGGTGTTACCTGGGCGCTGCACACTTTTCGATACTGAACAGCAATTAAAATAAATATTTAGCAAGTATACCCATGGGTGCCATAGTGGGGTGAAAAGTGGGACAACCTTAACAGGGCCCCAAGTGGGGAGAGGGCCCTTGAGAAGTCTGGAATTTTCTTTTATTATGGGGAGGTTGGCCCATGGAGACTGCTTGTGTATAGGGCCCAGAATTTGGTACTGTGTTCCTGAGGATACCAGTGTTTTTATACTAATAGCTGTGTACATATTCACATTCTCATATTCACATTAAACACACCATCCTTGTCTTTGTTTGGTTTTACTTTTATTATAGTAATAAACAACACTATAAATGATGACAATATGTCAGTGGTAGTTCAGTACAATATACCTCACATTTTTTCAGGCCTTGGGATAAGGTAGATAATTGATTTAAACCTGTAAAATGGCCATATACAACATTCATGTGTTACAAATCATTTTAAGTAAGCCAGGTTACACGTAGCTTCTTAAGTTTAAAAGTTATGTTATAATAATTATTTACATTAGCTGTATAAAAGATGAACTAAATGAACTAAATGAAATGATTACACTAAATCAAAGGCAGACCATTTCACTTGTCTCTCTCCAGATCATCGTTAGAGTGAGCCTCTGTATCAGCTACAAATACAAGCAAAAGTTTTAAGTAAGAAAGTGTTAAAGAAAGTAAAATGTTTTTGTTTCTTATTGTTTTATATGTGTCTGCCAATGAGTACCATTTAGTTACCTGTTGAATGAACACTTCTTTGACGTTTCAGGACTGTAGAAGAATAATTCCCTCCCTAAGTGAAACAAAGTCACATATTCAGATATTCTTGTATCTATGCATCTAAATATGATGTAGCTGATTAATTTATGCGTGTAGATTTATTATCAACTCACAGGTGCAAAACTAGCACTTTTCTTTACTCCTGTAGGATAAAGCTTCATTGTGGGGGCCGGGTATGGAGGAGGGAGTGGAATGGAAAGGTTAGCAGTGAGGCTTTGCTTAGCATTGTGAGAAGACATGCCTGTGGTTGCATTAGAAGGGAGAGGTGGAAGTGGCCCTTTCTTCTGAGCCAAAGAAAGTGATTCAGATTTTGGCTTGGGTGCAGTCTTTGGAGAAGAGATTGACTTTCCAGTCTTTATAGTTGTTGTGGTCCCAGAACCCTGCTCAGATCCTGAATTAGTGGACTCCAGATCAGTTGGGGGAAGAGTTCTGGGAGATGGGGATCTGAAAGAATCAGATTAAAAATGAGTGGCAGACAAGTGGTTTGACATTCTGCCACAACATGAAAAAAACATGAAGCTTAAAAACAAAGGGACCAAAATGATTAAAACAGCAATGGTTTCTCAACAATAAGTTTATTTTTTGTGTTGTTTTTTCATGAGGATTCTGACACTCACTGATGTTGACTTATTAGTGAGTTGTTCCTAGAAATCTAAAACTTCCGGAAACCACTTTTATGTAAATTTTACTGCAAGCATGTTTGTGCAAAACATCAACTTCAATTCTACTGTTGTATAGGATTATGATACATAAACGTCTAAACTTTCTTAAGAATAAATTTAAGGAAAAAAACGTAATATTTGTGAATTAGGCCCAACGACCCGAAGAACAAGATGCTAAAGTGTGAGTACGGCATTTGAGTGAGATGTGGGTGAGATGACAGGGAGAACTGTGTGAATGGGAGTGGATGTAGGTTATGATGGGAGGAGTTGAGGGCACTGGTGAGAGTGGGTAAGGTAAAGGGAGGAAATGGATGTAGGAACAAATCACATGTACACATGCACCTTACCGGCTGTTTGTTGACAGACTTGCGTTCAGCTTGTCTCTCAGCAGCCACCCAGATGCAGTGTCCAGACTGTGGGTTCGTATAAACACAGGACGTGCTACAGGACAGTAACAATGCTGATAAGTGCAGGAGTACCTTGCCAGCTTGTGAGTACTCAAATTGAGTAAATTGCATTTATTATACTGACCTTTAGTGCTACTGATACATTTCTGCAGAGCACTGTTGAATCTGCCTGCCTCCTCCTCATCAGCAAAGTTCAGCCCAACCCAACAATCCTAAGCAGATAAAGCAAAACACACATACACATACAAGTTTAACTCGCATAATTTCTGGGATGCTTAAAATGCAAATCCATTGAATAGAACTTTCCAATTTCCAATTCTGATTCCAATTATTGAGGAATTCAACTTCAAATCTTTGACGTTGATTCTTCATTCTGAGATACCTAGAATCAAAGAATCAATTTCTTTTGCCCCATATGAACTTAGCAAGTTGATATGAACTTTGAAGTAATGAGTGAGTCCCTTACATCACTAAGGAAAGTGTGGAAAAATGGACAGGGTGTTGAATATTTAAAAGGTGAATAAAGCTCCTGCTCCCATAGCACCTTAGATTTCTATTGAGAGAAACACAGCAGAATTTTTATTCACACTAAATTCCACTGTATGTCATCAGTACACAAGATGTTTGTATAACATTTACTGTATGAAATATTCAAAAAGGGTCATAGATTCAAATAGAACATACAGAGATTTACAAATGAACTTCATTGACAGAAACAGAGAATCAGATCAATATATTATATGAATATAAATCTTTGGAAGTGTTTTCTTGTATGTGAGGAACCTTTACACTGAAGAGGCGCAAAAATGTTGAATGTAATTTTCTGTCCTGCACCAGGCACACAACTCCACAACTGTGAATTTTCCATTCTGACTTTTGACCTTTTGCCTTACAAGCTTCAGTGGCTGTATACAGTTGCACCACTGCACAGGCAGATGCCTGAAACACACACACACACACACACACACACATACAATGACAGCAGTAAACGAATGCTGCATGTTACTTTGCCAGTAAAATGAGTCATGCAGGAAAAGACAACATACAAAACATCCACATACAAATAAGTCTCTATATAAACTGTTCTACAGTCCACTGGCAAATATAACCCTTTTATGGCAAAAAATACAATTAATAATTAAAAAAAACACCAGAGAGAATGTTGCTGCTTCATGTTTTAGCGTAATTCATTTGGGAACAGCTCAGTTTGTTAATAGTTCATATGAAGCTAATCAGTATTTAAAAAAAACAGCTAAAGATAATTAAGAGCAAATAACAGTTAAATAACAGTTAAAGACCTGAATTATAAAACTAAAGACAGAAATGTAAAATTGTATTGAACGCAGTATGCTAAGGCACACACGCAGTGACAGAACAGAACCAGTGAAATGAAAGAGGCAAAAACAGACAGAGGAGAACAGTGGAAATTTGTAGACTTACACTGCAGTCCTGACCTAGCAAGTGGTGGATGAGGCTGTTCTCTCGAGGTGACAAGAGTGAGCTTAAAATATGCGACATTTTTCCACCTAAAATATCAGGCTCTTTTCGGTATACTCTGATGTCGATCAAGTGCACAAATACACCAAGACCACAGACCTATATTATGTTGTGCTTGTCAATGCAAATCATCAAGCCTTGTGTTAGCAGTAAATTAACTGATCACACGTAACCCTGAACAAAGTCTGCTTCCCTTAGAAAGCGTACCTGGTGCACAATCCAGGAGTATTTTATAATAAGTATCATTTAGTGAATTATCTTTTGTTGATTAAAAACGTTTTATCACAGGATTATTATACTATTAAAGAATTTAAGTTTGATGTATATCTGCTGTTAATAGCACCATCTGGTGGTTATTTTGTATGAAACCATAATGATCAACATGCATGTGTGCATTGGATTATTAAATCATGTGACAATGTAATTAAAACCAGTGAAACAATTGAACAACACTTGAGTGTTAGGTGGATTTTCCCTTGTACCTCAAATAATAGCTATAAGGGTTTTGATTATTTATTCTTAATATCAGAGATACCCACATTAGAAGAAATATTAATTATGAATAAAATAAGGTTTTAATAGAGTGTTCAACTACAATCTTTTACAGTCCAACAAAGTTTGGTGATGGAAAAGCTTGCTTTGATCATGTTTAGAATAAAACTAGGACATCACAGATCTATTTAACTGCATATTACAGTTTTTTACAATCACTTTTGCA
The DNA here is from genome assembly GCA_032718565.1 of Distichodus sexfasciatus. Classification (NCBI taxonomy): domain Eukaryota; kingdom Metazoa; phylum Chordata; class Actinopteri; order Characiformes; family Distichodontidae; genus Distichodus; species Distichodus sexfasciatus. The sequence continues at coordinate 8,743,055 of JAVGVS010000003.1, forward strand.
CTAATAACAGAACCTTCATGTCATTTTTCAAAATTCTAGACACAAAACTCAAAACAGTCATTATTTTTAACACAGGCTGTCCAGTGTTCAAAACTTGGCATATTGCATTCATATCTTTAGAGAAGCCTTGCTTTTGCAGAAGCATTGTTTCTAAAAATCAAATTTATTATGAAATATCATAGGAACATTACTTTAGATAACCCTTACACAAGATACCCATAGCTTCATTGTGTATTTGTTAGTACAATCATTAAATATAGGTGTACAAAATATGTGATTCAGGTTTCATTATTTTATTGGAGACTAGAGAGAATAGTACAGACACAGTGGCATCATTGAAATCCTGTAATGTGGAATTTACTGATCAAATCAAATCACAACATAAGATTTGTAGATTAAGCCCTCCTCTATGACGAGGCCCACGGCCACCTCTCAAAAGGGGTGCTTGTCCCCTTCTATTCCTTTGACCACTATGTATTCCTAGCCTTTCACCTTTCACTTCTGGCTCCATGTCCTCACTATGTTGAGTAGGCTACTACAGTGGGATACCACTCATCTTACTTATATATACATACAAATATGTGAAATCAATCAGCAGTAATGAGTGGCCATTAACTCATTAAAACCACAAAAGCAATTATGTAAAAAAAGTGACATCTTGCATACAGTAATGTTGAATATGAAAATGTGTTCTGTAAAAGTGGTACATGGGACCATAGACACTATATCTGGTAAAGAATGAAATATGACATTCATAGATAATGTAGTCCACCTGGGGTCATATTCTGTGCTAATTGGTATCAAATGATCCTTCCTGAAACTGTCATAATCTAAACATAGACTATTATTAATAAATGTTCATAAAAGCTATGCTTCAAGAGTAATGCAACAGTTACTTATCATTTTAAGCAGTTGTATCAATTGATAGTTGGCTCTTTATAATGAAATTAATACACACCAAACTCAGATGTGATGTGTCATTTGCATTTTGAAATAGTAATACTTTGATGTTAAGTTGTGTCATTTTGAACCAGTGATTTTAGTTCAATGAACAAATGATCTTTGGCTTATATGTATTGTATCCAAGCATTGATCCAAGAGTTAAGTGTTTTGAAAAATGTGCATTTTGATCATTGGTTGTGATTTATGTGTCTAAAGTTTTGAAAAATGACATGAAGGTTCTGTTATTAGTGCAAAAGTGATTGTAAAAAACTGTAACATCACAAACTTGCAAGTGTTAGGGTCTATGTGCATCACACACATTGAATTCCAATCTGGGATGCGCACAGTGTCCGCCGCTTCACCGCCACTTCTCTGATTCCTGATGGAGAGAGAGAGAGAGAGAGAGAGAGAGAGAGAGAGAGAGAGAGAGAGAGAGATCTTTATGCTTTTGATTACAGTGTGACAGTAGAACTACAGTACAACTGCTGCCACATATTGTGGAATTCTTTGTTAGACGTTTTATTAGATTAATATTGTATGATTATACCATAGCGTCATCATGGAGCACTTGAAGTCTTTTCCTGCTTTTTTCCATGCTCTCCATGACCGAAAATTCTATTTCGGTGAGGGTCGGTTTGCTGTAGAACCATTTATCCAGGTGTCCTAAGCCGTCCAGACTTTCTCGCAACTCTCGTGGCTTCTGGATCCAGTCCGCAGCCTCTGCGCTTCTCTCCTCAGGACAAGCGGAGAATCTCTGGGCCGCTGCGCTGATCTTTGCCGTTTAGTTTGTGTCTTTACTAAAACCTTAGGCACTATATTAATGTGTTGACCGTATTTCGATGTGCAAATCATTGTAAAGACCTGAAGCTGGAATAAATCCCACAATTTAATTCAGCTAAAACACTATTTCAACCCAGTCTTTATCCATTAGCTACATTTATACAAGTGGAAAGAATGTGCAAGAATATCTTTCTTGTAATAACAATAAGATGAAATATAGGTGACGTGGATTACCTTTCAAATCTTACAGAAGCTTTTGCATCTTGGCTTTTAATACCAGATTAGATCTCCCTTGCGCGATTTTATGTTTATGCGTTTCCACGGAAACAGGTGTTTTACGTCGAGAAGGGCACGCCTGTCGTAGAATGTCTCAGGATCGGGCGCCACTGAAAACAGTAGTAATGTATGAAAATAATTGTACATCGACATCGTCTTTTGCTAAAATACATATATATGACAATAAATATTAAATCAAACATCTGGTGCCAAATTGCGCAAAATTTGGCAACACTGTTAATCAAATTGTGAATAATTTCGTGCCAAATTGGCCATCCAGTTCCAAATTGGGCGTGCGATTCCATTAAAAATAAATGAATAAATAAAAAATAACCAAATTGGGCATCCAAACTGGGCATCTGGTGTCAAATAGTGACAAACTGGGCATCCAGTGGGGTGCCAAATTTATCTTATTTGGCACTGGGGTCTCAAATTTGGCCTTACTGAGCAGCAGGGTTCCAAATTGGGCATCCACTTCCAATTAACTGGTTCCAATTAGATGTTCCCAACTAGCAACCAGAAGCCCACTTTGGCCAATTTAGAACTGGAGCCTGATTTGGCTGATTTGGAACCAAATGCCCAATTTGTCACTGTGTACCAAATTTGTCCAGTGTGGAACCAGATGCCCTAATTTGTCAAATAAAATCTTTAGCATTGATATTCCAAATCAGACATCTGGTTCCAAATTGTACAAATTGGTCACCTGGTTCTGAATTGCGCCACATTTGGCATCTATCTGGTGGCAAATTGTGCCACATTTGGCATCTGGTCCTGAATTGTGCCAAATTGGGCATATGGCACCAAAATGGGCATCTGGTGCCGAATTAGACTACGTTTCTCAACAGAGACTGTCCCTGTAAAGAAATCATTTTGGATAAGCAAGTCACAACCTTCTATGAAACGCCATGACTTTATTAAGCAATTTACATCAAGGTGAGGACATGTTGAGTTTATTTAAGGGGATGAAAATGACAGCCCACAAGAATTTACATGCAAATGAAAGTTATCATATTATTTCATTGTATAATCTGTATTTTAGTCAATGTTAATTTTCCTTTTCCTTTTGCTGCTTTCCTTTTGCTGTTTACAGTGTTGCGTGACACAGGAACACATTCTGCCATGCCATACACAACATGCCATTTTATGCAGAACAGCTGTTTGTTGCCCCTGAGAGATTTTAGTATTTATCATCACTAAAGACTGATCCAACTTGAGACACTGCATTACAGTTAAACTTTTAAACTCATGTAGTACATGTTTTCTTAATACTAGAAATACCCCCTATTAATATTAATAATCACAGATGAATACAATTCTGAAATTTTCTCAATTTAATTGTGAACAGTTATAATCCATACACTTTAATACATTGGTGTGTTGATACAGTCCACTTAAATTATGTGGATTAGCAATGCATCATCTGGGTTTAGGGGACTGAAAAACTGTGTAAGATGGCATGACTTTTTAGCATTGCTATCCTTCTATTATTTCAGAGCTATGTACAGTATATGTTCATCCTGGACATGGTAAGGCATGGTGACTTTCAGCTGTGTCTGATTCTCCATGGTGAGTTGAATTGTCTCATATGCATTAGAATTTCCTGACCAGCATCTCCGGGCCACCTGCACAAGGATAGTTTAAAGTTTAGGAAACAAAATGACCTTACTAAAATTATAATTTCCCAAAGATTAGTACACAACATGTTTTACTGTTAATATATTATTTATTGTAAAATGTGTTTCCTTTATTAGTTTATAAAGTTATCACAAGTTAACAGAATGTGCATCTCAATGAATATAAACAAGCAGATAAACCAGGGAATTCCCACATGTCTTTAATATAGACTAAAATCTTTATATTTTGGCTTATTTTCCACTCTCACATCTTCACTTACCCCATTTGAGACGTCCCAGTTCAGCATCATTCTGGCTCTCTTCCCAGCTTCCTCTGTGCCATCCAGAACTAGGCCAAAGCCTCCATTCATGACCTCGCCCCTTGAATTAAAAAATAAATACTGGTACACTATCTATACTACTAGCCAGAGCGGAGCAATAAATATTTCCGTCATAAAAAATCAAGTATAAACTTTACCAGCCAACACCACCTCCGTTATGCAGAGCAACCCACGTGGCACCACGGAAGGCATCACCAATAACATTCTGCACAGCCATATCTAAAAGACAAATAAGAAAGACATGTACATTGATGATATTTATTAGACATCTTTACAGAGCAACTAGGCACAGGGACAGCCTCCCTGAGTTTGGGGTGAGGGGTCTTGTTTAGGGATTCAGTGGTAGTGCTGGCATGAGAACTTTGCTAGATATGAACCTATGACCTCTTGGTACATAGGCAAGTATTAAAAATATTCAGTTTCTGATGTTAGGCTTAAGGTGTAAGTATAACATAGCAGTACTTAGTAATACAAGACTGTGTGTATGTACCTGCACAAAAGGCTGAGCCATCATAAATGTTGGAAGTCTCTCTGAAAGGGCTGTCTGTGCCACTAACATCATGATGATCTCTGCTAATCACTACAGGAGCCTAGAGAGCAAGATCATCACAATTTATCCCCCCCAAAAAAAGTTTTTACTAACAATCCATTCAACATGTGTGTGTTGAGCTTAACTGTAACTCTGCCATCTGCAATGGCTTGGTTGATGGCCAAAGCGATGGAGACTCTCCCCCTCTGGTCTGAGTACAGAATACGGGCCTGAGATCCCACAACCTACAAATAGAAACTAACAAATAGTTAAGATAATCCACAGCAATTGTTTGTGGAAGTGGATTATAGCATTTTATGGCTGCAAATATTTGTACATTCTAGACTTTATGGTTATGTGCCATCTACTTTGAGGGGTTTAAAAGGGCTAATAGCTTCTTTTGCTGCCAGTGTAAATACACTTAATACAAAGAGTCTGCAATAAAAAGTCATAGTCATTGATTCATATCCAGTATGCATATGCTTGAATACAAAGACACAAAATCTCTCTTCAGTGAAGTACAGACTTCTCTGTTTACAGAATGGCACATATTGAGACATCCTGTTATCAAACAATTCTATTTTGTAGAGAAGTGCTGTTCATTGCAACTGTACCATGTTGTGTTTCCCAGCCTCATGAATCCACTGAATGTTGTCACTGTATTGCTGCCGAACTCGCTCTGTTACTGTAGAACTGATCTCTTCAAGCACAGCAGCAGCAATGTTATCAGTCTCCACCAGGTCAGAGGGATTGCCTGAAGTGCAGACCCAGCGGAACGGCCCAAATCCCAGAGAGAAAATATCACTATGGCCAGAGCAAAGATCAAATGTCAACACCAGAGGTTTTGTGCCTATAATGGTTGTAGGTATGTCTACATTTGTAACTTACCCCATTATATGCTGGACATATGAGGGATATTTAAATTCAGTAGCTCCCCCGTCTTTCTTCTCCACATCAGCGCCTAGGAGAAAAAAATACATCTAAAAAAGTGTCCCAATCATCTTAAAAACAAAGTCACATGGAAGCACAGTTATACACATACAGTGCCCTAAGCTTGCACTGAGATCAACAGGTTCAGCTGGTAGCAATAATGCTTGCCTGCTCTCTTGGCTTCCAGAAGGAAGGCATTGCCATAATCCCAAAAGAACATTCCTTCCTCAGACAGTTTATTGATGGCTTCCACCTGCCTACAAAGACTGCAGAGAAAGGACACAGGGCTTCACAGTTGATATTCCTGTAATGTTGCTATACATCATCAATCATTCTGTGCAGTAAAACTTTCAGTGCATACTGTATACAGTATGACAGCTATCACTACAGTAAATAAAAGTACATATTTATTTTTCACAAAAAGACTCTGACGTATGCATACCTTTCATGCACCAGCGTTCTGAAACGTTGAGGATCTGTGTTCATGAGATGGTTGGCTTGTTTAAATGTGAGCTGGACTGGATAATATCCACCACTATATGGGTTATGCAGTGACGTCTGATCAGAACCCAGATCCACCAATAATTCACCAGTTCGCTCGTACTCATTCCACAGGCGTTCCCTACAGTGCAACACAGGCAAACTCAGGCTTGAACCAAAATGTGTATAATGCACATAAGTACACTCAAAGACTCACCGAAAGCTCAAACACAGTCATGAACTTAACACTCACCACAAGTCCACAATGTTGCCATGGTAACCCAAACTCAATGCCATCTTTGACTTCCTGGCCTCCCTGAAAGCGACAAAGAATCCTTATTTTCCTCTTCCTGTATGTTTCATCATTCTTCTCTATATTGCATAAAGCCATCTGAATACTGAATGGTTTTCTACTTGTTAAACTTTAATCACAGTGTGAGAACAAAGTTTCACTAAGTGAGCGAGTGTTTGTCATTGTGAACACAACACAGCACACCACAACAAAATGACTGACTGCCCAGTTAACTCAAATGTACCAGTGCATTTCATACACAATGTGATCTAGTAATAAGGTTTAACCAATTCCCTGCACCCATTTTGCAAATAGAAAGAGAACTAGGATTTTAAGAAAATAGGGCAGCTCTAATGCGTGGACGTGTGTTACTTGATGCACTGAACGCAGTGTGTGTTAACATGAGTTTGTCGTTCGGTAGACACATGCAGGATGGTGTTGGTTTGGGGCAAGAAGTTACTGATGTAGGTAGAATATATCTGTGTATACACAGGATGCAGGTGTGTTGGTGTATATAGCGTTGTACCTTATGCGCTGCATACAGTGGTCAAGGTTGTTTGTGATCTCCATAAGCCAGCCCTGCTCATGCCTCTTCTTCAAAGGAGCCTCATCAACCTTCGGTCAGAACACAGCTTGAATTAAATTCTCACTCTGTTCCAGGATATACAGAAAAGGTGTTTATGAGAAACTCTTTTATTTCCAAGTGGGTTAGAATGAGCTGTAGTCAGTGTGTATGGAGCAAAAGTTGTCCATGATAACAGTTTTTTGTTAGCACAGCCTGTTGGTCCTGCTGAATGTTGATAACATGCTGTCTGTGTCTGTTGATTATTCAGTACTGATGTGTAACAAGTGATTATGGGCAGACCTCTGCAATGACCCCAATACAGCCTGCAATGACGGCGGCTTTTGCCTGTGCTCCACTCATGCCACCAAGGCCAGAGGTCACAAACACACAACCTCTCAGGTCACTTGTGCCTAGGTACCTCCGACCTGCATTCAACACAGTCAACTACATGCAAAATATAAAAATACAGAGAAAAGAGCAGTGCTATATTAGTCACATAAGGATATTTTGGGAGAAAAATCTCTCGTTCTCCTCTGTTATAGTTACCATGGTGCCATGAACTATGCCCTGAGGACCAATGTAGCAGTAACTTCCTGCAGTCATTTGCCCATACCTGCATTAACAAAAAGATAAACGCTCAAACAATGAAATTGAGTATTTGCAGTCAAACAATTCGAAATGAAAAAAATATAACTAAGTAATAATATAAGTATATAATTGTAGGTATGACAAGTAAAGTAGTCCCAAGAGCTCAAATAAAAGGCAACTGGTCTTCTTTTAGGTTCTTGAAGACGTTTCTCTTGTCATCCGAAAGGCTTCTTCAGTTCTCACACTTTTGGATGAGCCAGTTGCCTTCAATTCAGTTTCTGAGAACAAATATTAAAATAGGGCTAATAACGTAATACACCAAAATACAAAATAGCATGTCAAAATCTCACATGGTAATCCCCAGAGCAAACATCTTCTCATAGCTGTCCCTAGACGAATAGTTTGGAACAACCTGGAAAAGAAACAAAAAAAGTACCAAGTAAATAAAAAGACGCACAGACTGACAGGTGATGGCGTGAGAGTTTTACCATGCCATTAGTGATGACACAGCGTGGAGAGGAGGGCAGGCTGGGAAATAGGCCAAGAGGGTGACCACTATACATCACCAGAGTCTGTTCTTCAGTCATAGTGCTCAAGTAGTGAAACACCAGCCAAAACTGCAAGCAAAGAAATATGAGATGCAAACAATGCCTTTTCTCACTTTGTCTCACTAACTTCTGCACTCACATACCATACCTGTGCCCAGTTGCTGAACACTTGCCCATTTCCTCCGTATGTAACTAGCTCTTGTGGAAACTATGGACAGACAGACACAAATGAGGAACTGATTCAGATATAACTGACTCAGTAGATATAATGTATGTGTGAATGTCTGTCTCTACATACCTGAGCAACAGCGCGGTCCAGATTATTCATAATCATATGCATGATTGCTGCAGCGTGTCTGGTCTGACAGGGGTACTGATCAATGGGATAGGCCCTAAACACACAGTAATATACAAACAAAAAAGAACAGCAGACCTTTAACATTCTTTTGATTGTGGGAATTTCATAATAAACACCTTTATTTTCAGTTTCAACACTCGTGAAAAGAGTAATTTCCAACCGTTAAATGATGCACAGTGAGCTTGAGGAATAATATTCTTTTGTGTTTCATCAAATACAACTCAATTAAAAATTGCGATGAAATGATTTAGGAATCAGCATGAGAGCAGTGCAGATTTTTGTGTGTGTACCTCATTGGAAATGTAGGACAGAAGCGATACATGTAGATATGTCCATACTGCCTAAGCTCCTGGGCAAACTCTGAAGCCAGTGTTGCATGTAGAGCAGGAGGAAAATATCGCAGAGCGTTCCTCAGAGCCAGCTGGTCAATGGAGATTGGATCATGGGTTAGATTTAAAAGACTGCCGCATCATAACATAATAATGTGGTTTATATTAAAATTATGTTAATTTAATAATAACGATCACTACAATAACCGTGCATTTTTTGTATAAATTTTTGCCATTTCCACTCCTGTCCACCACACAATTTCTGCCCCCTCTGGGTTAGTCCAAATCTTATCTACTCTAATTATTTACAGGGTTGCAAACATGGTTGAAAAACGTCCAAAGAAGACTGCATGTCAGAAAGTCCTACCTTCAAAGCTTTGAACACTTCAACTTTGGACTTCAAACTTACTTTACATCTTCAAATGTAGTAACATGGATGAATGGAGTTTAGATTAAAAGGGGCTTCACTGTTAGTTAAAAATGATCTCTAAAGTCATATATGATGACTGGATGAATGAATAAGTTTAGTCATTGAACTAAACTAGCCCTTAATTACAGTATTAAAAAAGGTTCAGAAACAAATATTATGTCAATTGAACCCATTCCTTTGCTTTAGCAAGAATACTTTTGAGAGATTCCTACCACTTGGTGGTGGCATAATTACGGGCATCCTAACAATAGTTAATATGTGTATAATAGTTAAAGATTTTCAATATTTGTATAATAATGCATGGAATGACTCACCCTCTCCTCCTCTGTAGTGAGATTTGGGGTATGGACGGGTGCGTGTGGGATGCTGGGGTCTCTGCCACGGTTCGGTGGAAGTGGGTCGATTGGTAAACCGGCACAAAGCTCCTTCAGACTCATATTTACAACAAGCAGAGCTGAAAATTTTATAGAAATAGTGCTGGTATAAATAAAAGACTATCAAATGATGAGGACTTCTAAATTTGATGCCTCCTAAATCAGTGTGTCCTGTCTTGAGCGTATGCTCTCAGAATCCTAAGCAATTACCACTTTGTTGAGCCTCCCACTCCTCCCCTTCAGTCTATAGGTCAGCAGGATCAACTCTCCTCCATTCTCATCCAATCAGGAACAAAGACATGTCTGTCAGGTAATCATTGATCAAAGTGAACATGATGTGGCAAGCACCCAAGACCACATACCCCTCTTATGGTCATCTTGTAACACAGTGATCCAGATTCAATGGCCATCTACACTCATATGTACATCAACTCAGCAAACAAATACAAAACCCTTTTTGTCTGTAAAAACAGTTAGTGCTTAGGTACATTTTGTGGGTTAATAACCCACAGTAACTTACCAAGAACACAGTGGTCCACAGTCAACAAATGTGGAAAGCTATAGATTGCAAAAATTATACAGGAGTCTTCTCATTTAGGTTTCCCCTTTTATTACCAAATGCTGAAAGCATACAAAAAGAGCTTAATATCAGCAAACTGAAGGGCAAACCAGACATATGCTCTGCTGAAGGTGATCACACAATTTAAACCACTGGAGTATTTTCCTATTCAGAGTAAATCAAAGTTGGCACTCTACCTAGACACAGATTTTTGTCCAAAAAGCTTAATATTTATATAAAAACAGCATTAAAACATTCACAAAAAAAAGAACTTTTATTAAGTATGATCACTCCTTTCAGAAGACAGACATTCAGAAAAGCAGATCTTTTTACATACTGTGAAACAGTTTTTTAACATGGTGGCACATTTCATTAAATGTCATATACACAGACACTAAGTCAATAAGACATAAATTTTGTTTTCTGCTGCGGAAAAGTACTCTAACCACAGGATCTAGGCTTTCAATCAGACAGAGAAGCCTCCTTCAAAAACAAAACATTTGCTTTTTACCCAGAACACATTCTTCTTGCAATGACGCCTGAATCCTTTCTTCCTTTGATAACCATGCTCATTAAAAGGGGGTGAATGGGAAATTGGACCACGCTATTGTCTCATACCTTTTCCAGTCTGTTTGTACTTCAGTTCTGTCATATCTTTAGGCGTCCACTTGCTTGGTTCCGACAAGTCTACTGACACCAAGCACGAACGTAAAACCCTACAAAAACCAGCATTTCCCTCACAAACGAAGTCAAACGGGAGAAAAAATTATTTTCAGCAGTATAATGTACTGCTCTGGATCATACATGGAAAAAACTGCACCTATGTGTGAGGGAGAGACATCTGACAAATTGGAGTATAAATCACTCCTCAAACATGAAATACAGTATGACTCTAATCCGTGGAAGACCAGTCAGTGGTGTCAAAAAGATCGGTGGTAGAGTTTGGTGAAATGGCAAGGCAAAAGGGGGGGGGGGGGAAGGGGTCACCTATCAACCGTCCTGAGAACTCACAGAGTCTGGCTTTACTGACTACCCACTGAGTATTTCAGAAAGATCTCCCTCTTCCTGACCCAAAAGAACGTTTCAAAACCAGCTTGGCTGAAGTCTTGACGTTCTCTCAAGACAGCACTATTAACAACTGCTGACCACTCAAACTGCACAAAATACATAAAAAAAATAATGACAATAACACTCATAAAAATAATAAAAGTGTTTGATAAGGTGTGTGTGGGTCAGCATATGCATGTGTCCATGTGCAGAAAACTTAGAACAGGAGTGCTCCCATGCTTCCAACTTCACTCTGTTCCTTGACAAAGATCTCAAAGTACTGGTAGATGATAGTGACGGCCAACAAGATTCCTGTTCCTGAACCGATGGCTCCCAGGAAATCAGCCATGACAGAAAGGCCACCAATGCAGAGCCCACCAAATGCTGCTGCTGTGGGGATGTACCTACACAAATGGGACAAAACCATAAAGCATGAGTCTCTGCAAGAGCAGGCAAGAACTATTAAACAGTTAGAAACATGTAAATGTGTGAACAAAAGAGAGAGACTGACCTGTTAAGCTCATGCACCATTGATGTTTCTCTGTGGCCTCGCATCACCATCTGTTGTTCCTTCAGCTGCTTTGCCACCTGAAACCCATATATGTGTGTCTTATACACATGAACTGCAAAGTTGCAAACAATTTCTACACAGCTCCAGGAAAGTTAAAAAGTTAAATCTGCTTAATCCACCTTTATGCAGCTCACATTTATAGTCAATGTAAACATGAAGAACACATACATCTTTGGCAGATGAGCCAGACACTTCGATCCAAGTCTTGGAGAAGAAAGCACAGGAGCCCAGCATGAAGACAATGTAGATGACGGCATGGACTGGATCATCCAGCACAGAGCCAAAAGATTCCGGTGGAGAGAGATAGTAACACAGGCCTCCTACAGGGTAGGCACGAGCTGGACCACCAGATGATGCATCCTGTGAATCATAAGACACTGGACTTAAATCCACAAAAATGTGCATTTCCAAAATAATACTTTTAGCCTAATGCTGTACTTGCAGAGTGTATCCAGAAAAGCTACTCTTGGAGTTGAAAAATTTATGTACATAATTCTTAGCTATTACAAACTACTATAGATAGTATCTAGATAAGACATTCCATCTAGAAACAAATACTTACAGACCAAGTTCCCAGCAAGTTTACAAGGAAGTTGCCACTGAAGCGTGTGGACAGCATCTGAGAGATGATATAGAGATTGGACACCAGTGCAGACTGCAGAATGATGGGAATGTTGGAGGTGTAGAACAGCTTGATGGGGTATGTGTTGTACTGGCCACGGTAGCGTGCAGATTTGATGGGCAGGTCCACTCTGAAGCCCTGAGGTTTGACAAGGATAGAAAAAAGCGTTATAATTTAACATTGTAATACAATGAATACAATGAGGTTTGTAGCATCTTATTTTACGATTTACAATAAATACTTCACTGACCTGAAAGTATATAACCACTGCAAACACAAACACGGTAGCGATGAGGTTCATGAGGTTGGGCAGGTTCTGTCTATAAAAGGCCTCTCTAAGAGCTCGCACTTTATCAGTACGGGTGGCCAACAAGTGGAAGAGAGCAATGATGGCACCCTCAAATTCAGTACCTGCAAATAAAGACACAGTCAGGAATTCAGTCCACATTAAAGCAGATGTACTGTTTGTGCTGGTACATTATAAGACTGTACCTCTGCCTGTGTTGACTGTAGTTGGGCTGAAGGCTTTCCATACGATGGTCTCACAGATGTTAGTGGCAATGAAAAGGGAAATACCTGAGCCCAAACCATAACCCTTCTGAAGCAGTTCATCCAGCAGCAGCACTATCAAACCTGCCACAAACAACTGCAGAGCAAACACAGTCTCAGACATGGCATAACCAATTAAATGAGAGAACAGGAATCAGATAAGACTTGCATATTACTCATCATAACTATACTTGCCTGAATAATAATGAGAAGACAGATACCAGCACCCATTTCTGATGGGTCTCCATACATGCCAGTCATAACGTATACAATAGCTTGGCCAATGGTGATGATCATTCCAAACACTGCAAAGAAACCAACAAGATGTCAAGTGAGTGATTACTTGTCGTTGTGAAAACACCACAGCACAACACACAGTGCAGCACAACGAAATGAGACCTTTGCATTTGAGTCTGTAAATAACAACTGTTTGATTTGATCCTTTTTAATCACCTTAATTTTTAAAAAGGAAAAATCAAACTTGAGTGCTTGCCTTATTTACAAACTTTGCTTTGAGACTTAGGTTTAGGCACCCAGTTTAATTCAAGCCGAAGGCACTTCTCCACTTTTTTAACCTCTGCATTTGACCCATCTGAAGGAGCAGGGGTCTGCCGAGAGTAGAGAGCAATACTTGGCAATGGTACCTTGCTCATGAGTACCTCACTGGCACATTTAATAGTCTGGGATTTGAACCGATGACCCTCAGATCACAGGGCCAACTCCTTAAACTGTTATGGTACCAACTGTAAATAGACATTCATCACCCACGTAGCAACAAGCAGTTTCAAAAGTAATGACTATGTGGAAAGTAGTTTAATGCTACGGCAAATATTACGCTAAAACCAAAATATCCACCATTGTCACCAAGCGACATACCTCAAAGGAGCAAAATACTCAAAAACTTTTCCTGTCTTGGTGATTACCTATACATCCACATTAACACAAATGCCAACTAACAATTCATATTAACTAACCTACACAAACTTACACTTCTGAGCTCCGTTGAACAGTGCCCTGTCCTTTGGTGTGTCTCCAACTTCAATAATTTTAGCTCCAGCCAGCAGCTGCATGATGAGGCCAGAGGTCACAATGGGAGAGATACCCAACTCCATCAGTGTGCCTGTAACAAACAAACTATTATATTCACATACAACATACTTCAGAGTGCATGATCCATAAACATTAATGTAAACAGATAGTGAAAATGATTCACTGCTGTTGTTAAATAACAGAAGATAAAAGTTCTACAATGTGCATTGGAAAAAAACTGCAAAATTACAACTAAATAAACATAGACATGAGCTGCTCACCCCTGTTGGAAGCTAGAATGACTCTCATCCAGTAGAATGGATCTGCTGAGTCTGAAGACATGATCCCAAAAAGAGGGATCTAAGGGAGGGAGAGATCATGTTAAAGGACCTTCTAAACCACAAAAGCACACATCCACTGAAATACAGTGACCTATTAATATAACAAACGCTTAATTTGACTATTAAAACACAAAGAAAATTACCTGACAGCATACAAGGAAAATGAACAGTGTGATGGCTGTCCATAGCACCTTTTCTCTGAACTGGATCTGAAGAAACAAATAAGAAAAAATAAAGATCAGTATAATAGTTATGAAAAAACCATTCACTTATAACAGAAGAACAGAAAGACAGTCTCACACACACACCTTTCTTTCTGGCTTCTGGATTTCAGGTAAAACCGCACAGAACGGCTTTATTACCTCCAAGAACTTAACTGAAAATAGAAAGAGGGACTGTTAGAAAATTCACAAAAATACTGTCAATGAGATGCAGCTCTTTGGTTCGCCATCTTTAATCGCATAAAAATGCGGCAGAAGTTTTAACATGCCGAACTCAAAATTACTAGTACGTAAGCAGGTAAAGCCTCGTCATCAGAAGAGAAAATTAGCCAGTTAGCATTACACATTCTCTCACTTCTTTATATCACGTGAACCAATCCGAAACATTTCAGACAAAACAACTTGAAAAATAATAAGCAATTTCTAGAAGGAAAACCCCCAGCACGTAGGCTAAACACGCTATCAAACCTTACCATATTACGGCTAGGTGGATAGCTAGCTCTCCGTCAAAAACTAGCTAGGTGGCTAAAGAGTATAAGACTGCCTGACGTCGTAACTCACGTTACTTTAACATAAACCACCTTGAACTGATCACATTTGCAGGTTTTAATTGATCGCAAAAGTACAACCTCTTATTTTAAGCGTCTTACTGGTAGTAAATAAGCAACAACGAGTAGAACTAGCTTAAGCCTCGAACTGACCGCAGGAACACAGTGAACCCGTATTAGCGGCTAACGTTAACAAACTAATTAGAAATTGCCTTTACAATTGAGTTATTTAATAATACATTACTAACTTTCACTACCAGAAGAATGAAATAAATTCCTAACTTGTGATAGAAACAGAAGTCAACGTGTTTCTTCTCACTTTAACCCTTTCGCTAGTGTTCACTAGCTAACGTTAAATCTCATTGAATCAATGCCTGCATTCATTAGCCGGTAAGCTACAGCGAACGTGATTCAGGAAAATACAATCAGACTGAGGGGAAACTAATCAGCTAACAATCCTGAAACGCATATATGAAGAATAAACCTAAGAACACAGTACGTCGGTACTTACTACCCATGGTGCTTGTTCCTCACAGCCTGGTTGAAGATGTTCAGCTCGCAGTGTGTGAGCCACCAGCGACGAGGCATTAGGAGAGGAAGCGCTTTAGAGACACGTCAACGTTACAGACCCAGCCTCGTTCCAAATCACAAAATATTCATACTGCGTAGTAGGTTTAAGTGCTCACGAACCGCATTGACGGAGCTATACTAGCACACTCTTTAGCATGGTTCCCAGCGGTTTGGGAGGAGCCCCGATCCTACAACACGTCAGGGAAAGAGAGGAAAAGTTCCGCTTATGTTTCAAAAAGAAAACCTTTACGTGTCCATCCGTTTTAGTGCGGCCCTCTGTTCTTTTATGCACAATATGATAGATAATGGTATAGAATGGTATATCTACTTTTACCATGTTATGGTCTTCCTTTAAATCGTAATGTTCAGTGATCATAGTCAAACTGTAGCCGTACTCAACTTAATATATTTTAGACATTCATAAATCAAAGCACTGCATAATAAAATCAAATCAGTCTCAAGCTCACAGTTATTTTCCTGTTATTTTACTGTTTTCAGCGAATCATCAGTCAGAGAAACGTTTGTAGTCATTCGGAAATGAGTGCACATGAGTGAAAAAAATTACAAAACAGAAGAATTTCAGATGTCGCGTGAGATTTCTTTCTTGAGCGTGAGATTGAGGCTGAATGCGTGACTGTCACGCCGAATGCGTGAGAGTTGGCAACCCTGCATAAAATGCGATTACCTATGCGGTGCTGTGATTAGATCTAGCTGTAACAATTAACCATTAATCTATTATTGGTAGATAACACGTCCACTTTTTTTCTATTTGTTTCTGTTCTGCCTTTGCTTTTCAGTCATTAGTAAGTGTTAAACAATGTCTGTCTGATTACCTGCTTGTTTGTTGCCTCTGTGCATTGAAATGATCAATTTTCAGAATGATTTGGGAACGATTTATACACAACTATTACTTATAATAGATAGTATAACGTGAAAGCCGAAAGAAGAAGAAGATAAATGTACGAGCTTATTTTTTGTCATTCAAGCTCAGAGGGTTATCACTAATACAATAAAGCATGTTTAAATTTCACCATTGGGTGTCACTAAAGGCCTCTGAACTGGGCTATGCAGAGTCCTAATAAAGTTCGGCTCTTTGGCCAGTAGAGTGCACTGCAAATTCCAGCTTGTGATTTTATAACATATCAGAATCAAAATTAGAAAACTTTATTTATCCCGAAGGAAATAAAGGACCCAAGGGCAGAACAACAAAGAATAAGTACCCAGAAAAATGTAGTTAAAGCTTAAATAAAAATACTCAGATAAAACCTTAGTACAATAAATAGAATAGACTATGTTGCCTTAAAAAGTACCTCCTATGAGTAAAATCTGAAACTGAAAATCCCGGGAACTACGGGCACAAGGCGGGGACAAACCCTTCGCAGGCATCAACACACTGCAGGGCACACACACTCACACAATCACACTTCCTTTTAGGGCCAATTTAGATTTGCCAAGTAACCTACAGTGCATGCTTTTGGACTGTGGGAGGAAACCGGAGCACCCGGAAGAAACCCACGTGAACACAGGGAGCATGCAAACTCCACAGGCCCTAAAACTCTTAACCCACCAAGCTTGTTTTAGATTGCAACCATCTAAAGTTTGTACTTCTAATCACTTTCAGATGTTTTGCCTCTTTACCTGTATTAATCAGGCTGACCAGCATTAAACCAGAAATAACTAGCAAAAGATTTTCATGAACCATCTTAAAGTCTTAAAGTCATCTGCAGCTGCAAGTCAATTTACCACAAATCTGTCTAAGACTTTTCACACTGCTTTTGTTCATCGGCACCAGCTTCTACCCTTGTGCCTGGTTTGTTACACTTTCTCTGTCTCTCTGTTTATTCCTCTGTGGCACTCCCCTCCTGCTGCTCTCTCATGCAGGTGACACTTTCATCTGGTCACAGGAGATGGAGCCTGTTGTCTTAATCCAAACTAGGTCAAGGTGTTCATACTGAAGTAGAGCCGTTTGATAAGTTGCCCTTGTGTATATTGTATCATACCCAGTGGAAAGCACTAGCAAAATATTCTCACGCAGGGGATTAATAAAACATTATTGCTCATTCCCAGTGGACAGCACTAGCAAAATATTCTCACGCAGGGGATTCATAAAACATGGACAGTTGGTAGGATAATGGTTAGGCAGTTGGCCCTGTGATCAGAAGGTAACCAATTTGAATCCCGTACCGGTAAAGGAACCACTGAGGTACTCATGGGCAAGCACTGCTTCCCGGGCACAGCCCATGTTAGCCATCCACTGCTCATTCATGAATGGGTCAAATGTAGAGGTCACATTTCATTGTGTTGCACTGTATGCTGTGCTGTGGTGTATTTACAATGACAAATAATCTCTCACTTGACTTCAAAACCTTGTTTAAGCTCAGGTGCACTGATGTTTTCAGTTAAAAAATATTTTTAAGACAGAATGTTTCTTGCATTTCTTTATTAGTTTACATTTGTTTTACACCCTATGGATATATATCTCAACTATTAATGGAATAAAATAACCAAAATGTTTCATTTCATTTAGTGTTCAATGTGCTAAAACCACAAATGGAAGAAAGAATGGAGAGATCAGAAAATCTTCCTTTTTTCTTTAAGCATTCTATAAGATTCAGTATCATAAAACAGCTCTTAAAGCCCTTTTTGATATAGTGAAACTTCTGTTTCACAAGCAGTAAGCAAAAAAAATAAAACAAAGGGTGTGTCTCTAGTGAGCAGTAGCACAACCTGGAACTGTTGATGTCATGGCAGAGGATGGAAGGAATGATGTCAGAGTCTCAACATTGGATGAGACTCACTAAATCCTGCATGTACACACGCTGCTTCCCTGTATCATGAACGTTGTGACATGGGGATGTCTTATACTTTTACATTTATGGCAATTAGCTGATGCCCATTTCAAGAGCATCTTACATTTCCAAATTACAGGGATGGTTTCCTTAAAGCAACTTGGGGTTAAAAGTGAAAGTGAGTGAGTGAGTGAAAGTGAGTGCTTATTTGTCATTGTGAACACACCACAGCACAGACCACAGTGCCACACTGTCCTCACGGAGCAAACACCCTAACCTTTAAGCTGATGGTAGTTCCTTCCATGGTGGGGCCTAATGGTAGTTCCTGGGATTTGAAACCCTAATCTTATAATCATCAACATTGGGTTTCTGTCACTTAGACCCACTGTGTGCTCACCACCCCAAAGATACTTTGTAAATATACTAGTGGTGGGCCGTTATCGACGTTAACGTGCTGCGTTAACGTGAGGCTCTTATCGGGCGATAAAAAAACATCGCCGTTAATCTATTCACAAAGTTGGGTTGGTAGCTGGGTCTATACTACGCAAGCTATGATGACTTTCACCTTGATATTTTAGCGTGGATGTATACCTAGCCGAATTGCACTGTAGGGGGCGAGAACGAGTCTTCGAACCTGTGTGTGTGCCTATTGTGAAATGTTTAACTGAATAAACAGTTAGTAAACACTAGTACATCTTATTGAACATAATTTATTTTCATCACCAATTATCATAGTAGAACAGCTTTCTCAAGCAGTTTGTGATGCATTTTGGAAACAGGAGATGAGCCCCTGGTCTAATGCGCCACCTGGCTTGAGAAACCCATTCTCAAAGACTTACTTTTAGTCATTATTGGGGTTGCACACATATTCTGAATGCCTTCGGCAGAATTCAAATGAGCCATTTTAATCTAGATTAATCTAGATTAATTCCAAGATTACAGTGAGATTAATCTAGATTAAAAAAAATTAATCTATGCCCACCACTAAAATATATATATGTTTTATGTATATTCTGCTGAAACAATACAAACCTAGGGAAATACCTGTGTGTTTTTCAGTGCTGGAGAAGTCATAATCAGTTAAATCTATGCTTTGTCTGAGGTTCACAGAGTGTGATGTAACAGTGGTCCAGTCATTTATGGGTGAGTGCAGATAACTGGAGAATCAATAATCTGGGTCATGAAATATCAAACAGACCCCCACACAGAAATTAAAAAGTCACTATGAAGAGAGAGAGTGTGTATGTGTGTGTGTGTGTGCATATGTGCGTATCAGCCCTTGTTTGTCCTCATTGTACCTTCACTGGGCTGATAGGGCTATTGTACATACTTTGCCCTTCAACACTGTCAGCATTTTTGTGAACTTTGCTCAAAAGGAGGACAGCGTATCCACAATAATGCCCATGGAGCTCTCTCACTCTCTCTCTTTGCCATCCATATTGATTTTTCTCCCCTATTTTCTTTCTATCTCTCCTGTTCCCACGCTAACTGTGCTTTTTACCTGCTCTGTGGCAGATGATGGATAGGTTCAATAAAACAGCACTACTATTTCAGTGTAAGTGTAATCGGTCAGCACCAGCTCTTCACCTTCTGACAGTGGGAGCCCTTGCACTTGACTGGCAAGTGTATACACAAATCTATTTTCCACTACAAAACAAAACTCGGGCAGATAGATGATTTCAGAATAGAACAGTATGAGATAGAAAAAGGTTATAAAGACATGGAGAAACTGTTGTGATATCTGTAGATAATTATCGGTCGGAGGTCAGGAATAAACAAACATCAGACTGATATCTTGTGTTCTTCATAGCTCATTTTACAGTTTTATAGAAGGTTAAACACTGTCATAGAAGATAACTGCCAAAGTTGATTGTGAAAGATCGTGAAATTTATTCTGATTGAATTAAAGGCAATAAAACTGATTTTTGATGGGTGGGTGTGAGAGAGAGGGAGAGAGAGTGTAAGAAGAAGAGAATTTTATCATGTTTTTGATTTGTTATTTAGTCAGAACTATCAAAACCATTAAACAATAAACTAAAACCTAATTCATAGACATTCAAAGAGTGTGTGTTATAACTACTGTCCTCTTTTTGAGCTGAAAGTGAGTATATGTTTAATTGTTTATATGTGTTTTTCAGATGCATCCCGAAAAGTCAAAAACATTTCATTGAATTTGTGCTGACCAGATTTGCTGACCAGATTTTCCCTCATCATCTTGCTAAAAATCCTGCAAGCCAGCTACAAATACGAACACTGTTGCCATAGCAATCCATCAGTGTTACAAAACTAATTCCCATGGCAACCAGAGAGGAAAGGGGATTGTATGGCAGTTGTAAAAATGCTGATTTACATATAGTGTGTGCGTGTGAGAGAGATAGAGACTGTGGAAATCATTCTGGTTATCCTTTCTTGTGACCTTAAACTAATTAGAATTCCTCAGATAACAAGTCATAAAAGGGTTACATCACTACTTTGCAGAGCTTCCCCTCAGTTAATCCTAGCCCTCAACCCAATACTAATTGTGTGATTCATCCCAGAAGAATTTGATAATTGCTGATGATTGATTCAGTTGTTTAATGAGGGCAAAATCACAGAATTCCATTGCTGGGTAAGCCACCTGAAAACTGACCTTAACCATTGTTTTTTATAGAATGTTATGACTTGAATATGAATCTCTTCTCCAGCCCTGAATACCTGCTGCCCCGGGCAAGTCTAAGCAGGGCAGCGTGGGGCAGTGGGCCTCTGGGACTAAAGCTGAGAATCACTGCTGGAGAAAACATACAATTGAATACAAGCTGGATTATTCAACATCTGGCGAAATTTGAATTTACTCACTCCCAAACACCCTACTGTAGATTAGGGAGTGGGATTATTTCTCAATGGAGAGATGTTTTTATTCATCATTCATGTGTTTACTCCATATTGACTCACACCCTCTCTCTCTGCTTCTCTCTCTCTCACATACATACTCATTGTGTAACTGTGCGCATGAATGTATTGTTACTAATGCTATTTGATTCTCTTGCTAAGCACCAAACTATCATCTTCAACAAGAAATAACCTTTAGAGAAAAAGCTTTATTTGATTCCTCAGTGGTTTCCATAATCTATAATCTTTAGAGAGCAGAATCAGTAATCTTAGGAGCTCAGATCACTGGATTCGCTGGCTTCACACATAAGCCTACATATGTGTACGTCAAAAGATGAATTTTGCATCAGTCTGTTTATATTTTAAATTTTTTCTCACACATTCTCATCTTTATTATCAAGTGTCAGAGTGTAAGTGTATAGCCTCCTCATCAAGCAGTCAGATCTCTTCGTGGTTACAGTACGTGTGTTGACATGGTTGCGCAGGGAAGTCACTCACTCTTGGTGGAGGTTTTCCGTATTGGGATTTGGGAGCGTAATCCACTGAGGTTTTATTCAGGAAATGTGAGGGCTCCAACAGCTGAGACAGTTACACTGTGTTCTTCTGAGGCGATATGAGGTCAAACACACACACACACACACACACACACACAGAAGGAGTTATAGTCAGCACTTTCATCATCAAAAGCCAAATTACAAATTTCACAAAGTAGAGAAACTGCTTGAGCAAAACAAGTTGAAATCCCTACACAAGCACACACACACTTGTGTACTAATGCGGTCACAAAGAGCAAGCTTACAAAGTGCTTGCTGAAAGCTTTTGGTGAAGGGCTTTGTAAATCCACTGTATGCCTGCAGAAGCTTATCCCAATGCAGCTTTATGTGACGCAGGTCCAGTACAATGACAAACACATCGCCGCAATCTCCTTCCACCTCCCTCTGATCTCTCTGACTGTAGGCCGATTCCCCTGACTTTATTGGTTGACTTTTTACACAATTCAGGAAGGCGCACAGTTATAGCTTTATTACATCATATATATGTATATCAGTGCTTTGGAGGTATACAATGACTCCATCTTACTGTCCAATTGCTTATGTAAAGATTTCTCCACTTTTTATATATGCGAAAAAGATTTCAAGGTCTCATAGTGTTTGCTCTCACAGACAAAGTTTCCTTTTCTTTTTGTTTTGCATAGAACTGGAACTGAATTTTTGAAAACTATGTTTCATAGTTAAAACTATGTTTAGGTTAGTGAGGAGTGTGAACACTGCCAGAAGCCTGAAGTTAACCCCAGTAATAGCAGGTTAAATGTAGATGCAAATGATGTGGTGCTGACTTTCACAAAGGAAGTAGTTATGGGTGTTACTTAAATGAGGATTTTGTGGAAAGCACAATCCTGTGAACGTATCTAAAATAAGCATGTAGATCTATACTGCTGTTTAAGAAATTATTATCTGATGTCTATCATTTTGAATTTCCAGGCAAAATGCATCATTAAAGTCAGAGAGTGTTTGTGTTGTGAGTAATCAGCTTTTATTCCTGCCCCAGAAGCCTGACTTTAGCAGCTCTAATTTAACACACACACACATGCACAGAGGCTTGGACATGCCAAAAACACATTATTTGAAACAAACAAATCAGAATAGGCTTTATTTTGTTCCATAGTGTTCAACAAAGAAAGAAATCAGTGAAACCCAAGTCATAAGAATTGGTTCTTATAAATAATAAGCATAACAGTACAGTGGGATGGAATGTCACATAATCCACTCAGGTTCACCTTTTCATGTATGGCAGAAATACGATAATTAATAAATAAAGCTTTTTTTTACATGTTCACATCAACTGAACTGCGGAATGAAAAGGAAAAAAAAACAACTATAAGCTGCAAAGTGTCCAAATATTGACAGTCTTAAGTTCATCCTTAGAGTTGTCCGTGCAAATCTTTTAAATAAAAATCTCTTTCATTCCCTTCAGGACTGATGTAAGAGCATCTTCCCTTATGTCTGCTTTCTCTTGGTCTTTGTTAATAATGTTTTAAAGCACCTTAATGTCTATCTATTTATTGTATATTAAACATCATAATGGCTTATTTATTTATTTACTTATTCATTTGCTTTTGTGCTACCAAGGTCGAAAAAGTAAATGTCTTCGACAGTTGCTACAAAGTCACACCCCATCAAAATAAAGAACTGTGCGTGCGAGAACCGAACAATTTGATTGTCGGTCCTCCCAGGGCTTCTCTTTCTCTTACAGAGTTCACCAAACTACTCTACTCAGTTCTGCTCTCTTTCAGAAAGAGAGTTAAAAAATACAAAAATGAAACACAAGAAAAAAGTCTGGACACGGGGTTGCCTCTTCCCCTATTTCACGCAGGAAGAGTCCAGAAACACTCCAGAAAAGGAGAGTGGGACCGCACACTTTCACTGGAGCGAAATGACACAAAGCAAACAAACGTGTGAGCATTTCAGTCCTGTCATCTCTTGATGACTGTTCAGTGATCCGAGAGTCGACGCTTCATCCTCGACCCGGTGGCTTCTCCTCCTCGGAGCATCGTAAAAGCTTGCTGGAGGATCCAAACATGGCCATCAGCCCTGCAAGAATCATCTGGGCATCCACAGAAGCCTGGCAGGCAGTTAGGGCAAGTAACACATCACTGGTGTGTGTTTGCATGCATGTTTAATCGTTGATGTGCTCCTCCAGCTGAGACAGAATGCTGATTAGATTCTGAAGGCCAAAGATGTAGCCGCTGTCTCCACCTTCGTGGACCACGCTGTCCTCTCTGTAATCACGGCATGTTGTGTGAGCGAAGTCAATCATCCTCACATCCACCAGTGGGGAGCTCAAACCCGAGCCCCCGGTGCAGTCTCGGCCCTGGGAACGTCCACCATATGCTCCTCCCTCCTCATCGTCGTCGTCATCATCTTCATCCTCCTCGTCTTCCTCCTCTCCTCCGTGAGATCTGATTGGGGCTGGGGCAGGTGCACCGTCATAGATGATGAGAAGAGAAGAGGAGAAAAAACGGTAGCTCTCGCACGCTTCTAGGACCGCTCGCATTTCTTTGAGCCTCTGTAGAACCGGGTTGAGGAGATCCCTGCGCAGAACCCGACCGTCACTGAAGAACTGACACAGAGATTCTTTAAACCCACCAAGGCTCAGCTTCCGCCCATGGTACTTGTTCATGAATATAAGCTGTCCGGTCACACTGTGATACACCTGGAGACAAAGAAAGAAATGCTTAAAAGTCTACACAAAAGAGGTCAAATTCAATAACAAATAACAGCCAGCTTTGTCATATCAATAAATTAAGTTCAGCTAAAACCTCTGTAGTTCACTTAAAGTACATCATATATGAGAGTGTGTGCTGTGTGTACATGGGTCTTACCTGCATCCCACAGAGACGGACACCTATCGTGGCAGATGTGCTCTGCTGGCATTTGCGGATCTGATTGGCTTTTTTCTCTTCAGACGCGTCATCGCCGTGCTGACGAGTTCCCATCTTCAGGTCCAAAACACAAGGAACCCGATATCGCCATGTGAGATTTTCCAATAGTATAAATTCTGAAAGGAGCTGTGAGTCAAGGAAATAAACACAACCAGGCTGGGAATCCATCAATATAAACCAGTCAATGTGTAATTGGAGAAAGTCTGCTGCTGCACTCATATAGGGTGTTCAGTAGATTTTTGCAGACTGTGTGTTACAGTATAGGTGTGTCTGTGTGTACTCACACACTAGATATTACTGTATATTTATATCAGTCTGGGTGTGTTTGTGTGTAAGCATTCTCATTTGTAAAGGATACTGTGCTGGTTTCTGTGCTTGGAGTTCTCCTTCATTCTCTGTAAGTGCTGCTGGTGGCACTGTAGACTCCAGGGGTTGTGTTTAATCTGAGGCACCATGTTTCCTTTGTCCAGACTGTAGTACAGCACCTCTGCATTGTCCTCACGATTGCTGCGAAGTCAGTGTGAGACAGTCAGTGAGCGTGTGCGGTGAAGAGTGGGAAGGTTCCAGAAACATACAGTATGCTGAGATACAAACTCTGAATACATCTTGTCCAAATTATCGATCAGTCAACATGTTATTACATTTACTTATTAACCACATAATTGTAAAAATAGAAAAATATAAATGAGTACTGAATGCTAGAAGCTCACCTCTTGCCCTTTTCTTCTTTGCGGCTCTGTCGTCCTCTCTCATTCTCCAAAAGGGCAGAAGGCTTCTTCTTACCCCACTTTAGAAGCTTATTTTTGGGTTCTCCATCACCTAAGGGCTCCTTATTCTCCTGGTCAGATGAATCGCTGTGCAGAGGGTAGGCTATTAAACACAGGTTCCCCTCTTCATCCTCCTCAAAACTCACAGACACCACCCCTACAAGAAGGGAAAGAGTACATGCAGTTTACATCAGTAGTCAGTAGATTCTGTGGAGTAAGAGAGTAATAAAAATGACCTATTCCTTCAAAACATTCACAAACACACAATATTAAAGGATGAGGATTCCCATATATAGTGAGCATGAACATTACAACATGTCACCAAATGGTGCTTACAAAAAAGACACAGAAAAAAGCACAGGAGGCTTGAATATATAATTCAATGTACTTTTATTAATCTCCGGCACAAAACGTACATTCCCACACAGAATAATGAACACACATAGGCAGGAATTAAAAACTTAACACTGAGAGAATGAATCAGTCATTATGGATTAACACAAACATTTAATTTACAACTTAAAATGAAATGTACACCTTTTGTACAATTTGTACAGTGAGGCAGGATGGAACAAGAAACAGAATTCTATAACATTCAATTCTTGCTTAAGGGTAACACACACACACACACACAAATGGCCCTATGGATAATTTACAGTGTGTGCCTCATTGCTGCCATAGATGGAGACGGCTTGGCTCCCATGGCCTTATAAGTCTTTCAAACACGTTATTGGCATTGTGGTACGGAAAGAGTATTTCCACCTCCACAAAAACACCTAAAACACCTAAGGCTGCCTACAGCTTGAGAAAAAGTGTTACACTAGGACCCCGAGGCTGCCTGCTGTCTGCAGTTGGGTTGATGACGTCACAAGTTGTGATGTCACTCCTTTGCACCAGTGAGCATACTCATGTACACTCAGCTGCTGAGTCAGAAAAACTGTGTGTGATTTTAACTATCAATGCCAAGTATTCCTTTAAATATTCTTCTGTGTGAGACCCTTAAAGCCTGAGTGATAATTTGGGTGTCTGTAGGTGTGTGAGAGTGTGTGTGTCTGCATGTGACAGAGACAGCCGGGTTGTGTACTACATTCTTTCCTGCTAGTCAAGTTCATTCTGGTTGGAATCTTTTTTTAGGCCCACCATTGGTACATTGGTTCAGAGTCAAACACACCGCCAACACATTGCTACTGAGTCAAAGAGACCGCCGCCACCTTCCGCTCATCACACACACTGGGAATGACGCCAACCTGTGCGTGTGTGTGAGAACATATCAATAAATCAATGGATTAGAGAGCTGAATGTGATATACAATTGCAGCTGAATAACACAAATCTGTGTCAGGAAACCAACATAAGAATCTATTATAATTATTTTCTTTAGAACTGCCTCATATTAATGAATGGTCAGTTTTTAGACCGTATTCCATATATGTGTGTGTGTGTGTATGTGTGTGACCTGATTCAAAGAGAGTAGGCCTTTAAATGAGTGTACACTGTCTTACTCGATATTAAGAGATTATACTCCCTATGAACAAACAAAAAAAAGATACAGAACCTAAAATCCAGGGTACAAGAACAACAGAGAAAAAGAAGGAGACAGAAAGAGGAATCTGTCTTATTAGCACACATACATGTCAAAATGGTAAGATACCAGCGGAGTGTGTTATGCTCTTACCTTTGTACTGGGGTGTGAATTTGCGTATCTCTGGTGGCAGGCTCTTGTAGAACTGGTGCTCGCGGGGGATTAGTGGCTTACAGATGGTCTGTTCCCCGAAGCGTAAAACACATGAATGGCCCCCGACCTGATGAACAAATGGCTCTAGCATCACTCCTCCCTTCATGGGGCTCTTTCCTGGGTATCTACACCCCTCCATCAGCGTTTCTAAAGCCGGACTCATCCTCCAAACACATCCGTCCCTCTCCAGCGATGAGCTTTTCTTATCTACTTCTGTGTTCTTTCACTCCTTCTCTCAGGGGGCTGCTGACTTCCTGCTGCAGCACTGGCACAAAGAAAGTAGTAGAATGGAGGAGAAATTACAATATTCCTTAAATTCCTCTTTGTTAAAAGAGTCAAGAAATAACAGTCCGATTGCCCGTGTCTGTTTTGTCTTTTCTGGTGTGCTAGGGAAAAGTGCACACAGTGTCTGTTGTGTGTGTGTGTGTGCGTGTGTTGCTGGCTGGGCTCTGACTGAGCAGTCTGTTCTAGGTTGGGAGAAAAATATCACAGCAAGTCACTTGGCTCCACCCTTCTCCCACAGATCAACCAATCAGAGCTCCCCAGCTGTTGTCGGGTGGGAAACCAGCGAGAAAACGGAACTGAACAAACAAAGGGTATGAAGGGGAGGGGGGAGAGCAAGAATAACAAAGAGGAGGAAGGAAAGAGAAAGTACGTAGAATTCTTTTAGCTGCTTTCTCCTCAATTACTTAATATTCATTAATGAGGGAACAGAGAACAAGAGAATTAAGCACAAAATATATAAACTGCTACCACACACCACTGACCTGTCTTTGTCATTTTCATTTTCACCAGAAAACAAATCTAATACGGATGTGTTATAAGATTTCCTGTACGGATCCTCTATATTACAGGAATACAGGAAGTAACAAAAGATTGTCTTACACGTGTCAAGTACACACACCTCTATTCCATCTAAATCATTAAAGCATCACAGAAGGCCAATTCAGTCAGAATGAGATGAGAGGCAGTCTGAATGACGCTACTAGTTACTTAAAACGCACACACACAGGCCAACAGAAATTCAATAAGGATGCAGTATGATGCTCAAAAACACAATCATTTACATTGATTCCATTGTTCACTCTCTGTGTCACACACACACTCTCATAAGCATCTTCAACATTCTAGTCCTCGACTAGGATTAGTACATGTAATCAATAGTAGGGAGATCTTAGGTCTAATCCGGATCAACAGACAAAATTATAGTTATTTAGTGGCTAGAAACACAAAGTATTGTTTAGAATAACTCCTCTCTGATTATCATTATCATTAGTGTTGGATAAAGACATTACATAAAGATTCACATCCCCCATTTATTCCAGCTAAAGTACATCTCTGTATTCTCTACTCAGCAGGGTCAAATGAAATGTGAATGAAATCTGTTATTATAAACCCAATCCAAGTCTTCAAAACCTGCAATTCACAATATCAGGCAGATTTACTAAATGAACATTAAAACCGGTTCCTGGGTTTAAACCCAGCCTGTAATGACACAGATTACACAGACCTAGCAATGAAGCCAACTGGCCTGAAATAATACAAAATATGACATATTAATGATGCATTATGAAACCCTATCTCAGTGTCTCTGGACATAAAAAATAGACCAGTGTGTCTAACAGGGTGTATACTTTCAGTGGCAGGGTCAGGGTGTCAATGTGCGGTTTATATGACTAAGCATGGATCAGCACATCAGTGTTTGAATATTGGAGACGGTGTGTGTGTGTGTGTGTGTGTTATGTTCTGCTGGCGAGCACTGGCAGGTTTGCACACTATTATGCATCCAGACAATACACACTGGCATCCACAGGACAGACCAGGTTATGCAACGATGCAGAGGGCAGCAAGGCCAAGCATTCCTAATTTCTCTCTATGTAATGCATCTTCTAAAACAATCAGTGAAAAACATACACATAAAAATATAGAGTTTGCATATTGTATACCAATAGGCCCAAAATGATTGAACGTTTAATTCAAAAGTATGAGACTTTGACTTCATACATTCATCACCACTGCTGTCTCTTTCTTGGAAAACATTTAAGCTTTTTGAGATTTTCATGGATGTTTTCATGGATTTTTATTATAGTTCTGTTTGGTAACATAATTGCTATTTCTTTATCATGAGCACAATCTGATACTTAAAACTCTGAAATTCTTGCCTTTTATGTGACAGATTTTGTTAGTAAAATCTAGCAAATTCCCTTCCTCAAAACTAGATTTACTAGAAAGCATATAGTTGAGTTTTGCCACTAATTAACTTTTCCCTGCAACTTCAGTTTGGGAAGCCTGCTGTAAACATGTTGCATTCAGTTTGGCAGCCGTACTCAACCACATTCAAGCAGTCTCCAGTCAGCAAACAATTGCGGTGTATGTAAACAAAATGTGTGTGTGAGCGATAAACAGAGATACATCTCTTTCTGACATCACTGGAAGGCAATGGGAAACCTGATAAGACATTAAACATGTGCGCGCACTTACACACAGGCAACATGTTGGAAGATCCAAAACACAAACAGAGGGAGGGAAGGACACTCTGTTTTCAAGTGGTTGACCTGCTCAGAGATAGGCTGACCCAGAGTAGTACATGTCAGGTATGCTGTTTTCGAATGGACAAGAAAGTGGTAATGGACAGTGCTGATGAATCAAAAACAGCCTCAATTGTTCCTACTATAAGAAACTATTTTATCAGTGAAAGTTTTGTAAAGTGGTGTCATGCAACACTCGCCGTTCTTTCTGCTATAAATCATACTTTTAACTAATAATCTGTGCCCTGCGGTGTGTTGGCCACTGCCCAAGGTTGTTCCCCGCCTTGCGCCCGTAAGTTCCCGAGATAGGCTCCGGTCCCCCGCAACCCCAGTTGGGATTAAGCGGTTCGGATAATGAATTAATGAACTAATAATCTTCATCATACCGGATTATCACATTTACCAATATGAAAGCCTTTGAGCTTTCTTTCCTTTCCTCTTTCCAAATAAAAAAACATAATAATGGATCTACCTGCTATGATCGTACGTGACTAGTACCTCTGCTGCATGATTGGTTCTCAGTAGCTGGAATTCTCTGAAAAATCTCATACACAAAACTATGAAGTACTTTGACTGATGATTATCACTGAGAAATTCCAATTACTGCTGATAAATTGAATGTTCTTATAGCTCTATTCAGAATGGTAAAAACATGTAATAAAATTAGGATATTTAATGAAGCAGACCTAAAATCTGAGATCATTTTAGACCTAAAATCTCAGATCATTTTAGACCTAAAAACTCAGATCATTTTAGGCCTAAAAACTCAGATTATGAGAATGTCACTAAGGTTTATTAGCTGGTTTGTGACCTTCATAATGTATTAAATGCACCAGGTGTCAAAAGAGGTGTCAAAACACAGAAAGATTCAGTATTGGAAACAGAGAAGCCTGATATCATCTGGTCAGCCCTCTTCACACACACATACACACAAACACAGGCACGCACACACTAGTCTCAGTTTTGTTTATGGTGGAGCTTTTTTCTCACACTAATGTGCTTACTTCAGGATAATTTGGCCGTGTAATGCTGTATGTACACTTTTCTCATCTATTTACATAAAATAAAACACTAAATCACATGCTGGTTTTGGCCAATAATAAACATCTCCCATTTCATCACAAACAGGGACTAACCTGTGGGACAAGGTTTCCCATTTGTTTGGAGAAATTATTTTCCAAGAGTGGAGCACACACAGCTACAACATGTCTAATATGCCTCATAATATAATATATGAGGCAGTTGTCTGAGTGACTAAAACTCTATTGTCATCTTGAGACCACAAGAGTAGGGGTATGAATCCTGGGAATCCTGCTCTTGAGCAAGACACTTAACCCCAAGTTACTAAGATTGTCTCTGTAATTAGCAAATGTAAATTGTTCAGGATAAGAGCATCTCCTAAATACTGCACATGTGACATGTGAATATGCGCAGGTCTCTACAAGCTGTCTGGTGCAGGTAAATGCTTCTCAACCATTTCTATGGAAACTAAAGTAAACATCTGCAACTCTAACATACACCACAGAGGAAAGTAATGCTCTCCTCGTATAACATTCAGCTTTTCATATAGTGTGAGCAATAGTATAAGATTGCTGTCATGGAGAAAGTAAATAGCAGCTCTTATCATCTAAGATGATAGCAGCTACCATGTGAGGTGATCAGAGGGAATTGGTAAATACATGGTAAATACATGCATATATACAGTATATATGCAAGTATTTGTGTCAGTGAAGACAGACGCAATCATGTAAATTTCATGCAGAAGGTATTGTAGCTGATCCTATTACATGCATTTTCTAAATTTGTTCAACAATCAATTTGCAATAAGAAAATGCTAAGGTGTGGGAATGTGTGTTACTCTGCTTTCTTGCATTAACACTGTGCACATATAATATATGCCCTGCTGGTGTTTTTAACAGGGTGCTATAAATACAGCTGGCCCACAGTATCTCTGACTGGCACTGACACAATTGCTCACACTTCTGTGTAAACATATGGGCCCCCTTTCCATCTCTTATGCATAAAAACATGCATACATAAAAATGTGCAAATGTAATTATAGGTGACATCAGTTGTATTGCTTGCTGTATTTTCCACATACACAATTGCCTATAAACTGTATAGTCTTTACTTAAGTGTTGGCTTCGTTTCAGCCCACACAACTTCCTTCAAAACTTCTATAACAATTTCAACACAAATATATCTCTACTTCAATAACGCACAGAAGCTCATTTCTTCATTTCTTCTGAAGTTGAGAGGTCATAGCTAAAGTGTCAGTTACAGTGGAGAGATTCCACACAGACCTCCACCCCTTCATCTGAGGGCAGTACCGTCTGCTGTTCCACTGACGTATTAATATGAATGCATGTGTGTCATACCACCCTCAACTTGCCTGCATCATGTGGAAATCTGTTCACTACATGCCCTAGGAAACATTTTCAGTTTTTGTGTCAGAGCAAAACTCAATCATTAATCATATGTTTGTGGTCTTGACCTTAAAACATGGACCAAGATATGTGTATATGTTAAGTAATATCGTATCATATGTAATATCGTAAAATCATATGTCTGTGTAATGCAACACCATGTTACTGCCCTCTAACACAATAATTCTGTTGCATTCAATAATAAGTATAAATTGTGAAAACCAGTTTTAGAGGTCAGACGCTCTGGAAACACAAGAAAGGACAAAATACACTTTACCTACTTAACAAATGTACAGTTTAACATTCTGATATTATCTTACGCACATCTGAATAGCAAGAATTGTATTAACAAAACAGCAGTCTACAAATGCTTTGCAGTAATTTCAGAACATTAGGCTTTTTTCATACTGCAGTCACAAACAATTGTACATAGTCCTCCATTGTTTACTTGTACTTTTATTAGTGATGCATCAAAATATTAAAGTCTTGCCAAAGCAAAATGTGAATCTTAGAAAACAATCACATATCAAATTTAAGACTGTGATTGCTAATATGATACAAAATGTCTGACAGGTGTCCATTTTACTACACCCTACTTATTACATATTGCCGTCAGTAAAACATTCATCTTGACTCTGTTTTTTCATTACAGACAAAATTCTTCCAAAGAAACAAATGAATGGACTGGCTATCTGCCATAGCTGAAATGAACTTTTGCTATGACGTCCAGGACGTCTTGATCTAACAACAGTAACTTAAATGACACTTTTGATGGTAACATTGTGAATGTCAGCATTGACTTCAACACGTAACTTTGGAAATGCCACAGCATACGTGATTCTTTTCACACTGCATAGACAGCGGCTTTGATAGCGGATTTTCAGCGTGAAAGACGCACACACACACACACACACACTCACACACATACACACATACACACACACACACACACACACACACATACACACACACACAGCAACGTGTCTTTCTCACCAGAGCATCTATCACACCCACATCAGCAGCGATCTAAACAGAAATGAAGGCCATTTCACATTTTACATGATGTAAAGTACGTGGCAGTCTTACTATTGCAGAAATGTATTCTTGTATCCAGTCTTTAATGAGTGCAGGTGGCTCAGTTTACAACTCCGGTGTAATTTGACTTTAAGCGAAATCAATATTATAGCGACGGGATGCGTTAATGATACAAGTTTGCACATGTCGGTAATGATCAGTGTCTTCGAGCTCCATTGGAATAGCGCTGGTGCATCGCCATGTGTAGTGAGAAGTAAAGAATTGAGGTGCAGTTTTTCCTCAAACAAATGCAGTCACTGAGTTACAGGTAGGGTGACCAGCAGTTTTGGGCACATTACTTTAAAAAAGTAATTAGTTATAGTTACTAGTTACTTCTCACAAAAAGTGACTCAGTTAATAACTGAGTTACAACATTATAAAAGTAACTAGTTACCAGGGAAAGTAACTATTGTGTTACATTTTTTATAATATGTCAAAGAACCATGGGCGGGCCCCAACACACCACACACACAATCACACTCTCAGTTACACCTTACGGGCCCATTTAGATTCACAAATCAACCTATACTGCATGCTTATGGACTGTGGGAACCCACAACCTTCTTGCTGTAAGTGGGCAGCACTGACAACTGTGGAGCATCACTGTAAGGAGCAACAACAGCTCAGCAATGAATTAGTGATCGGCGAAGACACAGAAAAGACACAGAAGACACACACTGGACATCTGGGTCACGCAGCCTCACACTGTGTCATTCCAAACTGTCTCTGGAAGCGACATGGGTTTCCATGGTTGAGCAGCTGCACCCAAGCCTAAGGTCACTATGCCCATTGCCAAGCGTCAGCTCGTGTGGTGTAAATGTGCCACATTTGGACTCTGAAGCAGTGAAAATGTGTTCTCCAGAGCGATTTCGCTCTCTGGCAGTTTGATTTAGGAATACTCAGTAAGATGGATGCCAAGGGAACCTGAAGGCATGCTGCCTACTGTAATATTTGGTGAGGATGTTTTTAGGGTTTTGTAATCTCTCTCTTATGTCTCATTGGATCATACTAATCATGCAACAGCATACAAACATGTTTTAGACAATTATGCATTTAATTAGCTTATTTTAAATTAATTGTGCAGAAACAGTGTTAGGGAGTAATGGAATACATGTACCGGCGTTACGTATTTAGAATACAAAATATGAGTAACTGTATTCCGTTACAGTTACCGTTTAAATAGGTGATAATTAGAATACAGTTACTTTGTTGAAATAAATGGATTACACGGCGGTCTTTTCCTAATTCATATGTTAGGACACGCATTGCCGGAAACCCAAACAAAACACACAATAAGAGGCTCTAATGTAAGCGTCAGCCAGCACAACAGAGCCAGCAGTGCCCGGGCAGGAATGCATTTCTTACTCGGAAATTTCGTGTTTCGTGTAGAGTAAATATATTGTCTATTCAGGGAGATTTGGGCTTAACAGCCAATTGGTAGAGAAAAACAAACAAGAATTTGCAGGATGTGATTGCTACATTCATGTAGTTGTAAAAAGCATGACAATATATTAAGTAATCCAAAGTATTCAGAATACGTTACTCACATTGAGTAACTTAACGGAATGCGTTACAAACTACATTTTGGGGCATATGTTCTGTAATCTGTAGTGGAATACATTTTAAAAGTAACCTTCCCAACACTGTGCAGAAACATATGGGGCCTAAACAAAGCCATGACCCCTACCCAGTTGAACATCTTTGGAGTGAATTAGAATGTCATTTATGAGGCTGAACTTAGTCCAACCTCAGTGCTTGACCTCTAATTTGGGGGAATACATGCCACATTCTTGACTGAATGAAACTAAAAACTGCCATTGTAGCAAACTGAAATAGGCAGTATTAGGGTTTTGAATATATATGGGCATATTGTCATTCATAGGCTATAAATGCATATGCAAACCAAATTCTTACATGGTAGAACCATTTCAAAAGTCCGTTCAACTGGTCCAGACTTGATATAAATCTAGGCTTAATCCGCATCCAGGAGCCTTGCATCATATGGCTAATATAAACCCTTCCTGTAAGACCAATTTTGGATGCATTCCTGATTGTATTTACATATAAAGTCTAGTTAAGTGATGATTAAATTAATTCAAAGGATGTTCTCTGTTTATTTCAGGGGTCACTTGTTTCCAAAAACATTAAAATATTTGGAAGCTTTTACAGAGTCACCCTGTTTAGCTATAGGTGATTCAGAATGGTTTTTATTGTCATTATTTTCACAAATGACAAACAAATGTTGCAGTTTGGGAAGCCATCAAGTCCAGAGTGACTTATGTGAAACCATTACTGAGAAATTACATGCAGGCTTACTGTGCTGGAAATGGTTCCGATGGCTTTTGTGTATGTGTGTGTGCGTGGAGGGAGTAGGCAAGATGAGTATTCCAAATAAGGCTATGAAATTCAAATGCTGGCAGTGTGCGCTTATGTCGTTTGAACTACTTGAAGTAAAATTTGTGCAAAAATAAGCAGATTAGAAAATAAATGTTTTAAAGAGAAGAACTAAAGTACACACATTGACCAATAACAAATTTCCAAGCACAAAAACTCTTACCCTTCTTTTTCCTTCTACACCCTCATAACCCTTTTGAAACCTGGCTGGAGTCAATAGTAACTTGTTTTCAGACCAAAAAAAGGGAGAGAAAAACTTTGGCTCTAATTTTTGTAACATTTTCTAACTCACTCAGTTCTGTAATCTGTCTAGCTGTCCCTGTGGAACTGCACTTTAATTGAGTCCATATGCCCTGAAGATATGAAAACATATCGAACACGTGCGCAACCCTGAGCCTCACGTGGACCCTCCGTGGAACATTCTGGGACAGCACACACAGAGGCTTATAGACAGGCATTATCATACACAAGGTCACAGCCAGGCCATTATAAACCACTCGCTCAAATAAACACATCCACACCAGTTAAAATACAGTTCTAGATCTTAAACAAACTAATGCAAACATACTGCAAAATGACAAACACCAAACACCTAATGCAGAGACCACCTTTCCATGTCGTGTACAGACGAAACACATTACGAAAACAACAGAACAGGAAAATCTAGAAAGCATATCTCGCTGTCTGCAAGCTGGAACACAGTGGGTATTCAGCAAATGTTAAAATTTCTTGGAATGTAACAGAGTTTTTTGGAATATCACAGACATGATGTCTTATCTTGTAGGAGTTGTGTGTGTGGTGTCTCCATGTGCATGTGAGTGTGCCCCGTCATATTATGTAATATACTTTAGAATGTCTGCATTTACACATTAAACATAGGAGCTCACAGACTGAACAGCATTCAAAGGTAGAATCAATTAATGGACAAGACTTTAAGCAAGATATTAAAACAGTGGCATAGCTAGCACATAGTCCAACTTAGCCTCTCTGCATTTCCTCTATTAATGCATTCTTTACATTCCTTGCTTGTTGGAAGAATTTATTTTTAAGTCCACTTTTAATCATTATTAATGCTTACTGCCTATTTACAAAATATCGAACATGTTTGCAAGACATGTTTAGTGTTAGGTTAAAATTTAATGATAAGTTCTAAATATTTAAGATCACATTCATACACATTTGTTGATACTTTAATGTGATCAGGAATGCATTATTCACTCCTTGCTTTTATCTGTTCATTTGAGAAAGAATCTTTGCTGAGGGAATCAAGTTCATATTCTCCATCTCTGAAAATATGTCTGTATCACCACATAGCAAAACAAATAAGACAAATAAGACAAATAACTTGAAAGGCCTTCGTGATATTTAACAACGATAGAAAAGTTATTTGGCCGTTTGTGGCCTTTTGTGTGCAAATGATGTGCAACCTTTATCATTCTATTTTGCAGAGACAAATCTGAACAGAGGTGTGTGTAGCCGTGGCAGGACACCCACAATATGTACACAGTCCTCTCCGAGTTCCTGTAAACTGGCTCACGATGACCTGATTAACCATTAGAAGAGTTAGTTTACTGCACTCTCCCACCAATCATTTTAAAAGCTTGTCATGAAAATGACAGGGAGGTATATTTTAACGGGGGGTTGAGTGTCCGTGACCTCAGTCTAGAGCCTTCTGCGTCCAAGTGAGAACTCTGCAGCACACCATGTCTCACTCTCTTCTGGCCAAGACTGCCCAATCACCACACACATGCTGCCAAAGCAGAGCTGGACAGGAATGTTGAGTCAGCGCACAAGACTCTCACTCTCTCTGTCAGTCAGTCACACACACAGACACAGACACACACACAGACACAGACACACACAGACATATACACACACACACACACACACACACACCTTGTTACACTCACATACATGCACATGCAGACCCTTTGTTATGTTCACAGACACACACACAACGTATAAGTTTCTTTTACACACACACACACACACACACACACACAAAGTCCCTTAGCCCAGGAGGTCTTGAGGTAAATATGGGGCCAGTAATAAACTCCGGTCTAAATTTAACCACTGCCCGCTCTTTGAATCTCGCCTGTCACTTGCTGTCTCAAACCCACCCACAGGCAAGACTTCCTGTTCTGTGTGTAAAAGCGTAGAATATTGTGCACTCTTCCACTCTGCTGTTTGCTGGACTATACAAGAGTGAAGAGTGTGTTTCACATAAAGTACTTAAAGTAGCCTATTTTCCCATCATGTTCATTTATTCTTAGTTAAGGTTTTGACTTGAACCATCTTAAATGACATTTCTAGTGTGCAGACAGCAGCCTAAGTTAAAGTTCTGTTGCATGTAAAATAAATGTGAAAGTCACAGATCTGAGTGCTAACTACAGGCTTAAATATAAAGTTACAGCTTTTTACACCTATTTACGTAGTATTATAGAGATCTGATTGCTTTCTATCTAACATAATGGCAGTATGGAGAACCGTAGTGCTGGATTTGTGAATTATGGAATATTGCATTTTACACAATAAAGTCTGAAATTCTCTGGCTTATAAACTAGAGCTCTGGTTGTCTGAGGTGAACATAATCCACCCACAGACTGTACTAACCCACATTGGCACTCAGCAGACCTACATTGCACTCTTTTAACAAAGAGGACAACCTGAAAGTAATGAAGACAGACTGAACAGGGTGGGCCAGAGGGGCTAGACAGTAGTGACACTAGAACAATCTCACACCTGTTTACATAGACATATAGTAACAACTCACTTGTAGACTGTCGTTAAAAATATCATATTTTATGTGGTCTTTGTGTAATAAAACATATGTATAAGTATTTTGGTGTTATTTTGTCCTTCACATGCAGAGTTAATTACAGTGATGGGTGGTGCTGTTTTTTTAAATCTAAAGTTGTATGTAAGTTGAATGTGTGTTAGTGGGTTAGGTCAATCATTTTTATTTTCTAATTAATTGACCCTACCCCACCCAGAGTGTTTGGAGGCCTTGTATGTCAGACACCACCACAGGTCTTGTAGAGCCACAGCTCCTCCCAGGTTGTTGACTCACACCCCTACTAAACATTTGAATTAACTGGCCAACAGAGTCCATTTTTGAGACTGGGCATCATGTCATGCAACAGAATATGATGCCCCTGCTAAAACCATACATAAAAAGTAATATTATTTTCATGTAAAATAAAATCGGCATCTTCACGAAGCATACACCAGAAACTTCTAAACAGAAAAATATATTAAATATATGTGCTTAAAGATCAGTGTAAAGTATTGGTCAACACTTTATATACCTTTATATGCAAATACTATATTGCACAGAGTTGCTCTGTTGGCTCTGAGTGGGTTTGAGTGCTGGACGATGGAAAAAAACTCCAAAGTGAAATTATTTCTCCTCCCCTCAGAATGGTGGGATCAAAGAAATGTATGTGTGTGAGTGTGTGTGGGAGAAAGAGAGGAGTAAGTAAAAATGTGTGTTAGCCCTTCAGGGGTATTGCAGAGTTTTGGAGCTGCATGTGAGCTGAGCAGCACGTGTTTCTGCAGAGACACACATACACACACACATACACACACACATACACACACACACACTGCTTTCTTTACTGTGTTCTTATATGCTTTATCCATGCTCTCCTTCTCTCATCCCCCTCTGTTATCCATTCTCTACATCATCATTTCTGAACTGATATGAATCTCAATTTATCTTAATGTAACACTTCATCCCAATTTTTACTACTATTATTTACATATCTTTTTACTATAGTCATTTTTTTTGTCACAAAACCTCTCCATGTTATCTAATTTACATTTCTTATCTAAAGGGGTTAAGGGTCTTGCTCAGGGACACAATTGGTAGTGCTGGAGGTAGGATTCAAAAACACAACCTCTTGGTCCAGAGTCAAGTATTCTAACCACTAGACCATGACCACCTCTGTATAGCTAATCATAAAATTATTTTAAAATAAAATTAAACTGTGATTTTAACTAATTTGTTAAGATGCCATCTTGAGCTATGAGAAAAAAGAAGTTTAAAGTGATTGCGTTATACATGGGGCCTTTGCAACACTGGGAACACATTGTATGTGACCTTACAAACAAATGACATGGATACCGACCCAATCACTGCACTGTTAGAAATCACAGAATGTTGTGTACAAAACCAGAAGCTTGTTGCAGAACACTGAAAACACTGTGAAGCCACTGTGGTACACTGTCATTATGGGTGAATGGTGGTGGCCTTGTGGGGATACTTGCTCATCCTAACTGCTGTATCGTACTGCCAGACCTATCAGCATTTCTATAACCCCAAGTTGCTCCAGACAGACTGTTTCTGTTATTAGTAAGACTGTAACTAATTAGAGCATCTGATAAAATGACATAAAAGTAAATGGTCTGGTGGATGACCCCTAAATGTCTCATTTCTGTAGTTTTAGTAAGTGTTTGTGTAAACAAGTCTGTACGGAATGACTAACACTTCATAAATTAAATATTAAAAGTGAGGAGAGTGAAGAACCATAACACTATTTTACATACAGCTTTCCTATGATAAAATTCTTAGCTTCTTCACTACTCCTATTCTTGTCCTTGGGATTGTTTTCCATCTCTTTGAAGCAGTTAATTAAGGAGAAGCCTTGACTCTACATCTCACATATTATCTCCTCTATGCTGTCCTCCTCTTTTTCCCCCTCACACCTCAACATTTTTCATATTATTATTTGACTGTTCTCTCTCTCTGCTTTCATCACTCATATAATATGGAATGTTACACACGAAAGGTCACATCACCAGCTCGTGAGAATAGGAACAGCAAAAAGCAAATGCTACAGCTACGGAAAACATCTAAAGCCATGCCCACGAGCAAACATATACAAGGGCAATGTCTTAGTACAACAGACGGCACAAACTGCACTGTTCACACATAAGCCACGTCAACACATACATTCTCATATTCACGCAATAAACACTTGCCACCATGTTACACCTTCTGTCAGCCTGGCAACGTGCCCCATGCTGCGCACGTACGCAGCCCTGTTTAATAAACAAACATATCGAGATGAAACTAAAGATGAGACTCTAAAAAACAACCAGGAAAGAATAAGACTGAATCTCAATTACTTTACTCTCAACTTATCAGTGCTAGAATGGACCTATTGTGGGAGCCCAGTCCAGGTTAATCTCAGCAACCATCTTCCAAAAACAGAGTAAGACTGCCCTCATGACTATTTAGACTGTTGTGCCTTTTACACACATTGAAAAGCTGCAACACGAAAACCACTGATAGTTAAAGTAAATAACGTTGACAGTCTCGTTACGTTGGCGTCTGTCAAGGGGTGGGATGTAAGACAGCAAGTGAACAGTCAGTTGAAGCTGATGTATTGAAAGCATGCAAAGGAGAAAGGGTAAGGATATAAGCAACTTTGACAAATCTTATCTAGCTAGAGTACCTTAAAAATGGCAAGTCAAGCATTGGTGCCTACCAAAAGTTGCATCAGAACACACTATCAGACGAAGGCAAGTTAGTGGAGACTGTACAACGCACAGGCCAATATTATGCTGGGAAATGCCAGGA
The DNA here is from genome assembly GCA_032718565.1 of Distichodus sexfasciatus. Classification (NCBI taxonomy): domain Eukaryota; kingdom Metazoa; phylum Chordata; class Actinopteri; order Characiformes; family Distichodontidae; genus Distichodus; species Distichodus sexfasciatus. Next base: position 8,784,093 of record JAVGVS010000003.1, read on the forward strand.
ATCACAGCATTTATTTTGATGTTACTAACCCTAACTCTGTACACCAAGTGTTGGAGAAGCTATTTTAAGCGGTAGCTTGTTAAGCTACATGCTACTTATGGAAAAAAAGTATTGTAAGTTACAGCTACTGTTTTAATATAGTAGTTAGCTACACTACAAGTTATAAAAGTACTTACTAGATAGAAACATAATACATAGCCATAAATTCTCAATCTATTCTATGTGGAAAAATCTTTGACTCCCTCTCACAGCTGCCAAGAGCCTTTCGTGCACAGTAGCCTTTCTGTGAATTCAACACCAATCAGAAACCACTGGAACTAGAAAATACCTGTCAATGTAAAAAGAGAAAAATAATAGTATTTTTGTAACGATGCAGCATTTACACTAAATTGCTTTTGTAAATTTGTAAGTTACTGGAAAAGGTGCACAATTTCTCAGACACATTTCTAAGATATGAGGGGATATTGTGGTCTAGTGGTTAGGATACTCACCTCTGGACCAAGAGGTCATGGGTTCAAATCCTACCATCATTGCATCCCTGAGCGAGACCATTAACCTTAAGTTGTTCTTAGAGAAACTGTCACTGTAATTAGGAAAATGGTAGTTGCTCTGGATAAGAGTATGTATATTAAGTAATGTATAATAAATAATGTACATTGATAAGAGCAGGTTTTTATATTATTATTGATATAAAGAATTTTTTAAGATAAAATAATTACTAGTACTTTAAATCTACAACTACAGTAAGAGAGGGGGTGAAAGAGAGCATGTTGGAGTCTGTAACTATGTCTGTAATGCTGCTGCTCAAGCTTTAAAATTCCTCTCACATTATACTTATTCTACACTAGCTGTATTTAGGACACTGATGGTGAGTGTTGCTGCATTAAGAGGCACTGAAGTCTGGTAACGATTTATGGTGCGAGGCAAATATTTATATAAATATAAATATATAAATCTCAATTACATCATGAATAAAAAAGTGACAGTTCATTTGTGCGTATGTGCCTATGTGTGTGGTGCTGTCTGGGGAGAAGGTAACACATTTGCGACTGTGTGCAGTGAGAGGTGACACTGTGGGAGTGTGTGGCTGGAATGACTTTGCACCAGTGGGCCCGGTGTGTGTATGACGTCAGTGTGAATCTTAGAGCTGACGCAGGTTGTGTGTACGATGATGATTCAGGCTTCAGGTTTTTGGGAGAACAGCAAAAATTTTGCTCCTATTCTGCCCTCAAGATCCACAAGAATGCAGATCACAAACACTCATGACCGCAAGGGTTTTGAACACTGACTTACCCCACAGCAGACTAAGACACACACACACCCAAATGCACATTCATGCTGAAGCTGAACCTCCCACCCACACGCACACACAGAAACACTCACACACACAGACACACACCCTCCCACACACATACATAGAATACCCCTATTAATGCCCTCAAGCCATGTGGTAAGCCTGTGACTTCAGGGGTATGGCTGTGTGTGTGTGTGGCTCAGGGTCAATGTTGCATAACGTCCAGCACTGGCCCACTAAGACCCCAGATTAGGAGACAGACAAAGAAAAGCGTAGGAGAATAATAACAGTCCAGCACAAAAGAGAACAAAGCAGGGAACAAGGAGACGATATGGACCTGCAGACTAGACTTAAGGAAGGTTAATCTGCCTATGAATTCCTGAATAATGTCTGAAAGAATAGTGTGTGTTCGTGTGCAGGAAAACACATGCTGGAAAGACCCACTGTTTGATTTTCTTCAGCTGCTGTTAGGCTTCCCGACAGGCTAAATCCCCTTTATGGGCCTAGCACATGAGTCAGTAAAGTCCATGTCCAGTTCCTGGACTGTCTCTCTACTAACCCTCCTTGTATTTCTCACACACACACACACACATTCCTATACTTGCTTGTGTCGAGGTGCCCTAGAGTCTGTGAGTCTGAGACCTCTGTAAATTTCCACTTCTATCAATACAGTGACTCATCCAGCTGTACACACACACTATTAAATCTAGATCTTTCTGTCTGAATCCCTAAAAATATAAAACTATGGGCAAAGTATGATGTGCGATGAATGTTTCAACTACAGAAGTTCAAAAGCAATTAACCATCAGTGACTTTTGTGTCCTGAAAATCTAAATTGAAGTCTGGTTTATGAACCTCATGCATCTGGGAAGGATAGTGAAGAGTGCTATCTGAGGACGCTAAAAACATCTTTTTATAGCTTTGCCTTTTTACTGTCCTTCTATAACAAGCCAACATGTTGTTATCTGTCATGACTTTGTTCAACTCCACATTGAGGTTTAGTCACAGAGAATAGCACTTCTCCAAATAATTACTAGCACTGCAGAAACTCTTAAATCCACAGTAAAACCAAATACGATCTTAGTTTTAATCTTGTCTTTCTCCAGTCCAAAGTCTTGGATTTGCTATATGTCATTGCGACATGGCCTGAGGGCAAAATGTGCATCAATGAAGACAGGAAGTTCCAGTAGCGAACTGAAAAAGACAAAATGTGTTCAGATTATAAACAGAGTCCAGCTGGCCAGCTGTACACAAAGTTCACCATGACGAGTTTTCCCATTTGGGAATTTTCTACAGCAACAATGATATCACACTATTGCTTTACTGTGGGACAGTGATTGAGTAAATTGTGGCATTTGAAATAGATGATGATATGCCATAGCTACAAAACCGGTAAACTGTAGTATAAATCATGCATGTGTACACAATTAAAATGAATCCGATAAAATGTCAGAAGTCTAGTTTTTGGTGTTTTATTTGATTTCAATGCAATAAAAACACAATAAAGCCAAATGTTAATGAACTGCATATGTTTCAATAGCAACTCCTTTCTGCTTTTATAATGGAAGATAATGAAAGCCATAATTTAAGACCTAATGTTTACTGTGATAACATATTAGAATTTTGTAAATGACATGCTATGATGAGATACTAGAAATCTTTCAGACCTTCTCTCTTCAGCATCTGTACTATGAGTAGAGGACTCCAAACTGCTGCTTGCATGTAAGGATTCCATTCTTTGAAGGCCAACGGGTCCAATTGCCTTTGCATATGAAATAGAATCAAATAAGATATCACACTTTCTGTCAACACCTTAAAGGACACACACACACACATACACACATACACAAAAACTTGTACAGCTCTCTTTGTGGAGACATTCCATAGACTTCCAAAATGACTAGATGCATATAATTTTGCACCTACACCTAACTCTAACCTTAACCTCAGTAACCAAAAGCACATGTTTTACCTCTTTTAGTTTCTCAAATAGAACAAGTACAAGTCATTTTTCTTAACGGAGGTCTCTCAGATATCCCCACAAAGCCATAAAAACACCTTTATTTTCATCTGTGTTGGTTGGACCAGCCGTTGTTGTGGTGTCAAATATGTTCTATAAATGTTTACAATTTAAATTAATTTTATATGTAATACCACATGGTCATATCTAACTGTAATCCTGATCTTTATTTATTGCAGGGACAGACCAGAATAAAGATATTTACTGTTTATTAGGATGTTGGACAGATTGTTTTGAAGGGACACAGCACACTCACAGCCTCACACTCATAGCCTAAGCCCAAAACAAGAAAAAGTGTTAATTTGAATACTCACTCACGGCCCAAAGTTCACTATTGTGGACAATTATTTTAAAGGTTTACAACACAAAATCTGATCAATCCACTGCCTCAACTTAGTGGCTCCATGGTGTTGAACAAGCTTGCCAAAGAAGACATTTGAGGATTGAGTTGGCTCATGTCAGTACATTCACAGTCGTCTGGGTCTGATGTATTAAGCACACAAAATAACACATAGTTGGATGTTTCAATTGTGTCATCGTGTAGGAGCTTAGGTGTTAGGTACCAACGACTCACTGGAAAGTTGCATGTATGTGTTTTCTTTATTCGCAGTGCAACTAAAAATGTGCAACACATTTGTAATGTGTGGCAAATTTTGATAAAAATGTTTTCTTGAAATTTTTTGATGAAATTTTTGTGTAGCGTTTTTGTAATTGTAGTGTGTTTGCACATGCTTTATCAACTTTATTATTATGTTGTGTTGCTTTGTAGCGTGTTTTGATTTTACATAGCTTTGTGCTCTCTCGCTGTAGAAAATGTTCATGTAGATTATTCATGTTGCACTGGCTGACCCAAACTTTCCATTAACTTCTTGAGTTAATGTAAGTTAAACTTTTGTGGAGAGGATGAAGGCAAAAGTTAAATAGAAATGTTGTTTAATTGTTGCACAAAATATATTAATAAATATCACAGCACAACAAATATATAAAGAAATGTCACAGAGATAAAGTATATAATATCCCATATAAGCTACAAACTAAGAAAGAGAGAGAGAATGTGTGAGAAAAATAAATAGGCAATGATTAAAGAGGTTACTCTCAGTCAAAGAGTGAGACAAAACTAAAAGTGTGAGCCACGTCTGTGAGTGCAAGTGTGTGGAGTAATGTTAAGTGGCAAATTGACGATCTCTGCAGAGAGCAAAGGACAGACATTAAATTATTAAGACAGAGGGTAAATTATAGTCTTTTCCTATGTCAAATCTTACTGTGACAGTATTCCACGTGTCATTAAACATGTCTGCTGTCCAGTTGTGTCTCAAGTTTACAACACGCACTAACACAGTTGGGTCCATTTACAGAAATAAAACTGTTTACTAAATATATGCATGCATTTTGTTCAGCAGATTGCCAAAAAGAATTGAATGTACAATAAATAGAATAAATGAATAAATGTACAATATTTTTCCAGAATTTTCTAGAAATCAAAAATGAGCCAAATGTACTACTACTACCACTACTTATTATTATTATTATTGTTGTTGTTGTTGTTGTTGTTGTTGTTGTTAGCAGTAGTAGTACTAATAGTAGTAGTAGTATTCAAAGTGGATTACAACTACTTTTGTCATTGTCAGACCAAAGGGAGAGTGTGCAGAACAAAACTCTGACATTAACCACACTAATATAAACATCAACATGCTTTTTTTAAAACAAAATTACTGTTTATCTACTATGTCTATATGTATGACTGTGTGTATTTACATTGCTAAGTGTGATGCGTTTGTCTATAACTAGAAAAGCACATCAGATGTTAACTGCAGCACATAAACAGAAGTATCAGTCAGACTATGGCCTGTAAAGTGACCATGAACATCATTATTGTTCCTCTAAGGAGGTATGAATTCTGCCTGCTCATACTGGACTCTTCAGGGCCTTTTTTAACACTGAAGTGTATTGTCAAAATGTTATGCATTTATCAGTGTATGGTGAGAAATAACTGATGGAAGCATAAATGTGAGACACATGCAGACACACACTCACACACACACACATGCACAAACTGCAGGGTCATGCATTTCACGATAAATGCTGAGAGGCGGCTTAATATATTTCATAGTAAAAGGTCATGACTAATACAATGTGACATGTGCATCAGTCAGTCTTTGACCAGCAATGTTACACACCCTAGCTGCTTCAAAACTCTGCATTGCCACATTGGATTTGGTCCACAGGTTCTTAGCAGTATTCTACATCCTTTTAGCATGTGCAGTCTGTGTTGTCTAATAACTGCAGGGCTTAACTAATTTAACATTTCAGTTTTAACTATGGCAAAAGGTTTATGGGACAGACACACTAAGTCTAAGATACACACGTACTCAGCACACAGGGTTCAGATCACACTGGCACAGGGTTCAGTTTCCTCCAGGAAATAGGAAGACTGATAATTCAAGAAATAACGTTCCTGAGAATGTTCATCCCTTTTCTGTAGAAATATAAAATCAGTCACCTGCCACTGTTGCTTTGGTTCTTATTTAGATTTGAATGTAACGAGAATTTTTAATATAATTGTTATTTCTTTCATGATTGTGTTATTTACCAAACTTGGTTTATTGTGAGTGTATATATGATCTAAAGCTGCTTAATAACTAAAGTGGTTTTGTGTTTGTCAACAATAGTAATAAGGGGGAAAATTAACACTTAGTATTTCATGATAATACTATACATAATAAGATGTATAATCTGTGAGAGAGAAGTTGCTGCTGAAATATGCTTGTGTGTATACATTTTTGAACCATTGGTGGTTCATGACATGTTTCTGGTTGGAGATTTAGGGGCAAAGTGGTATTTAGTTATGTAATACCCCCATAGATCACATATGATTATGGCTTACACATGCTGCCAGAGCACAGCAGAAGGTAAACTGACTCACTAACACAGTTTAAAGTCTCGTCTATAATCATTAACACATATCACAAATCATAACTGTAACACATACATCTCTACTATAGATCGGGATTAGCTGATTATTAATAAAATGTTTTGTGAATATGCTTCACATATTAATTCACAAAGTATTTTACAAGCCAAAATCTGAACACATCAGCCTCAAAGAACAAATATAATGCAGAGAAAAATGTGTTGTGTGTAATCTGAGTTATCCAATTATTCAGTTAACCTGTGTGCGTCTGTGAGCATTTTCTCCTTTAACCAGAGAATGATGCATAATTACACTAATTACAGATTAGACGGTGGGTGTAGAAGCAGTAGATGACAAGGTAGCAGTTTGGCCACCACAGCTCATGTTTTACCACAGTGAATTTTGTTGAGGCAGCAGTGAGCTTTAAGGATTTGTGGTCTGATTTAAGACTACCATGAAGATTATTGTTTTAAGTTGCTACATCAGCTAAATGTTAACCCTGTGTTCAGTTTTCAAAAGACAGACCTGGCACTGCCTAATCTAGTATTTTTGTTAAACATTTATATTAATAAAACCAACACTGGTTAGCAGGATTTTTCGTCAGCCCCACCTTTCAGTTGCAAAACACTCCTAAAACTATATTTAATACCTTTTCCTTCACGTTTTCTGTTTATACCTGCTGTCTAAATTTATCTCATCTTCCTGATAATTCAGCACTGTCCCCACCCTCTTTTCAGGAAGTTTCTGACTTGACATGTCTATCTGTCAACATAACATTTCCCTAGTATCCGGCCCTCTCTGTGAAAAGAGCTAAAAGGTTTGTTATCACAACTCTACAATTTACCAGAGGAAAATATAACATTTATAATATAGTTTCCACTAATTCTTTATCTACAGAATGTCTTCATTTATGTACTTGTGTAAAAACACCTTTATCTCATTGTTATTCATGTTTTAATCCATGACACACACCTTTTTGTCTGTATGCCTGACTATTCACCTACAGATTCGGTATAAAAGTTGACAGTACAGAAGTTCTGTATACATGTTTAAATGTAATATTTAGACAAATACACAGATAAAGACACTAGCTACAGCTCTTAGCTCTTAGACACAGAGCTCAGGCCTTGTTGTTTTGCAGTATGCCAATATTTTGAGTCATATTAATATTATATCTAGTTTCCAGCAATGCTTCATAAGCTTGTATACATCAATCACCCACTTCATCGCAATATACCCAGTAAGAACATACTTCTTAATCTTCTGTTACACACTATAATCATCTACTGCCATGCACAGTTTGTGTTAGCCATCCACAAGTCTTTCATTAACAGTCACGTTTTAACCACAGAATGTTCTTGGCTGAGTAGATACAAAGCTGGTATCCAGTCTCACAGTCATACTAATGTGTATAAAACTCCCTAAAGCACTTGTCATTTTTTGTTTTTTATTGCAATTTGTAGATCGACTAGTACCCCACAGCACCTACTATTAAGACCCCACCACATCCGTGTCACTGCTATTTTAAGAATGCACCCCTAAATGTTTCAAGTAAGCTTAGGTTCACAACATTTTGTGATTGGGTAACTGATGTCAGTATGTGATCATGACATTATCTGTATAATGTAGACCCGCTGTTTTCCAGAGCAGTGCTGTTATAATCATTTAGCACTGTATAAGAACATATATGACCCTGCAATACTGAAGCTTCTGATAACCACTAAGGTGAAACAATGATCACTTAAACAGCTTCTAATAGTACAATACTCAACAAACCCACTCAGTACAAAACCTTATATCTTTATGTAATGTTATAAACTTGCCACTTATATCCACCATTCCTGTCGTTTCCAGTAAACATAATTTCACACACAAAAAAACTAAAGCCAAACGTGTCCAATAGGAAAGTCCCTGAAGTTTCCTTCTACTGCGAGGATTCTGGACTTTTGGTTTAAGCTACATGACTAACTGTGATGTCTGACTTTTCTAGAGTTGGCTCCAGGGAGTTTCCGATGCTTCTTGTCGTCCATGTGCTTCTTGACTTTCTGCAGCGGGTAATCAGACACGTGTTATAGTAGCCTGAAGAGAGCAGTTTTCATACAATGGCGCCCCCTGGCGAAATAACTGTGCAAGGATTAACTGGTACCAGTTTAAACACCAGTGGAAATCAACGCCATACTGTGAAACGGAAACACTTCACTTCTGGGACTGGGCAAGTACTTTTTTTTTTGAGCAAATTCATTACAATTTATATATTGAAAGAAAATTCCAAAATTCAATTGCATGTCTACTACAGCACATTATAGTCAAATAATTAAAACTGTTATTACGCTTATTTTTGTCTTGTTTTTCAGAAGATTGTTATATAAATTCAAGCGGTGTGTTAGAAAAAATGTTTAATGGAACTATTTTTCTGTGCAGCCTTTTATAAAGCTTCAGATGTGTTATATTTGCGTAATTTTATTTAAAATTACTTGTTCATTCTCAGGATACTTGGGTTTAAGTTTTACCACGTTTTCAAAGTAAACTTATGTATTACTGTTTATGTGTAAAATAGAACTGGTTCTTGGTCCTTGTTCATTGTTATGAGAAACTTATGATTGTTATTACGCTGGCCCTGCATTTATTTGTTACGTTTGTCACGTATTTAATTGTTCATGCTCGCTGGATGGGCATTACAGAAAACATATAAGACAGTCCAAAAAATGAATAAAAGAAACACTTCCCAGTCGTCAGCTGCCGAAACCCGGGATCGAACCAGGGACCTTTAGATCTTCAGTCTAACGCTCTCCCAACTGAGCTATTTCGGCACTGCAAAGGAGTGTCCTGTACCGCTTAATAAACACACAAGGTGGCTTTACATAACTAAATATAAGATGTAAATATAATGATAAAGAAAATGTATATTGTCTACTTGCATTAAATGTATGCATGTTCAAATCAGCCATCCAGGCTAACAGCTACAAGAACGTGTGTTCAACGTTACAACCACATTTTTACAGAAAAAGTCGAAATGCATTATAGCGGCCCCATGTGGGCACATTGAAAAGCAACACTAATTTAATAATCCACAAAGGCAGAATAAGTAATTAGAATTTTACAGACACACACGCTAATAGATTTGACAAAAGATGATGCAACGGAAAGGCTGACAAATGTTTTCTGACAGCCAGGAAAAAATGCAGTGGCATTGAGGAGGAGGGAGGAAGAGAGGGATTAAGAAAGACGGGGGTTAAGGGCAAGGCAAAGAGCCGAAGTGAGGGACACCGAGGGAGGACGAGAATGACAGATCACTGACAGATCACTGATGTAGCTCAACAAAACCACTAAATTATGGGGTTATTGCATGCACGCCTCGTGTTTTTTGTAAAAAAAATAATGGCGTGGTGATGCATTGCCAGAAATGGACTGCGTCTTTTGATGCAGCGTCACTGATTATATGGTTACTTATTCCACACCCACTAGTCAGTCTCTCTCTCTCTCTCTCTCTCTCTCTCTCGCTTTCCCTCTCTCTCTCTCTGTCTCTCTCTCTCGTGTTTCAAGGTGACTTTGCCCCTGCAGAGACAGCTGATATTTGTTCTTTGGGCGAGTCGGGAGACTAAGAAAGAAAAGATTGTAGGGAATAAAGCAGAGGGAGGGGATAGTGATATAAAAATAGGGAGAAAAAATGACAAGGAAGTGGAACGGATGAGCTTAAAAACAGTGTTTGAGAGGAAAGATGAATGAAAGTATTTAGATCAGGTGTGTGTGTGCATCTGCACTTAGGGGATTGTGAGAACCTGCCTGTCCATTTAAAGACAGTAGAAACTATGATTTGTCCAATTTTTATGGCTTTGTGGGAATATTTTTACATGCAAGAACTAGTACTCATAAGGAAAAATGTTTTAATAGAAAAATAGCACCTTTATATGAAAAATTGAAAGACTAAAAATGTTTGCTTTGGGTTACTTGAGGCTAGGGTTAGGTATAGTGTAAGGTTTAGCTGTAGAATTATTCATTTTTCAGTATTATGATAGTCAAAAAAAACAATACTTGTGAGATGACCATACAAAGATAGCAAGACCAAGACTGTGTCTTTGTGTGGGACTGTGTATGTGTGTGTGGGTCTACACTGTATTCTCAAGTGAATGAAAACAATGAATTAATATAATTAATCAATAATATTGATCAGTATTAAGTGGTTCATTCTCTTTTTTTAAAAAAAACTCACACACGGAACATATTGAATATTTAGTTGTTTTTAAAGCAGGTTCCCAGCTACTGAATATTTGTTTTTCATCTGCACATAGTTTTATAAATTAAAGCATTTTGCATTTATTGATTGAATATCAAATATTTAAAAAGAAAGAAACACATTCAACCGCATAACAGCATATTTCATTTCTTCTTCCAATTGTCATTCCATGTCAAGGTCATGAGGATGGGAGAGTCAGATAAGATTCAGCATGTGATTCAGCGTAATCGCTTAGCTATCTTACACTTTGATATGTATGAGAATTCTTGCCCAGAATATTAAGTCAAACAATTCAATTTATTCCATGACTTTTTTTCTTAGTTTCCGTAGATGGTGGGAACCATCAGGATTTGTACATGCGCAAACATAATATTTATGATAATGTTGAATGTTTTTACACACACTCATGCATGTTAAAATAATTATGCATTTCACAGTGCATTTGATGTAAACATTCATTAAAATACACAGTTAAATGTTTTGATTTGGAGCTTTGTGAGGTTGTTTATTCTCATGCTCAGTACAAACTTTTGAGATGAATGTTGCAATAATTAAGTCGTGGTAGTATTCAACCTTCCTAATCTTCTTTTGTTATGTGCGGTCACAGTTCAAGAAAACTTGATTGATGTCCATATAGGGTATGCTGTACTTCAGAGAGAACCGGACCAGAGTTTTCATTACCACACTTCTAATGTGTCCGCTGTAAATGTCAGTATGTGTCATCAAACATTAATAGATGCTAAGGTTATTAAACTGAGCCTGTGGAGTGCAGAGCACATCACTAATAATCAGGATGGAGTGCCTGCACTTTAGTCTAGCACCCCTTCAGCATCAGTGGCCAATAAGTCTTTAAAGATTAATAGAGAGAGGGACAGGGAGAAAGAGAGATTAGAGGGGCCCAATTTTCTAATTAAAGACATTTTATTGAGTGACTTAGCCGCAGGATTCAGTCGTTTGTTTGACAGCACAGTCACTGACAGAGATTCAGGTATATTTTAATTGGCTCTTTTGACATTTATCATTTGGAATGATTTGAAGTTTAAACCTAGACTTGGACTCATTTTTAAATTTCTTCATAATGCATTCCCACCAGGTATTCTACTGTTCTTTGTTTGTTTGCACTGAAAATAACCTGGAGCCACGTCGTCTCGTCTCTCTATGTATCTGTACAGTATATAGCAGAGATGACAAAGTTGACTTTGACTTTGACTTTTGACTTGTATTGCATACACAGGTAATTGTTCTAAAACAGTTTTTAGTTGCACTGTATTATGGAAATTAAAATGACATGACCCAGGTCAATACTACTGATTACAAATGTTCATCTGCTAAATTATGTGCATAAAATGTATAATAAAGAAAAACACAAATTGGCTGTTGGAGAATAAGATAGACTGTTACATTAATATAGTGCTTTTCTAATCACTCTAATTGTTATACAGAGACAACAGAGAGTCGCTGCGACCAGCTCCAGTGTGAAGCTCCATCTGGATGATGTTTCAGCAATCTCAGTACACGCGCCACATACTGGCTAAGGTGCTGAGGGTACAGTCAAGAATACAGCCATTAGAAATAGAGGATGATAAGGAGGTGGGCCATTTAAAGTTTGTCATCTTTGCTATATACTGTACAAGTATACAGATGAGATGAGCAGTGGGTAGTGGATTTAGCAGTGGTTCAGTGATCTACACCTACTCTTTTAGAAAAATGTCTGATGAGCTCAGAGAGTCAGGACCTCTGTATTATGTCACAACTGAAGGATGGCAGATATTTTATGGCAGAGTGTCTTGGTCACTGCACTGGGACATTGGGCTCCACAGAGACCACAGGATTGTGCCATCAACATTTCCAGTAGCAGCAGCAAAGCCAAACTAGTTGGGTATATATAACTCATGGCCAGACCCAAACTGCTTAGCTTCAGATGGATTATCTAGTCTGGACTGCAGGTGGTAAGGCAGCAGGGAAATATACAATATACCCAGATTGTGTATAAATGGATTTTCAAGTGTAAGGGACAAAAAATGGACATCAGTATGTATGAGATTACTGGTATGGCATGGAGGTTATTAATAATAACAACCCTCAATATGCATGTAAAATAATAAATAGATCCCAAATGCCCTTTTTATAAATGCATACATGCATGAAATAATGAGCACTGCTACACATCAGTGTTTATGCTTGCAGAAGTAATGTTATATTGCAAGATGCTTGTATATTGCATGCATGGCCACACATCCATAAATCATGCATATTCAACATTTGAGTTGGAAAAACAGCAACAAACCAGGTCTAGAGTTCTTTATTATGGGTCAGCCTTATTGCTCATCTATTGCAAAATCCATATTGACCATAACTTAATAGAAATAAATTTTAACACCTCACCATATATACATACATACAGGACAAACACAAAAATAAATAGATTTACAGCTTACTGCAGTTTGTTTTCCAAAGTAAGCATCTTAACACAGATATTTATCATAATTTGTTGTAATTTATAGTATTATTTACATCCCTGATCATTTACATAAATAAACATAATAAATCTATTGCACTGTAAGAAGGGCACTATAAGTGTGGGCTGTACAGAGATCTGTACATAATGTGAATAAATGCTGCAAACCACACTGTATATTGTCAGCGTTAGAATTAATCTACATGAAAAATCATTGCGTGCATACCTGGTTTATGAAATTATTGCCCATGATATCTTACACACTCACTCACTGACACACCCTACCTGTTTCTAGCACCACAACAGTGAATTTCAATATTTTTTTATGTTTATGGTTAATTAGACAGTGCCCTGTGGTTTTCTCTGAGATTAGCTGTGCTTTGAAACGTGCAGTCCTTATTGTCTGAAGAGACATGATGGATGACCTATTTGTTGACATGCAATATCAAATGTTTTTCTATGTGCTGAATTGAGGCACATCCCGTATAAGCAGAAACATCTTCAAGAAAAGAGTCACGCGCTTGTCTGCTGTGTCTTGTAAACAGCCTGTGCAACATCACAGTCTTCTACAGCTGGGTTTGCGCCACATTCTATTGTAATTCTGACCTTCTAATCAGTCCTGCTCCCTCAGATATAGCCCACATCTGTTAACTAACACTCCCACACACACACTCACACACATTCCCTCACTCCCTCACAGCCTCTGTTAAACAGCGGTCGGTGGCATCGATGCAGTCAGTCCTGTGCTTCCGCCGGTTCCTGGCATTCATCCGAAGCAGGGAGCGTGTGTTGTTGGTACGCAGCCTGCGCAGCCGCATGTTAAGAGCTTTGCGCAGTTTTTGCCGTGTGAATGCATACAGAAGCGGATGCAGCACCACTGTCCAATAGGCAAGCACTAAGAAGCAGATCCTCAGGCGCTCAAGCCACTCAGAGGGTCCGACAGCCAGTAGGAGGAGAGGTGTAATGGAGAGAGGTGCCCAGCACAGCAGGAAAGACAGGACGATAATGACGGACATGCGGAAGACGCGTTTCTGACGCTCTCTCCGGTCTCGGTGGCGCCTCACAGCTCGGCGCAAAGCCAAGATTGCCGACACAGAGGCCCCAACACCAACGCTGGGCGGACCGTGCGCTGGAGGACTCAGTGGTGTAGTTGCCAGAGAAGTTGTAGGGGTTGGACTTAAAGGTGTGGTTGCTGGGTTGCTGTTAAGAGATGAGGCGATGGTGGATATAGTTGGGCTGGGGTTAAGCGGTGTAGCAATGGTAGATATAGTGGAATTGGAATTTAAAGGTGTGTTTAGGGTGGATGTGCTCGGGTTAGTGTATGTTATGGTGGTTAATGTGGAAGGACCTACAGTGGCAATGGGGCTCAAGGGTGTGGTTACTATTGATATCGTTGGGGTCGGACTCAGAGGAGTGTTTACGGAGGGTGTGTTGGTTTCCGTGTTGATGGTCACGGTGGTAACGGTGTCCGAGGCTACGAGTGGTCCAGTGGAAAGAGGAGGAGGAGACATGGGCGTAGTTCTCATCGTGTGATCTGGAGACCTCACCGACCTCTTCCGTCGCTGCCAGAGACGTCGAATGGGTCGCTTGGCATCTCGTTGAGATCTGGCCGGATGTCCAATGCGAATTCGTAGAGCTCGCATTATGCGTGAGTACGTGAACAGCATCACGGCCAGAGAGCACAGAAAGATGGGCAGCTGCAACAAGAGGTGAGCTCTCAGAGTCCCAACCCATTCCGAACAGAGCGATGTGCCATTAGAATGTGTGAGCACATCCTCTTTGGGAACAGACACGAGCTCAGCCTCCACAAACGGTAGGAGGGGAACAGCAAAAGAGACTACCCACACTCCTGTTAACAAAAAGGCTGCTCTTCGTGGAGTAAGAAGTCGATTTGCCGGACGGACGCTGATGTCGTAGCGATCCAGGCTGATGAGCAGTAGGTTAAGTGCCGTTCCTACACTGGCGAAAGTGGCTGCCGATTCGTGGAGGCAGCAGAGCAGGGCATGGTGAGGGATGGAAGTCCCGCCCAGAAGGAGGAGTGTGGCCGTAATGGGGAGGCAGAGAATACAGAGCAGTAGGTCGAGTGTGTGCAGACTGAGGGTGACCGCATGGCTGACCGATTCCAGAAGGCTGCAGTGGCCGCAGTACAACACCAACACAGTCAGATTTCCGCCAACACCCAGCAACAACTCCAATAGCAGCACCGCGCTGACCGTCGCCCGGAAGCCGAGCCACGCCTCCTCTTGCTCTGTCAGCCCTGCCCCTACTCCATCACTTGCCTGGAGTAGTGTAAGTCCAGGCCCCTCGGAAATGCCCCCATCTGTCTCCATGGAAACCATCATGCACCATCAGAAACATTGCCAGCTCCGCCCATCCATCATGCTCCACCCACTCATGTACTTTCTGAGGACTTTAGATGATTAGTTGACAGGTCTAAGAAGAAGAATGTGAAAATAAGTTATAATTTAAAAGCACACCAATTGTTGTTCCAGGGTTATTGATTGTTGTTAATAAATGGAAAATATATTTCATAACGAAATATGTATTTCAGAATAGACAAGTTTTCTTGACAAGTTTTTCATCTATAGTTTTCCATCAATTATCTGGATATGGCAGAAAAACAAAGCTCTGCTCTTCTACTCCCTGAACATGGATTTCTGAGCTAGCATTTGTTTCAAATGAAGAAAGCATACTCTTATTTTCAGTTTAGTCTATTTCTTCTTAACATCTCAGTATCATTCAATTCTAAACTATTGCAAAATTTCTGAACAAACTCTTTATCTTTCTATAATCACAAATCAGCAGCTGTGGGGTACACTGCACCCGAAGTAATAGTAACCGTTAATTCTGATAGATGTAATGAGATTGATTTGCATGTGATGAGCGGAAACAGGTGTGGTCATTGGTAGCATATGTAAGCAGTCATACTATGATCTAAGATCAGGCTTATGAACATTAAAGTTGAGTTGTTTTATCTAACATTAGAGGAGCCAAAAAATGTTTATTTAGGGTGCATGCTTTGAGCAACAAGTATTATAGTAATTAAAATTAAGACATTTGGATATTAGTCTGTGTGGTTTTCCAGTTAGAACAACCAATACAAGCCACTTAGTCAATTGTCAATGTATGTCAAGTTTGTCAACTGGAAATGGAACACATTCTGAAATAATGTGAATTTAGAATCACAGCAGCCCATTCCATCATTTCAAATAGTCCCCTAAACAAATAAATAAATAAATAAGTTTGACTGGGGGCTGATCCCATTTCCATGATGGCTGTTACTATGGCAACTGGTCTGCAGGTTTAAGTATGCGGTCAAAACTGTAAAAGAGAGACAGAGAGAGAGGGAAAGGCTCAGGGATTGCCATCTTAACACAGCTGAGACTGTGACCCAAGGAAAACATAGAGATGAAGTTTTCTGCTGGAGAAACAATGGAAGGGATGGAAAAATATGGTTGCATGCAGAGCAAAGAGCAAAACAGAGATAATGCATATCAACCCTGTATTATGTCTCACAATCTTTAGAAAACCAGATTTGTCTGAGAGAATCCCTAAATCCAATCCTAATATTTCTCTATTTCTCTTTCTCTCTGCCACACACATACTCGCACACAAGTCAAGAGACAGATAGCTACAGCTTCAGTCAGAGAGATTAAGTACAGATTGAAAAAGTATGAGCTGAGAGTGAACAAACTGCACAGAGACAAAAGTGAGATTGATCAGTGTTTGAAGTAGCAGGAGACAGAGTGGAGGGAGAGCAGGGGTAGAGTGAGTGAGGGAGAGGGAGAGAAAGAGGGAGAGAAAGATGTGGGAGGTGCAGGTGCATGTTGAGTTGTGAAATCACTGGAGGGATGGAGGGGAAATGTTTATGCCTCCTTCTCTCCATCCATCATTCTGCCCCATCTTTCATTCTTATACATCTCTGTATAATTTTTTGCACTAATCTTAATTTAAAATCTGAAAAAAGCTCCTCATTCAACCAGCACATATTAAAAGTAGTACATTAGAGCATAATTCTAGGTGAAACTAACTTGTACTGAAGGTAAACAGCATTGTTGCATTTAGTCCCTTTTCTTCCCAAAGCATTCTGAAACAAATGAAGCCCTTATTCTTTCTCCCATTTCTTCTCTCTCCTAAATAAGGCTGCTGTCATCCCAGGTTTCCAGCATGAGCATTTGATTCTCTCTCTCTCTCTCTCTCTCTCTCTCTCTCTCTCTCCCTCTCTCTGTCTCTCTCTCTCTCGCTCTCTCTCTCTCTCGTTCTTGCTGGAGCCGATTTGAAAACAACTGCAAAGGAAAAAAACTCATCAGAAAACCTCCGTCTTATAACGGGGTCACATTTTTTTTGGGAAGAGAGACTGGCGCCGGAATTAAAAAAAGATTCAGTCACGTGCCCGTGTTATTTTATGCGTGTGTTTGAGATAGAGCAGCTTATGTATCTAGGCTATGTGTTATCAAAGTGATGAGGATGGTAATGATGATGATGATGAGGATGGTACTTTCAGTAATTCAAACCCTGAGTAAAAACGCCAACATTTAAAAAATAGTTAATGATTCTGAAGCTGTAATAAAAGTAGCTAATATCAGTGCCACTCTGCACCGGGATAGACTGTAATTGAGGATGATAGATATGCCGCCCATTCATTTTCCATTTTGTGAAATATTTACTACTGCTATATCTCGAATTTCCCCCAAGCAATCCAATTTGAAAATTGCATAAGCACTCTATCTTTCTGTGGAACTATTAGTCACTGACAGACATTTTTTTTCTTTAAAAACCGAGATAAATACGTCTCACTCCGTAACACAGTCGCGATGCTTCACGTTTTCATTACGAGCGCGTTTACTCCAGGCGCTCCACTTGCCTGGACAAAAAGATAGTTTTAAATGGAGGGCAAACCGACAGGAGCGCATTCGAAAGTGAAACGGCGGCCGCACGAGCCTCTTTACTCACCTCGCCACGCGCGCAGGGTCCACGCGCCGGGATTTTCCTCGCTACATTCCGCTGCGGCGAGCGCCTCGCGCTACTCTAACAGAGGGCGAGCACGAGCCTCCGGTGGGCTCCGGGACAGCGCGTGAAGCGTGACGTGACCGGAATGATCTCGCGCGTACAGTGGGGCACAACGGCGCTGTCCGCGGGACGGTCGCGCGCGCGCTTCCTCGGTTGTTTGAACAGCACGCGTTACATTATATTGCCGCTCGGACGGGTTCGAGTCTCGCTCGCTTATTACATTTGGACGTTCCAATGAGGTCCCGCTCTCTCGGAAACAACCTACGTTTCACACACACACACACACACACACACACACACACACACACACACACACACACACACACACACACACAATGTGCACACTGTCAGCTGCTGCACTCAAACGAAGAAGCACGTGGACACAGGCAGGCACACACAGGCACGCGCAGGCACACGCACACACACGCACACACACACTTGCATGAGTGATCTGAGGTAGAAATTCATAAAAATCTATACAAATCTTGTCGCAGTGGACACGCATGACTAACTGATTGATCTTATTCTTTTCTTTCTTGTTCTTTTCTTTCTTGCAGACTGCTATGACAATAAGCATTATTGACATTTTCAGTGTCCCATATCCAACTTGAATTAACATTCCTTTGTATAGTATCTCATAAAAATATACCATAATAAAGATTTCAAGCTTATTAGAGGCTATGGAGCTAATAGCACCGTTTTTAGCAGTAAAAATTAGGCAGTACTGAGGTTTGTAACAGTTTTTTTTTGACACTTGTCTCAATACCAGGTCCACTCCACACTGTGAGCTTTACAAACACACCACTGAACAAGTCAGTTCACCTTTTGTGCAAAAAACATTAAAACCACTTTATACTTCATCCGAAAGTGTGTCAAGCTACTGTAACTACAGCACACACTCGCTCCCATAAGGTACAATGAATAAAAAAAAACTTGTACTGCAAAATGCAAATGTATTATGAGATGCATACCCTTTATTTCACATAGTGTTCTTTTGAAAAAAAATATATATATGATAGATCTTACAGTAAATATCTGCAAACTTTCACTGTATACAATCATTTACATATATAATGATCAGCCATAACATTATGATCACCTGCATAATATTGAGCAGGTCTACAGCTACACAGCTTCATACACAACACACTGTGATGCACTGTGTGTTTTTTCTATCAGAAACAACATGGGAATTTTCAGCAGTTTGAGCTACACTCTAAGCTCTTCTTTTGGAGTGGACAACTTTGTTTGGTCCTCGCTTCCCACTTGAATCATTGAGCCTCGGCATTGACCACTGCCCTGTCACACCATTTTCACCAGTTTTCCGTCCTTTGACAATTTTTGGTTATTGCTGGCCACTGCCGACTGGGAACATCTCATAAGAGCTGCAGTTTTGGAGACGCTCTGACCAAGGCATCTAGTCATCATCACAATTTGACCCTTATCAAAGTCACTCAAATCCATCCAAGGACAAAATTTTCACTTGCTGCCAAATATATCACACCCACTGCCAAGTGTCATTCAACCCTGTAATCAATGTTGTTCACTTGACCTGTCAGTGATCATAATGTTATGGTCAGTGTGCATTGTCCACTTATGTTTCAAAAGTATTCTGTTTACCGGGCCAAATCAATCCTGTTCTTTGAATTACATCACATGTATACAAACATTTCTTGTGCAGGTATTAAATATACTGTAAACATCAGATGATAATAAAGTTGCAAACGAACTGAATTAACTTTCAGATAAAATTATCGGAATTAAAGAATTATCGGAATGACTGATTGATGCTTTTACAGTAGTAAATGCATCAGATCTTCATCTAAAGTAACTTTTGTTTTACTAGCTTTTGAACTGAATGTTAACTGCTTTGAACAGAGTATTTTAGTTAATAAAAATATTGTAATTGTATATAATTTTTCTAGTGGTGAATATTGACTGAGAGGTGTTTATGAATTTTAGAAGAAGTCAGTGAGTGCTGTCACATTGATCACTGGCAAGAAAATGAACAAGAAACAATGGCACCAGTGCAAAGCATCCTTTTACTGGAACACAGCAAAATAAATGGGCTTAATGGCCACAGAACAAGAACTGAAACTTTCTTTTTCATACACAAAACACAGCACACCAATGGAGGTTGGACCAACAGACTCAAAAGAGAGATACATGTCTAAATAGGGGACTAACTAAATTAAAAACACCTGCAGACAAGAATCTAATTGATAATACATAATGATTGAAACAAAAGATCACAACAGGGTAAACTGGAGACAGGGACTATAGCAACAGGATCAATAAGATCTAGGTTAACACATGTGTAATTGATAATGACCCTAAACTAACCAATCAGGACACAACAGGACAGGTTAGAAGGAATTGATAGACCACAAAACAGACTCAACACAGTACAGGGGTGCCCTCTGGTGGGCAACTGGGGTAAAGCTCGGGTGGAGCCGTGACTAGTACACAAAAACAACAAAAAAAGTATTCTCAGTTTAGCTCACATCATCTATGGATATGGTGAATGTGTGAAGTGTTTTGAAAAAGTGAACATGGTTTTGAAAATGATTTGTTTGTTTTCATTTTTACACTCAACAGTAGTACATGTATTATTTTCAGAAGGGGATGATGGTTATTGTTGATAAATTTTGCCTTACTGTAATTTCACTGAATGCATCCTGCATTTTGTTACCAGGCATAAGCACTCTTTCACACTGCCCACGAGGTGGAACTGACGAACAAGTGGGAAGGTTTAGTGTGAGCACAGTGTGTTTGGAGACCTTATCTCACACACCTCCTGTGTGCTGCTTAAGAAGGGAGAGTTACAACTGGGATTCAGCTTCACACGAGCATCTCATATCCAGATCAACACATGCAACAGAATGCAACAGATATGCACAACTCATAAAAAAAGCTCAAAAGGCTGAAAAGGATGTCTGTCTCATTTGTTCTACAAAGGATTTTAAAGATTGTTTTCTGGATACACATCAAAAAAGTTATCTTGATAACTGACAGGAGGAGATGAGTCTGCATAGTAGCTAAATGAAATGGTGTCTAAACACTGAGCATTAATGTGTAAGGGTTACAACCTTCAAACATTAAGAGAAAAAGCAAATGAACAGAAATATGATTTCAGCATGGTCAGCCCATAGGCTCATTTTTCTGTTTCTATTTCTAGCTGAATAAGTACCACACTTGCTGCCCTACATCTGCAAGAACATTCTCATTGGTAGTTCAGTCAAAAATAGTGTTTTTAAAAATGGAGTATAGCAATGAAAAGAAACCACAGCTGCCCACGACTCAGTACTGAGATAAACTGTGGGAAGGTGTTTGTCATAGAAAGAAGGCATAAAAGTAAATTAATCAAAAAATTGACTGGGGTGCCTGAATGTGCGTTTACGCATATGGGGAGTCCTTGGAATAAAAATATTATAGATTAAAATGTTCTGGAATAAAAGGTTGAAATAATAAACGCCACTGAAATCAAAAGATGGAGTTCTAAGCTAACACAGATGTACAGTAACCACTGCGCATATATTTGAGAAGACAGGTCTGGGGTGGGAGCTGATGTGAGTGACAGCTCTGGGGTGGTAGCCTAATTATTCTATAATGCATTGCAATGAGATGGGAAAAGTCATTACTGACACAGCCAACATAATGTAGAAATGAGGCCTGCAAATGATGAAAATAAAGGGAGGGAGAAAGACAGAAAATGGCATTGTATCTTATATTGCTTTGCATATGGATCACAATTTTCTTTTGAGCTGAATAATTCTAATCTGGTTTCAAAGCCAAGATTCATCTTTATTTGTTTAATAGCTCCACTGTCAGTTCCGCTGATCTTCTCTACAGAGAAGTCATATTTGACTTTTAAAATAAACTGTATTGTGTATACATATTGTGTCACACCACTGTATATGCATATACTGTATGTGTCAAAAATATTTTAATCTGTCTGACATAACTAAGGTTTATTTGATATATGTATACATTATGTGATTTCAGCAGTGTATATATGCATATGTTATTTACCAGCATAAACCCACTACAGGTTTGGAATTTGGAACAACCCTTTCAAGAATTTCTACCACAAAGCCAGAGCACGTAAGCAAATAGAGATGTTTAATCATTATTTACCACAGGCAAAACAATCAAATACAATCCACATTATAAATATGTCTGAAAAAAATAGCACCATTTGTTTTTAAAATCAAAGTAAACATGCAACATCTGATCTTTCATGAAACATTCTGAAAAAATACAAATCTATATTTACAGTGCTGCTCTATACAGCAGATATTGTTCTAAAAATAGCAGCTGAAAATGGCAGCCATAATTGCATGCGTGTAAGCTGGCAGAAACACCGCTTTTAACATGTATAGTTGTACCTGTAATGAACTGATATTATATTTTATGTGCAACCCTTTAGTCAATATTTCTGTATGCAATGACATTAAGCAATCCCACTGTTTACAGCGTCTCATGTCAAAGTAAGTTCAAATATTTCAGTAGGTGTTAATATGGCAGTATTCACATAGAAACTCAGAAGCGAGCCAACTTTGCAATACTGTATCTGACTCTATCCTAAAAAATAGCTATTGTAAAAATATCAAGGTGTTTAAATGGGTGCACTAAATGCCATTCAGTTTTTGGTTGTTCATAGCGTAATTTCCCTGACACTGTTGATGTACTCGTATAAGCCCAATAACGCACAACTGTGTAACTGTTCAGTCTGTCCATCCACTCATCAGTGTTCAGTATAAACTAACAACTACACAGAAGGTCAGATGGAAGCTAGGTTATTGTGCATGGCAACACATGAATAATATTTGTACGATTCCAAAAAGTAGCTTTTAAGTAGATGTAAGTAGCTGCACCTAATTAAGCAGACCTAATTCAATGCTCACTAGATACAAATGTATCTATGTATGTATGAATGTATCTATATTAAAGTTTGGATATAGTGCTGCATGGCCTAATAATTCAGTTCTCTAAATAATAAGACCATTAACTCTAATAAAATAATGCAACATTATTGCTTATTGCCTTTTCATGCTAATAGAAAATCTGGGTGATTGTATTCAATGTGAACTAAGGTCTGTTGAAACACAAGACTTCAGAAAGTTCTTTTGAGCATATTCTTAGTAGACATAAAGGAGTACTGCTAGTAGACTCCATACTGTAAGGTTCTATCTACATTCAGTGAAGTTGAGGAATGTCTGATTTCAAAGTTTCTTGAAATTTGAAATTAAAATTAAGTTATAAAGATTAAAATATTTTAATAGACACAGTTATTCAACATTAGAATGAATAAATTCTGTGTATATAAAAAGCTACTCATAAGCTAGTCATAAAATCTACTTCACTGTGCATTCCTATCGTCCTAATTTTATCTGTCTGAGCAACTGAGAAAACTGAGAAAACTGCTGCAAGCATGAACAATAGCATGGGCCAAAGCATAACGAACATCCGTCCATTACATTAGAATAGTGAGCTGTAATAAATGTATGGCTTTTAACAGGTTGTCCTTAACATAACTAATGCAACACTGTGTGGTTTGTTGAGCTAAAAGAATATAATTAAAAGTAAGATGGGTTGAAGATGTGTATGTGCAGTATACAAAAAAAGCAGAACTGGATATGATTGAGTGTCTGACTGCAGATGCACACACCAAACTGGAAGCATCAGATGAATATGATGAGGATATTGAACACTAAGGCTGTCCCGGGGGAGCATTATCCTGTCTTTATGGTCCATTTAAATCAATAGCACCTGCAACAGAGACCGGTGAGAGGTAAATAGGTATGTTTTCTCTCTAGGCACTCAATAGCCCCCTGTGTATAGTCTGTGTTCACCTTCTGTCTGTTGTAGGCAGTGTTGTTCACACTCCTCTTTGTGTGTGAAGCGATTAGCATTTCCTCCACAGCCGCTGTAGATAAAAGGTCTACAGACAGCCATCTGAGAATTAAAGTACCAGCGCAGGGTGTATCTGGAGCAGCTGCCCTCATCCAGGGGCCAGACACAAGGATCTAACACACACCAGGAAATACACAAATGGACGGTTCAGAAAGGGAGCACTTAGCAGCAGCTTAGTGCAGTATTTAGTTCATCCTGTGGACCAACATGAAACAAATTCAGGCACAAAGCATGAAAACAAGTTATTAAATTCAACATGCAAGTCCCAAAGCAAAAAGCAGTAAAGCACGGCTAATTGAGAGTGTAACAAACATTCAACAATGTTTTTTGTCACTTCACTACATTAACAGCTTACGTCCACTTTTTATATTTCTGTCACTGTGAATATTTTGTAATCTGCAGGAGAGGTAGACAATTAAGAACTTCATTGACAGTGGAACGCTCTTGAGTCTCTCAGTCTTTGACTTGACTTTGAATATTGTACCAACTACACTGAGAATGGAATTCTCAAAAGAAATACTATACAAAAGTTGTGTTTTAGACTTAGGTTCTTATATCAAATCC
This sequence comes from Distichodus sexfasciatus, assembly GCA_032718565.1. Lineage (NCBI taxonomy): Eukaryota > Metazoa > Chordata > Actinopteri > Characiformes > Distichodontidae > Distichodus > Distichodus sexfasciatus. Next base: position 8,808,500 of record JAVGVS010000003.1, read on the forward strand.
TATAAAGATTACATTTAGCAAAATGTGTCTGCAACATCAAGATACTTATTTAATTCCCCATTTACTCTATTGTTTCTGTTAATTTATCTTTACTGCAGCTTCCACTGCTTCTGCACTCTGTGTATTAAAAAGGACTTGTCATGACGTGTTAATTTCATTAACTAGGCATAAACAATCTTATAGGCAGAATGTCAAAGTTAATGAGGACAAAGCTTCAATTCTCAGGAAACATGCTTACAGCATGCAAATTCTGGTGCACAATCATTTAAACACAAGAGCTTACCTTCACCTTTAACCTCTCTGTTCTGTCTCACTGCATTAAGTGCAACAACTGTGGCAGGCATGCCTGCTAAAACATTCACATGATGTCATTCCACACACATATTATAAAACACACACCCGGCACACAGCAATCTCTCATTCTAGTTTAACAATGTCATACCCTCGCTCTCGTTGACTAAGGGGCCGAGATCGACAATTTCATCCATGGTATCATCATAATTTTCTATGGAGTAAACATGTTCATAGTCGGGGTCGTTTGTGTTTACCACAACACGCAGCTCACGACCTGTAAAACAAACACAGCAGACCATTGCATATCTAAAATAAACCTTCCTGGCTGCCATGAACAGCGTTTGAAATGTGAGTGGTTTCAAGTTAAATCCTTGACCTTAAAGGAATAGTTTGACCAAAAAATCAAACATACATGATTTTTTATTCATTGCACATGAATAGGTGAGATACCAAGAGGAGGTGTGAATTTCATAACTGGCTGCATGTTTGTTCCAGATCCAAAATATTCAAAACATATTCTACATTTTGTTGACGCTGCTCCAATATGGTGAAAATACTGTTCACAGATTGAACTACAATGCAGTCAGGACCCGCAGGCAAGTCCAGTACTTATATAGTACCCATTCATGGTAACATTTAACCACTGATCTCAGACATGCTCACAAATACTGCAAGTATTAAAATGTAGTTAAAGCCATCTACTACCTTCATTTTATCACATACTTTAATGCTTCTACAGTACTATATTTCATCACTATTTAATTCCCTATTGGTTAACATATTTTGCATTGATAATCGTAATCATAGTTATGATTAATCATGTTTATTTATTGGCTCTGGCACAAAAATACAAATGTATGAACTCAACACAAAATAGAAACCAAAAAAAGCAAGTAAAAAATCATGTAAATTTGAGTATTCCTTTAATATGGTCAATGCACACGTAAAGCTGGAGAATGTTAAATACATAAATGTATTTAACACACCAGGGGAGTTAATAACTTACAGAGACATAACTGCGCAACACAGTAACACAGTCATCACAGGACACTGACAGGAAGTTACTTGTTGACTACGTGTATGAGACAAAATGCTATATGGGGACCTAATAGAGAAAAGACTCACCCTCCTCGTCGCCCCGGGTTACTGAGCGCTCGGGGGACGTGGAGGAACGACTTCGGAAAGTCTGCACTGGTGAGCGAGGTTCTCCGACACCTGAGAACACGCCCACAAGAACATCACACAACAACTAAACCCATTACTAAACACACATATAAACACACGAACACCCCAGTGCTAGGCATAGAAGCACATAGAGACACACGGACACCATATTTGTTAGATCATGCATTAGATGCCACCAACAGCAACAAATAAACTCACTAACATGTAACAGCAGACAATAGTTCTGCAAATATTCAGCATGGCGATTAGGTATTCACATATTCATAAGAATTTAATAAGAACTAATAAGAATTAAAGGGACGGTTGATGGCGTAACTGTAGGGTATTCGCCCCGGGATCAGAAGATTGCAGGTTCGAATCCAGGGCTGGCAAAGTTACCACTGAGGTACTCATGAGCAAGGTACCGTCCCCAAGCACTGCTCCCGGGGCGCCAGTTAGCTGCCCACTGCTCCTTCACAGATGGGTTAAATGCAAAGGTCACATTTCGTTGTGGTGCACTGTGTGCTGTTCTGTGGTGTGTTCACAATGACAAATAATCACTCTCAAAGAATTCAATTATTCAGAGGTCATGAGTTGGGCAACTCTAAACACTCAAATAAGGTCATTAAAGCATGTAGGAATGAGCCTGTGATCCATGATGGATTCTGGTGCTTAGTGACACAACATGACCTGTTCAAGGCTGATGCACAATGGCGTTAAGGTGTTAGTGGTAGAGTATGGTCACAGACTGCCAATGAACTTACCTCCACAGGCTTCAGGGAGGACAAAGAGAGAGAGAGAGAGAGAGAGAGAGAGAGTGAGAGAGAGAGAGAGAGAGAGAGAGAGAGAGAATGAAGAATTACAGACTGTTACACTGCAATCTGCAAAGAAATGCGAGTATAATAATAACAACAATACAGATGGTGGATAACAAAAACAACTCACTCACCACAATGCTGGTTCATTTCAGATCGAACAAAAGTACGGATCTCATCCTCCTATAGTGAACAAGAGACAGTAATGTGTGACATCACAGAAAATGTAGTTTAAGTTTAAACAACTGTGTGTACATTATGTAGTGAGGAATATAAGTCCTCTGACCGTCATGCCAGGCTCTCCTCTGTCTCCTTTAATACCATCTGGGCCTACTTCACCCTGACACAAGAGAAAGGCATATGAGCAAAAAAAGAAAAAGATGGCAAGGGAGAAATCAAAAGAAGTGTGGAGAGACAAGCGCAGGTAGGCTCACCTGTTCTCCTCTCTCTCCTGGGATACCAGGGGTGCCACGAGGGCCAACCATTGCAGGACCTGGAGGACCTCGTTCACCCTACAAAAACATTTCAGACGTCATTTCACATGTACTAACTTCAAACTAAACATGGACTGCACTGCTCAACACAAAAAGGAACAGCAGGGTTATCACTGCATTGAGAGAGTGATCTGTACCTTCTGCCCCTGCAGTCCCTCAGGGCCTTTAGCTCCAGCCAACCCCTGAGGACCGGTCGGACCAGGAGGCCCATCTGCACCTCGAGGTCCTGGGGGGCCAGGGACACCGGGCGGACCCTGACGAGAGTGAAAGTAAAAGAAAACAGTTGGAGGAAGAGGATTATTTTCTGCTCATCTGATGTATAAGGATAATTTACCTATGGCAGCTTGTGGTTAAGTCACACTTACCCGTTCACCTTTTTCTCCTTGTGTTCCTTTAGGTCCCATGACGCCATCGAAACCTCGGTCACCCTGAGAATGAAGAGTCATAAAGAATAAGCCTTTGTGTTTTCATGGAAGACATCAGATAACATTTTGGTATTAATGCAGATTAGCACAAATGATTTGGCTCATTTACAATCAAGTCAAGCAAAAAAGTAATGAGTCTCATTGCAAAATGAAATCAAACACCATTATACGCAGTCAGTGAACAGAAACTCACTAACACCTGTTTAGTACCATACTTTTCAGGACCACCCTGTTTGCGTCTGATTTCTATAATATTTTGGTAGAGAGACGTATTTTAACGTAGTGTATTTATTATTTTACCACAGACAACATAAGACCACAGCGCAATTATTTGCAATTTAACTCAAAAATGGTACAAAGATTTACGGTAACCCACTGTCGTACTGTGAACAGGTGCTTCATATGATAAGCAAAACACCTCCCAGGTCTGCATTCTCAAGGTGCCATATCCCGGTAGTGAAACTGTTAGGGAGTTGGCCCTATGATCTGAAGGTCGCTTGTTCAAGTACCAGGACCGGTAAAGGTACCATTGAGGTACTCATTAGCAAGGTACTGTCCCCAAACACGGCTCCCTGGGCGCTCCCAAAGCTGCCCACTGCTCCTTCACAGATGGGTCAAATGCAGAGGTCACATTTCGTTGTGGTGCACTGTATGCTGTCCTGTGTTGTGGTGTGTTCACAATGACAAATATTCACTCCCTTAAAGCATATGAATACTTATGCATTTACATACTTTGGGTCCAACAAGTCCTTCTTTCCCTGGTGTTCCTGTGACTCCAGGAGGACCTATGTCTCCCTGTAACAAATTTTTTAATGACACAAGTTAACACAAACAAAATTGTTTCTCTGTGTGGATATTTTAGAATATTTTTCTGTGCGCACCTGCTCTCCTTTCCTTCCAGGTAAACCCGGTCTGCCATTAATTCCGGGATCACCCTATAAACACAAATCACATAACACATGGTGAAAAAATATTTTGGTCAAAGCTCTCTCACTCACACACACTGTCTGACATCTACTCACTCTTTCTCCTTTTTGTCCCTCTGGTCCACACGCCCCCTTGGACCCTCGTTCTCCCTGTAAACCAACGGGACTGTCAATCAACCTGTCACTCGCTCAACATGACAAGGTGTAATGAAAGTATAGAAAGTTCTACAGTTCTATGCCACTGCAGACTAAAGGTCTATTTATCTGTCAGTCAAACACACATACACACGTCCAAACCTCAAGCACACTTCGATCACTGTCTGTCTGAGTAGTGGCTGAGGAAATGGGTGGATTCTCGATGAGAGATTGAGTGTTTCAGATTGAGAGCTTTGACATCTTTGCTGTGGATCATGAATGTTCCATCTAGACAAGGGTTCTAAAGATATTTCTGTGTATTGTATTTGAACGTACGTGGGTCAGTGTTAGAGAGTAGCTACCCACAATTACTGATGCTACTAACCTAACTACTTTTTCAATAGCTTATCAGTAGTAAAGTTTCTTTTAAATCACTTCAGCTGTAGCGAAGATGGGAAATTTCAACTACTAAGTGTTTCTGATTGTTGCTGAATTCACAGAAGTGGCTTCTGATAGGCTACAGTGCCCGAGTAGTGCACACTCATTTCATCACAGCGCTCTAGGCAGCTGCAAGATGGAGTTGGAGGATGGAGTCCACCATGACAAAGTTGGAAGTAAGAACCCATGCCCATATTTATCAAAATGTATGACCCTGAAAGGCGAAACGGACAGAACTACTACATCTGTATCACTTATGCAAGCCAAAAATTTCCAACACATCATTGAAGCCTCATTGTGATTTGACATTACATTGTTAAAAATGTCGATTTTCATATTACATTTAACATCATGTTTCAATATTAATATTAAGTAGCTTTTACAACACTGTGTGCGTGTCTGTGTGTGTGTGTCTGTGGGCATAGTGTGTGCATTTATGTGGAAAGGAGCTGGTTGGCTGACTGCGATGAGAGAATGGAATGTAGCCACCCATGTATAAGTCACTGGAGAGACCTTTACCAACAGCTTTAAGCGACCCTTTAATCACAAAATCCCAAAGAGTGTGAGGGAACATGCACACACACACACATAGGCGCTGGGATCCATATGTATAAGAATGTCAGACACAATGGCGTCAGAGCTGCACTGTAGCTGAATTATAAGCAGCACGTTCATCTGGTCTGAAGGGCTAGTCAAGGTTAGAGATGTACTTCACATCCTTAATATAAAAGTCAATTAAACCGGCACAGACACATAAATCCGGTCGTGAAATCAACTACACACATATACACATGCACAGACACAAAGGCAAGTGAAAGTCAACATTTCCACAGAAGCACGCACCTTAGGGCCGCGCATCCCCACTAGACCAAACTCTCCCTTCTCTCCTCTCCCTCCAGGAAGGCCATCTTTACCGGATGTGCCCTGCCAAGAACATATGCTAATCAATTACAGGGTGTACACAGAGAATTGTAGCTGCAAATAGCACAAATCACTGTAAATACACAACAATGCTGTGTAGAGACAGAAAAAATACAATGAAAAATACACACAGATTCTCCTGGAACTCCAGGCTGTCCCGCCTCTCCCTGCAAATAGAGAATGCTCATGTGAAATTGCTTAAACATTTCTGAAAGGAACTGCTATTTATATAGAAACTTAGAGCCCGCATTTATCTTGGTCATGTACTCACAAATTTGTATTTACATATGATAGTGTGATTCTCAAAAAGTAGCATTCTGTAGTATACTAGAACCCAGATAACATAACTTTAAATATAATTTTAAATACTAAAAATTGTGATAATTAAATATAATTAAAACAGCTGGTAAAAAAAAGTTGTGTGGAGGTATATTTTCCTCAAAAACATTAAATATGAACAAATTCATAACTATGCAGTTCTTAAAATTGTTATTCATTAGAAATTGAAGGTGACAATACTGATTGTTTTTGAAAATATTAGAAAGGCAAGTAATTGCTCATGAAAAGACCTTTTAAATGTTCATCTGAACATAGAACATAGACCTTTATTACAATAATGCTGATAAATGAGGAATACTGTAATCAATCTGAAACGCTGACAAAATTCACCTTCTGTCCACCTGGGCCACGAGCACCAGGGAATCCCGTAGAGCCTCTTTCACCTGGCTCACCTCTCAGACCCTACAAACAGTTAGGCCAATATACCTCATAAAACACTCACACATGGGCACAGAAACACAAATTTCTGTTGCATGGTTAAGGGCAATCTGACCTGTATGCCTGCTGGTCCCTCTTGGCCTTTGGAGCCCTTTTCACCTTGAATTCCTTTAGGCCCACGGTCTCCCTGTGGGAAAACAACAACCAACAAACCTGTCTCAAAGGATCTTCAAATCTTATGCCAAGCTAAAACATCACAAGCAGAAATTTAAGAAGATCAATTCAAACATCCTGAACATTATACATGTAGGTACGCAGTAAGCACACATTTCATCTGATCTTCTGTGAGATCTCAAAAAGTGCAACCTCCAGGAATAGCTACAGTATATATTATAATATTTCCTGAACTCAAATGATTCAAGCAATCAAGTGTAATGATTAGCTGCTGCAAAGGATTAAATACACAACTAAAAATGTAAACACACCTTTGATCAAGTTTTGTACCAAAAACATCTTAAAGAACACACGAGAGATCTATACAAACTGCAGTGCCACCTTCCAAATTATAATTTCTTACGTAGAGTATGTACCAAACATTGTTATCTCTCAGTAAATGACACTTTTCCACAAGAACTTAGTTGTACTACAATCAGCTCTGCCATAAGGCCACATAAATTACCTTCTGCCATAATGACAATGACTTTAAATTGTAATTTTGAAAATTAGAAATTTCACATGCTAATGCAAAATGACTTACCGTTTCTCCTTTGTTTCCTTTTTCTCCAGGAGGACCACCAACCAGCTGAGTTTCACCCTAAAAATGGACCAGGAATTATAGCTATTGTCTACATTTTCACTCCATACAGTACAATTAGAATTTTCAAAATTATGTAAGTGTGACTATTACCTTCTCTCCTTTTGCTCCTTGTAGACCCCCGTCACCCTGTTAAGCAAAAAGAAACGTTATTCAAAAATCCTTAAAGCAATGTGACTATGAAACTGATGGTAGGTCACGCCCACCTTTTCTCCTCTTGCTCCTTTGGTGCCTGGAAATCCCTGCACACATCAGAGATATACACACAGTCTATTAAAAGTCACAGTCCTATAACCTCAGTCACAAATATATTAGGTTATAAACAAATAAACGTGTGTGTTTTACAGTATAATACACAGTACAGCATAATGGATGCTTCTTGTCCTGCTGAATGTAGGGGGAAAGTGCTTCTCCAATACAATCCAGTTCAGTTTCTTACAGGCACAATGACAAAAAACTACAGAAGTGCACAGAGTTAATACCTGAGATCAAACCCCTGATTTCTTGGATTACTGACAAGCTCCTTGTCTGTAACACTGCCACAGTGTGTGTGAGTGTGTATGTGCGTTTATTTTGAGCACCAATGTACAACACAGTAAGAGGTCTTGAATCATAATGATTTGGAAATTACAGTGAGTGGGTGAGGTATACATCACTGCACTAAATATAAAGTGTGACAAACCCAGCCATTCTGCACACACATCCTATTCTGCCTCTGTATCTGCTTTGCCCTCCGTTTGTTTCTTTGTTCACATGCATGCAGGTTAGCCTGACTCTCTGTCTCTATCTGTGATCAATCAGCCTGATGAAGACAGTGATAGTATTGACAGCACTTACTGAACACCTTGTTCCACAATGATTAACAGAATTGAACAGGGGACAAATGTTGATTAATGTCAGATGTAGAGTCGTGAGAGAATGAGTTTGGAGACAGATTATGTGATGAGTGTGGAAATTGTGTGAGTGAGAGACAATGAAATCTGGGTCAACAAACAAAAAATAAATAGCCTCTAAATTTATGCATAAATACCGGAGGGCCTCGCTCTCCATCCTGTCCTGGTCGTCCCTCTTCTCCCTATAAAAACAGGACAAGAAAACATCAGATTTACCTTTCTGTTAACTCAACAATAAATAAATATTAAATTTAAATAAGTAAGAAACATTAATGACATACTCGAGGTCCTGGGTCTCCTCTTTCTCCTCTTTTCCCTGGTTCTCCAACAGCAACCTCTCCCTGTGAGAAATGTAGTTTTCAGACTGAAGAATACCAACTTTACATCTCCTAAACATATTATAAAATCATAAACAATTACCTTATCTCCCTTAGACCCTGGAAGACCTGAAGCACCCTAATATGGAGGAAGAAACTTACATGACTCAAATGACATGAAATACAGTTTCACACCCCCAACATTAAGCAAAATCTTACTCACCAGCGGTCCAGGGGGTCCCGGGGCACCAGGTGTTCCTGGGTTTCCTGCTTTTCCAGTAAAACCTTGCAAACCCTTAATCAGAAATGACAACAAACAGCTAAGCTGTTTCAAACTCTGACTGAATTTACCATGCAATATGAACTTGACTGATTTTCAAATCAGTCATGTTTTAAAACTTTTGTAAGAGTAAACAGACAGCAAATGTTTACTAGGTTCCTCACTCACTCTCTCTCCAGATGGTCCCGGAGCACCAAGTTGACCAGCTTCTCCTCTTTGGCCTGGTAGTCCTGGGGTCCCTGCAGTACCTCGAGGCCCTGGGGGACCAGGAGGACCCGGCAGACCAGGATCACCCTTGTACAAACATTTCAGATTGTGATTAAACATAAATCTATATATATCTACAAGACCTCTTTATGAACTTTATGAAACCTGGATCTCAAAGTGGAAAAAATAAATGTATGAATAAAAATGTGTGTGGATTGATGTGAATGAGACCTTTAAGCCTGGTGGTCCGTTTTGTCCTGGAGGGCCAACAATCCCCACACCTGCTTCACCCTGAAATAAAAAAAGGTACAGTGAGAAAACAACAGACAATGAAATTACCAATAACTTGACAATAGAATCTGTCCTGCTTACTTTGACTCCTTTTGGGCCGGATGGTCCTCTTTCCCCCTGACAAAACAAAATGTGACAGTGAGAATCTTGTGAAAAGCACAGGTCAATAGAGATTGTGTAGCCCGATACTCACATTTTCACCAGGTTCTCCAGAATCACCCTTTACACCCTGCAGGATAAAAACAATATTATAATGTTACTGGCAATGAGTCTGCGTTGGTGTGCGGTGTCTCAACACTTGTATTTCACACTTACCCGGTCGCCTTTAATGCCAGCGGGTCCCTTGTCTCCTTTAACACCCTGAAACACAGAGGAGGCATTGTTGGAAACACAGTTCAGGCCTGAGAACATCTACTAATCATCTCCTTAACACTTGAACTGAAAGATGTTATATTCACAACGACAATCAGTAATTCTCAGATGATGGAATAGATGCATAATTAGATGTAATGACCACAGTCAAAAACAACAGTGTGAGAATCACCTGTAATCCAGGCAGGCCTGGCTCTCCTGCAACCCCTGGCAAAGTTTCACCTGGAGGACCCTTCAGAATTCAAGGAGAGTATGAACTAAATTAAGATGCTGCAGTACAGCAGTAACTGAGAAAATGCAATTCATTCATCTCAATTCCCAACACCCAAATCTGATAGGGAGCTAATCTATTCTCTTGAGAAGCTACAAGTAATGCTGATGACAAACAACTCTGCAGTCTAGCCTGCTCAAACTGACTGACATTATCTCGGGTTACATAGCATCTGCTTCAATAGGATGCAAGAGGGAAGATGTGCAGTTTTAAGCTTTAAAAGACTGCTTTAATCTTCTGGATGTTCCACACATTTTAAATGTTTCACTGCATATTTGCTATACACAAGAGTCATATTATTACTATTATCTCCTTATTCCACTGCTCAGATCATACAGTCTAATAAACACATCTGATTCAGTATTGAGAACTGTAATTAGTGAGTGCAATTTCCTGCTGTGTCATAAGAAATATGAGCCATTCATAACTTTTCATTTGTAAGGAACTAATTCATGACTACAAGTTGGGTTGTGAAAGAACAAATTAGCAACTGTGAGACCCATATTTGATGAACTATGAAATAGCCAAGTTATTAAATAACGAACTCACTCTATCCCCCTTCACCCCAGGGGGTCCAGCTACTGACTGCAACACAGATAATACAGAAGTTAGTAAAAGATGTTCAATTTAAAGCATTAAACACATTAAATGTGTGCATGCCATGGCAATCTTTCTTTTATTAAAAATGCACCTTATTTATTACAGATGATTATACCCAAACATACCTTTCCAGGAGGGCCGCTGTCTCCCTGCTCACCTTTGGGTCCCGAAGGGCCCACTGATCCAGCAATACCCTGCATGAGCACTAGCATGTAAATAGGAATAAAAAACAGAATGCAGCAATCTTTGCTTTTTACCAAAATCACAAATATTTGCCTGTTTTCCAGGTAGCCCGGGAGTGCCTTCTTTTCCAGGTACACCATCTCTACCCGGGACCCCAGGCTTTCCTGCCTCTCCCTGTGGATAAACAGTTCAATAAAGAAAGGTAAATGTCACACGCTCATGAACTTAATTTAGATGTAAATGCCATAAAATCAAAACTTAATTTAGGTTCAACATGTGAATAAAAAAACAGCATAATGAGCTCTGGGCACATGTTGATGAACTAATGAGATTAAAACATCTCACCACTTGTCCTGGAAGCCCTGGAGGTCCTTGTGGGCCCTATATGAAATGAGACAGACACAGCATTTTTATTTTCTAAACTTCCAGATGCTAATATCCTATTATTCACACTCTCTAGATATAAACATATAGTAATGCAGACAAGGCAATATGGGGAAAAAATACAGAAATTAATGGTCTTTAGAATAATTGAAACTTGCCAAAAAGAAACCTTAATTAGGTCCTAATGGAACGGCTGCTCTCCCTGTTCTGCATGAAGTGGTTCTTAATCAGACACAGCACAAAACACATCAGATGTAGGAGCAAGAACTAGCTGATTGTTTCAGGGCAGCTTCCACCCTTTATAATCTAAACTCCAACACATACGTTGCAGAACTTTGTTTTGTTTTGGCTTTTTTTAATTTTAGGGCACAAACAGGTAACTTGTTTCAGAGAATCTTTTAAACATGCAGCTCCTTATAATTCATGTCTAGTCAGATAAAAGAGGGTGACTTGTGGCAAATCTTTCAACTCAAAGCGGTTTGTCACTTCAAAGGGAAAGAAGGCTTGTGTTAATAATTTATTTGAATATTTGATGTTCAGTGAATGTCTTAGTGCATGATAATGACTAGTAATAGCTTGGATACCGTCAAAGAGTCTGCTCTCAACTGGGAATGTGTCACTCCAACAGCCTGTTATACAACCTTATAGGAGTGTCTGCTCTCATTAGTTTAATTGACTGATTTAAGAAAAGGTCAAATTGGAGACTAATACATTAAGGAAACTGAGATTAGGATTAGGAGTGAATAAGGCTTTTATCTTACAATAGCTCCTGGTGTGCCTGTAATTCCAGGCAGCCCTCTGATGCCTTGTGGTCCAGGAGGCCCCTGTAAAAGCAAAAATACATTAATATTTAAGTTCATGTTCAGTCATAATTTGGAAAATGTATTTTTGACCATTCAATGGCTAATTGATCAATTGTGTCATTAAACAGTTAAATGAATAGTTTTCATTGAAATTTATTAACAATTCACATAAGAATTACTGATTTAGGTGCAAATGAGTGAACAATATGAATATATGTATATAAAAAAAGACTTACTTGAACTCCCACACCTGGCTCTCCTGGATTACCCTACAGGTTTTACCACACACACACACACACACACACACACACACACAAATTGAAGTATGGCAATGCATACAGCATACAGGTATTGATGTTTTTCCATTATTCCATTATTGTCAGCCTACTAACCTTCACACCAGGTGGTCCTGGTGGTCCATTTGGCCCCATTGGCCCCTGTAATGATAGCCACAATTACTAAGAATTGTAACTTTCTGTTCTGTGGTAATTGTGTGTACGAACCGCACATGTACTTACAGTGGGTCCCCTCATGCCTGTTTCTCCAGGATTTCCCTACACAACATTACAAGTAGCACATTAACAAAAAAAGAGAAGCTTGTAGCCATACATACAAATACAACATGTATAATTGTGCATTTTCAATGCACAAACTGACACACACACCTTACACACATGCTTTCACATCTAGCCCTAAATACACCTACACTGAAAAAAGTGTGACTCTAGATCAAGATACCAAAACATGTTTATTTGTTAAAGCTGAATGTGTCCTTTTTTAATAAATTCTTTTAATTTGTTAAAATGTATTTTTGGTCTCACTTCTTTCAGTCTCTACCTCCTAGTCATTACAGACATGCTTCGTACACATACATACGGGTACAACACTCACACCAAGCTGGCATACATACAAATATACATACAAATATAAAATAGTGCACTACCATTAGTAAAACTAATGGTAAATAGTATACAAATGAACATATAAACCCAGGTACACACACAGACAAATCTGCTCACAACCCATTCAAAAACACACAACTTCCCACACACATTGTACATAGACACAAAGACACAAAGACATACATAAAGAGCTAGACGCACATGGACATGCCCCCCAACTGCTATAGAAAAGCAGAGCAGCCAACAGTCTCAGCCACAGAAAAACCTACCGGTCTGCCCAGCACTCCTGGGAACCCAGGCAAGCCCTAAAGGAAAGGGAGAGATACAAAGAGATAGAGAGATAGAGCGACAGAAATTGTAGGTACAAAAAAGGACAGAGAAAGGAGTTTTGACGGTTAAATAAGTTAGAACAGAGAAATGTAGAAGAGCACAGACAAGTCACGGTTGAAAAAGGAACAGAGAAAGGAGTGAGAGATGTTGATTTGAGCAGTTAAAAGCAATGCTGCATTTTTTACTGTCTACAGTTCAACTAGGCAGCGCCAGCCAAAGAAGAACAGCTTCAGGGGCCTAATGCAGCTCTCACAGCCAATCCCCAGGCTCTCCTGCACAGATATGGCAAGCAGGGCCTGTTGTGTCCGGCTACTGTTACTCACAGGTGGGCCCGGTGGACCGGATGACCCCTTCAAACCCTGCTCCAGAGGAGAATAAATAAAGGCATGAGTGGGGGCCTTGGCGCTCCTCTACTTCCTCAATCCGTCCTTCGCTCTTACCTTACCTTCCCATACTCCCTTGCTTCTCCCTCCGTGTCACCTTTGTTTAATGTGTCATTATTAAGTGTCTTGGCGTGTGTGGCCTTGCTGCTCTGGTTTAGGCATTAATGTGATGTGAATAAATGCATAATTGGAAACAGGCTACAGCTGCCAGACAGAGTCAACTATATAAAGTGCTCCGCAGAGTATAAACTGCTGAGCCCTGTTTCATTTTAAGATTTTCCCATGAGAGCAAGAGCTTTCTGGGACTCACCTTTTTCAGGTCACCTTAATTAGAGAGGGATAATCCACTATTCAAATGATATTAACACTAGAGAACAATAACAAGATTGCAATAAATACTGAAATTATCACACTACAGTGCTTAGAATAAATGCAATAATATTTCAATCATAACTGTTACAATATAATTATAGCAAAGCACTTCCTTACCGGCTTTCCGTCAGCTCCGTGTTTTCCAGGTTCTCCTGTTAGTCCCTGAAACAGTGTCAGGTTGTCATCTTAGTATCTAGCTTAAACTGGGGAACATATTTCATTAACAACTTAAATGCACTGGTACTTTTTTAAAACTCACTCACAGGAATGCCTTCTCTTCCCTTCTCCCCTGCTTCTCCTCTGTCTCCCTTTTCTCCACGGAAGCCTGAAACCCCCTAAAAGCAGAAGAGCCTGTTAGCCCAAATCATCATTAAAAGCAGAAATATGTGCAACCCAAAATGACAGAACACACACAACCGCAAGCAGAAACACACACACAGAAACGACCACAGTAAAGTAGCTACCCGTTCTCCTTTAGGTCCAGTGAGCCCTTGTGGACCAGCCTCGCCTTTAATACCCTGAAGGCCAGGCGGACCACGTGGTCCAGGCAAACCACTAATTTCTGCAGCTGAATCACCCTGTAACACACATCATGTTAGTATAAATATACAAACACAGCTTATAGAGTAACTGGCTGAGAGAATTTGCATTGCAGTTTTGCTTCTTCTACCTTGGGTCCAGGGGGTCCTACCAGGCCAGGTATCCCGCTTTTACCCTGCAAGTACACAGGTTTACTTTATTAAGTGACGTTTAGAAATGAGTACTATATATTTGTTAAAAAGTAACATCACAATAATAGCACCTATAACAGCACTTACCTGCTCTCCTTTCTCCCCTCTCTCACCTTTGTCCCCCTGCATCAGACATGACAAATAAAAAGTATTCATCAATACATGAAAATAAAACATTCTGCATGCAAACATATACAACATAAACTACTATCTATGCACTACCTTATCTCCAGGTCTGCCAGACTCTCCCAGTTCTCCTGGTCGTCCTGGTACTCCTGGCACTCCAGGTTTTCCAGGCTCTCCTGACTGTCCAGGTGGGCCCTCCGGGCCCCTTTCTCCAATCGCCCTGCCCACGGGGCCCTGAGGGCCTGGAGGTCCTTTCTCTCCCTGATCCCCTTTTGAACCTCGCTCTCCTGGAAATCCTCGACCACCCTTAATTATTGCAGAGAAAGTCATAACGTAAGAAAGACGAAAAGCAGAGAGAAAAAAGATGGAAGCAAAGAGGAAAGAGGACCAGAAAAGAAAGATAAAACACAAACGACAAACAGAGAAACGTGAATGAGAGTGTGTAGCTGGAGGGTTTTAGGTAAGAACTGCTGACAGGCTGCTGACAGCTGAGCAGCACAGATGGGCAGCACCATGGACAGTGCCTCAGACCCTACACCTGCTCATCTCTGCAGAGGCCAGCAAGAGCGCTCACACAAGCAGAACAGCACACAGCCTGCGGTAAGGCTTTTCATTTGACTGCTGCTCACACACACACACACTCTCAAACAAACACATGCAGCACAACACAAACACACTTACATCTGCACCAGGAGGTCCTGTGGGTCCTGCATTTCCTTTATCACCTTTTTGTCCTTTATCCGGTTTCACTGTTGCTGCATTCAGGAGCAAATCCTTCTTCTCAAGCATCAACTTTAGATCTGTGACCTGGAAAGAAGTACAGGTTCACACACCTGCCCGGCAAAATTCACAAGCTACGATAACGGTGTAAAACTTCTGAGTACCTCAATTCCAAAATCTGAAAATGCCCTTTTCACATCCTGAAAAAAGATAAAGATAAAACTGTTAGCTTTCTTAATGTTTGATGAGTTTGCCTTCAAGCGTATGGCCATGCATGTGCAAGTTTGTGTGCGTGCACAGTTTGTGTTATTGCGTACCACTGCAGTTCCTGGTTTGCCTGGCAACCCGTCTTCCCCTGGATCACCCTGACAAAAGATACATAATTTAAAAACACATTGCGTTGTTCAAAAAGTATTTTACAAGGTGTCCGAATCTGAAAAAGAAAACATCATTATGTGACAATGCAGAAATAGATGACAGCAGGAAAATGAACACACCTGATCTCCTTTTATGCCTGCTGGTCCTCGCTCTCCCTGTAAAACAGAGACATTACTGATTGCTTGAAATATTAATATAGCTAATACTATTTTATATCAAATGAATGAATTCGAATGAATATGAAAAAAGTTTAAATGTTAGGTTAAACTGGTACATGCAAACTGATATAAACATACAAAACCCACCCGAGCCCCTGGAGTCCCTGGCAGACCAGGGATTCCCTGAAAGATAAAATGATGAGAATATGAAAATCTAAATACAGGGACCTACAAGAGGGACAAGGAAATCAATTCTCTATCTACATCAACCCATCACTGCATTTTCCACAACAATGACTTGGATGGACATCAAAAACACTGAGGCAATACGCCACTACCTTCACACACACACTCCGAACAATGAGATTCAAAGCCAATGCAATGGAAATGTCACAGCCTTTTTATCATTTAATTGTAATGTTTAAGTGGAACACTCCAATTATCAATTATATCAATGTCATAATCACAAAAAAATGTGTTTTTGTTTATCTGTTAATACCGACTGCAATATTAGGATTCATTTTTGTTGGGAGCTGTTTCACAGCCTCTCTCTCTAGTTGTGGTGCATAAACATGACCATATTTATGAAGATTTTTAAATGCAGCAGCTGTCAGCGCCAGCTGGTCACTAATGGGTACTTGAACTGAGTTTGAATAGCAGCGGCTCAAAATAACAGCATCTACAGGAACCTGTAAAGTTTATTGTCACTCACTGGTGCTCCCGGAGGTCCTTGGGGTCCTGGGATGGGTGTTACATCAGCCCCTTTAATATACACAAGCTGTGATTGAAGTAGGAAGGAAGAGTAAGACAGAGGGGATGAGGAGATAAATCTCACAAATTAATTTGGTAATTAATGGCCAAAAATGTGCACATCAAATAAATTCCTGGGAGACTACAAGTACAGTCATGCATTAGAAAAACAAAAAGATACACACAAAAGCACAGGCACACACCTTTCCTGGGGGTCCAATGTCGCCCGGCACCCCTGGGGGTCCAGGTTGGCCGGCTGGCCCTGTGGGACCTGCGATACCTCGATCTCCTTTCAGTCCATCTTGACCCTGGTGGAACGAGGAAATGAGAGAGAAAGACTTGCATGGCACAAATTAATTTCTTAATTAATGGGCATAAATTTACATATCAAATCATTTAATCTGTGAAGAGTTTCTCCCCCAGGCTTACTGCCTCACAGCTACGCTCACCAGCACACATAATAGAATCAATTCACGGAGGCAAAGAACTTGTGTGTGGTGTGTGTGTGTGTGTGTCTGTGTGAAATTTCACACATCATTGAAGTTTTACTGTGAACGTACTACCCTTAAGAGAACAATCATTAAAGAAAAATAATGACTGAAGCCAAGACAGCTTGTTCGTGATAATGAGCTGATTCAAAAGAAAAACGATTATTTTAAAAAGAGCAAAAGTACATTTTGGGAGAATGTTTCAATAGAAAGGGTTACAAAAGTGTTCATTTTTACTGGGAGAAATTAAATTTCCTAATTGTATCCTCCAAACGTGGAGTGAAGTGAGAACAGACAGAGAAATAGACAGATGACTGATAGTGAGGAAGTAATCTTACATTTCTTCCAGAAGGTCCAGGGTCTCCTTTATCACCCTGCAGTAACAAAACAGGCAAGAGGTTACAGTTCTCACAATTCAGTATAATGATAAACACCTCCAAATACAAAAAACACTGTATTTGTTCTTACTTTTCTGCCATCCTCTCCAGGTACACCATCTTCACCCTATTTTTAAGTTCACATGGCAGCACAGAATAAAGGAGAGTATTACTCACACACAAAGGAAGATGGACAAAACAAGGAACAGTAAAGATAATGAATCTGCTCTGAGGCGGCAGCACTAACCACTGCGCCGCCGGGCTGCCCCAACATTCATGTTATGCCTACTTATAGCTTAAACTTCCTCGAATTGAGGTCTAATGAGATTTGCAAATTGGCTTAAGATGTCATACAATTAATGCTAAGACGCGAGGCACAATATCTCCAGACATAAAGAGAATATGATTTGTTCAAATGTTACTTTTAGGGAAAAAAGAGCTAAATACTGAAATTAAATACAGTCTAATATACAAGATCAGTAAAGAAGATTTGAAAATTATAAATTAGGCCAACATGAAAAAAATATGGCTCATATCTATTGCAGTCACTTCAATGCCAAATATATTTAAGAAATGCTTTTCAGAAGTGCTGAGTTTACTTCCATAATCTCCACTGTCTTGTCTTCAAAAATCACTTAAATGTATAAAAAGCTCACTTTTTGATTTTCAGCTGCCAAAGCCGGGTTTGTAATAGTTGTTTTCCATAGTGAATCTGCCCAGAATTCTGATAAGGAGTTTCATCAGGTCCTAAACACTGTGTTTTCAGTAATTTGACACGTATGTTCTTAACAGGACTTGATGGAACTGTTTGCTTTAAACTAGGTGCACTTAAATAAAAGGCAGGAACATCAGAAGATAACCTCCCATTCCCTGAGCATTTCATCTTCTTTAACTCCATCTAGATTGAAGATGTTAAGGTTATAAATGAGACAGTGCTGATTTAATCACAGTTCTATTTAAGTACTCAGCACTTGGGTATTTATATGAGAATTGAGCATAAAAGAGCATTTGCGATCTATACCACCCTGCTGCCAGCAGGCACTGACTCCATTTTAAGGAAATGTGGCAGCTTTTACCCATTACTAAAGCAATTTTGGTAATGTCATGAATAAATCATTTGAAATTGGGAGACTGTCTGGGAAAAGCAGCACATCTCACACATTCTAATCTCTCCGTCAAGTTACCTGAGCACTTCTACATGACTGACTGGAGCTCATCACGCCGTTTTGATGCACGTCATTTATTAAGCCGAATTATCTCTCATAAATAAGCCATTATGATGCACAGTGCTGATTTATTATCATCACTTTGGGCTGATTTATAATCACCCTGATGGTTTAATTGTCTCGTTATGGAAGCTTTAATTGTCTCGTTAAGTAAGCCAGCCTGGGGTGTGCTCTCTCAGCTGGAGTGAGAGCAGCATGATGACATTTCCGTGGCAGAGGTAGACAATTCTTACAGTGCCCTGCTGCACAGTGCAATATATTGTATATGCATGGTAACCCGGCAAATGTAGCTATTATTCAAAGTGATACTAAAGATCCTTACAGCATTTCCAGAGCTAGTGAAGCAGCCAAAATAAGAAAAGAGGTGCTCTGTGGCATCTCTAATATTAGCTGCTTAACTCAATTACAAAACAAAAGTGATTCTCTGGCCAATGGCACAACAGGCTCCCTGTGAATTATCATGCAGTGTAAGATTACGAGGGACTCTTTAGGTGAGCTAGGCCATAGTTTGAAATGTAAAGTGTCAACACTGCAGAACATTAATATGTATCAGAAAGTTGGGGTATTTGTTATTATTTAACTGTAACATTTATGTAGTCCTATTTGGTGGGTGGATATTTTTTGTTCATTAGAGATAAAAATAACTGCATATTGAAAATAAATTATTACATGCACAGGAGTACTCTTAATTGCACATTTCTTCACCACCATCATTTGTTGACAATAGCAAGCAATTGCAATCAATTCAGATTGTATTTATATTACATTTGTCTAAACATAAAAGAGGTTATTGCTTATGTTGAGACTTACAACTTTTCCTGGAGGTCCAGATTTTCCATCCTCTCCTGCTTTACCCTACAATATAACACAAAAGAAAAAATATCATTGAATATATATTGTGTGTGTGTGTATTTACAGGTCATATAGGATGTGTTTTTCATATGCATGTAGTACATATGTATCCATGCAATATACTATATAGGATGACATTTACAGATGTTCAGATCATATATATGTGGGATGTCTGTATGTATCTGACATCTGCTCTGTGTTTCTCTTAAATCCAGACGTGTATCTGATGTCTCTTACGGGTGTGCCTGCGGCTCCTGGAGGTCCTACTGGTCCAGGGGGGCCCTGAGGTCCTCTTAGTCCAGGCAAACCCTGAAGCAAAACAAACTGAATATTGATATACAACCACACTTTTTGTTCATAGACCAGTCTAGAATAAATCCACTTTAGGCAACAGAGAGTAGGAGTCAGCGATGATGCCGCCTCCCTCTAGTGGATGACCATTAAAACAGCTAAAAGATGGGATTGGGGCTTTCAACATACTCACATCTCTGCCAGGTTCTCCCAGTTTTCCAGGATCACCCTAAAAATCATGCAAGACAAAAAATAATGCAAGAGAAATCATGTATATAATTTAAGAAGTTGTAATAAATAATTTCCCCTTTAATTTCTTTCATACTCCTTAGATAGTACTCTTACGTAGTATTCTAAATAATAATTCGATGCTGAAAAAATATTATTACTGTTTCGTATGTTCTGTGTTTAATAAAAAAAAATCTTCAAATAAGTATTCAGTGATAACAATGATTAATATAACTTGCTATGGAAGAGCAAGGTATACAGTCTTTTAAATTTTTCATGATAATTTGTATTTCAAATGTAAGGAAGATCTAATAGTTCTGAATATGCGCAATAATGTCAAGGATAGATGGTAAAAAATGGAGTATTTTGAGAGTGTGTTCTGACCCTTAAACCAGGAGATCCAGGAAGTCCGGGTTTTCCATCCTGACCAGGCCTTCCATCCAAACCAGCAGCTCCTCTCTCTCCCTACCAGTGCATGCACAAACACACCACAATACATGCACTCAGACAAATGTACAGACGAACAAACATATTACAAGAATGAACAAAATAAATAACTGCTCCAGACAACATATCTGCCGTACCATTATTTATATAACATAATTTGCATAGCAGTATCTAATATTATAATGGCATGCTGTTTAACAGTATCCGCTAATCTGACACTAGCAAATACTGACTAATCATACAGCCGGCTCACACCCATCCCATTAACTTCTGATTAATGTGTCATTGACATTCTGTATAGCCCCACCTTCTCTCCTGGGCTGCCTCTTTCACCTTGATCACCCTGCAGGCAAACAAGAGATACATGAAACTGATGAGCGATTCACTTGTGTATGGTTAGTTTGACATAGCATGACATCAAAACCAAACATAACTGAGAAACAGACTGGCAGACTAGCAAACACAGACACATGGATCTCTTACTCTGGCCCCTGCTGGTCCACGCTGACCCTCGGGTCCCTGCAATAACAACGAAAAAAATCATACAAACATGAAAAAATTACCACTGTCAAACTTTCACGCACTTTATCACATTGTAGTATTTACCCGCAGTCCTGCAGGGCCTGGCGGTCCAGAATTTCCTGGTTGTCCTTTGCCACCATGTTCACCAGGGTCACCTGCCTCTCCCTGATTGATGTCAAGAGGAAATTGTGATAGAAAATCGTTATCAAAAATGTATTAGCAAACAAGACACTAGGACATGAACATGTTACATGTTGACAGGTTGAATTATATGCATTGCCTTGTCTCCCTTGTCTCCTTTCAGCTGAATCTGTCCATCTCCCTAAAATACAGATGCAATATTTTTAAAACCTTTTAAAAAACCCATAATATGATTAATTCATTTATTCATTTTCCAAACTGCTTAATCTTATTCTGGTTCTTGGGTACCAGAGCCTGGACAATAATATCCTGATATAGCATTTATACAGACAAGCACAGCAAAAGATAACATTGTTTATATATGGACCTACCCCATCACCAGGTGGTCCAGGAGGACCTGGGTTCCCCTACAATAAGAACAGAACAGTCTGTCACTTGCCCTTCTGTGTATGACCATGAAGATAGATTATGGGGTGTAGAAACAGTACATGCCCTTTAGATTTTACCTGATCTCCCTTTGGTCCTCGTGGTCCTGCAGCTCCAGGTGAACCCTATACAGCAAACACTGCTCGTTACATATACACACTATATGTAAAAATGACAGTTGTATTGGCTGCATTTTTCAGAGTTAGGGCAATGGTGCTTGGTGAAAACATGCCATGTTACTTTAAACATTGAGTGAATACAAGCTAAAAAATATTACCAGTTTATGTGCAAGTATGTATTGTATGTATGTATGGGGGTGTAAAAAAAACATAGATCTTTATTGACATGTTCAGTTTAATGATAACTGAGCTCATAGCATCGATCCAAAATGAAAACATCAAGCAGAAGTCACACATACTGTAAAGAAAGAGATCATACATACCCTCAAATTCAAACCACACTGTACCAGATTTTGTGATACTGACAGAAATAGAATTGCTATCGATTGAATCAATATAATACTGCATCATGATGAAACTTGAATTATACATCCTTAGTATGTGTAGGAACGCTCTACCACCATACACTGTCTAATATAAAACAAAATGTTATAGAACAACATAGAAACAGACCCACAGTGTATGTAAACATTTGTAACCTGCTTAAGTCCTAGAGACTCTGGAAAAATATACATGATGTTGTGTCTATAGAGAAGCATGCGTTTCTTACATTTCTTCCGTGCTCTCCAGGATCCCCCATGTCTCCCTTTTCCCCTGGCTGACCCTGTTGGCCTGGAATACCCTAAAATATCAAGGCTCACAAGATGAGTCTGAGAGTCTTAGACCACATCTAGAATAACTGTAATCAGCTTATAAGGTAATAATGAGAAAAGCATGATTACTACCCACCCTCAGGCCTCTTTCTCCCTGTTTACCAGCCAGTCCAGGTTCTCCCTATGAATTTGAGATAGTAGGAAACATAAATACACAAAAGGATGTACATACATAGAAATGAATGATTAGACGCAAAATTAAAATAAGAAATAAGTCTTACTGGAACTCCATCATCTCCTTTGTCACCTTTCAGCCCCTACATAAAAAATAACAATGCATATTTCAATTATTCACGGTAACAAAGAAATTAGACAAAGTTCTACTCTTTTAAAGGACAATCAGGATCTTACAAATACCTTAAAACCTACAAATACACAGTGACTACAAGGTTGAAAAGACTTGCTGGTTAATTGTAGTACCATTTAGATCTGTCAGTACCTCACAAATACAGTAGTTACATTAGTGTGTGTAAAGTAAAACCTACAGCTGGTTTACACTGCACAAAACCATTAAGCATAGTAAAATTCATTACAATTCCCAATGGACTATTATCTGTCCCATGAGACATGCGCTGTGATGGAAGTGTGATTAAGAGAAGCACTGAAGCACCTTAAATGCAAGCAAATGTTCACATTACCTCCAGGCTTCTACAGCAGAGGAAGAAGGCAGAAAGATAACAGAGAAAAAATACAATATCTGTTACATCTACAGAGTTAATTAGTAGATTAGCCGAGCAAACCTCGGTATCCCATATCTTACAAGATCTTAGATTCTAGTGTTTCGAGCTAAGAGGGGTTTTTTCTTGACACTTTAAGTTGAAAAATCTAACAGGATGAGTCAAAGTGAAGCACTGCTGGGATGGAAAATCCAGTATTTTAGACAGGATTTTGCCGTTCCCAGTGATAATGTTAAGCTGCACTGACAAGGGTCAGACTGAAGGTGACCAAAGAGAACTAGTAAATTTAATAAATCAAAAATATCTTGGAACAACTTTAACCATTTTTTTTTCTGGATGCAAACATCATGTCTAATTGTTATGCAAAACCTCAAAGCACTCGAAATGTGTGTTACAATAAAAATCTAATTGAATATAACTGGACATAATTTGTAGCTTTCTCTTATGCTTAACTGAATCTATTAATTATATTAAGAAGTACTTAAGCAGTAATTAGTATTGGATGTATGGCAAGCATCCTCATTTAGGCCCTATCCACACAGGCGTTCGAATCTCGGATAAATTAACACACACTGAACGCCCTACACGTTTTTGTTGCGTTTTGTAGCCGCGCTTGATCAACTTCAGTGAGGCGTTACATTCGTTTGACATTGTTTAACGCCAACGTGCAGCCCAATTTGTAATTTTGCATGTTTACCTGTGGGGGCTGTAATCAGGCTGGCCAAAGTGTTTGCCAGTGTGCCAAAATATAACATAAAAATATATATAAAATATGCACAAATATAAAAGAGGAAAAAAAAAACAAGTTATATGGCACATGAAGGAAATTAGTCTCTATGCCGCACAGTTGGTCTGGCGTAATGACGTCACACAGAATGGGAGTATATCTTGTATATTTTTTGAAAATTAAAAAATAAGCACGTTATGAGTTATGAGTATTAAAAAACAAGTCTTGTGGCACATGAAGGACAGTCTTTGTGCTGCGCAGTTGGTTTTACATCACCCACTGAAGCACATAATTGGAATATTAAACTAGCTTAACGGAATCATAGGATATATTCTGTCCTCCAGGACGTCAACTGAACAGCATGTAAACACAATAGCGATGTTTTCTTTGCATTTGTCTGGATTTCGGCAGAAATTAGGGCCAGGAAAACATTACATGCAGCGTTTATTTGACGCCACCCAAACGCAGGTCACAAACGCCCGTGTGGACGCTCTGATTCACTCCAATGAGCAGAAAGGCTCACCTGACGCCACGAACGTCAGAAAAACACCTGATTCTGAAGTCCGTGTGGACTAGGCTTTAGTGTTACAAAAAAGGAGTATGGTTATTTCTAGTCCAACTATAAAGTATCTCACATCTTTCCCTCTGGGTCCTGCTGGTCCTGGAGGACCGGAGCTGCCTGTCTCTCCTCTCTCTCCTGTTTCACCTTGATTGCCCTGTGACATTAAACAGTAAAAAATGTAAACAAGAGCACATGTCCAACTTTATCCTGGTGTGCAAATATTAAGTTGTCAGTGAAACCCTTACAGAGATTAATGGAGTACATACCTTTACACCAGGTCTGCCACCTATGCCAGGAATACCCTGTTAAGATATGACAGCACTAATAAAACACTGGAAAATGCCAAATAATTTCAAAATATGTAGATGAAACGTCACTCTTCAAAGCATGTTCCATGTCGCATAGTCGATATTAGTTTTCAAATGACAGACTTTAAATTTCCCAGTTTAATCTACTAAAGAGTAACGTCAGAAGTAAAATGACATATTGTAGGTGCATCAGATATTAAAATACTAACCCGATCACCCGGCTCTCCTTTAGGTCCAGAAGGACCAGGTGTTCCGGTCCCAGGTAAACCCTACAACGGTAGGATACAAAGAGTTTCAGCCAAAATTGAGGCTGATAATGAACTAAACGATGGACATATTGCTTTACCATTTCTGTTCTGAGATTTAAGGAATTTAAGCACAGCTTACCCTTTCCCCTTTGAGTCCTGGTTCTCCTTTTTCACCTGGAGTACCTTCAGCACCTGCATCACCTTTCTGGCCCTAAACGATTCCAAGAATTTAAAAGGTAAATTCAACAATCACAATAGGAGCAGAGAGAGCTTTTTCGAGTTTAGACGTGCACCGGCATAATACCATAAATTCACTATAATTATATCTACATCTGGGATTCAAACCAACAACCTTTCCATCACAGGGCAAACACCTTAACTGTTACACTGCCAACCGGCCCTTACTGTGAAGTGAGTTTTAAGCGGATAAAAATAATAATAAGATAATATGCAACAAAACAAATACTCATTCTATTCACCTGTTCTCCTTTCTTCCCAGGTAAAGTTGAACCCTGGAAACAATAACAAGATTAACACCATCCTCACCATGGAATTAACATCTGATTACCAGTAAAATATTATTTCCAGTAAAGATGAGTTGATTTAAGCAACAATTTTTAAACAATGCATGTATATAATACAATTGCGTATTAAACAACAGGAAATGCTTAGACACATACATTATCAAATAAATATTTCCTAATAATTTGCGTAAATAGAAACAAATCTGTGAAACAATGTACTTTTCCAGATATTTTTTCTTTTAGGACTAAAAGCCAACAGGAAGAAAATACCATCTGATATGAAGCACGGATATTTTACGCTTCTCTACACAACTCATTACTGTGATGAAAAAGCTATGTGGACCAGGTTGTGTGGTTTTCATATGCAATATATTTGAGTATTACAGGCTATATGAAAGTATTACTGTATTAACTCACGCTGTCTCCTGGTTCTCCTTTTGCTCCTTCAGCTCCCTGTTAATAAATGTGTAAAGATGAACGAACAATGAATCATTTCCTGCAATGTCATCTTTTGTGTCTTTGAGATGTCTAGCCTCTCACCTTCTCCCCTTCTGGTCCTCTCAGGCCTGGTAAACCCTAAAAGTGTGCAAAAAATACATTTACAACCTGAAAACTTATGCGTAGACCTTTGCTAATAAACCACATTAGTCTGCAGAAATACTCACTCTAATCCCTGGAGCTCCAGTGGCTCCTGGTTTTCCTGAGTCTCCCTAATGCATCATAAACACACATTCAGAAATTATGAACTTACTTATTACTTATATTATATAAAGTAGAAATTAATGATAATAACAAAAACAGATCCCAACCTTTTCTCCGGCTGGACCAGCTGGTCCTCTCTCACCCTGGAAAAGGTACAAACAGACAGATACACTAACTTGGTAATCACAGTGAACTCATACAGGCACCCACAGCAATCAAAAAATGCACCAACCCTTAGCCTTGGCTATTTCAAAGAAAACAAACTGCGTCTAATGATTTTAGGTACCTCTGCTAAAGCAAATCGACCAACACAAGCGGTTACTGAGGTGCTGTAATTCTTCTACACTTGCTTTAATGGCACTGTCAATTAATTGTGTTTACAATGTCTTTGGTAATTGTTGGCTTCAGGTGATTGGACAAAACTCTTTGATATAACTATCATCTGAAAATAAAGTGTATGAAAACATGAAGCATAAAATTTGGTACATAAATAACAATTACATACCCTGTCACCCTGAAGCCCAGGCTCTCCAGCCTGCCCACGATCACCCTGGGGAAAAGCAATGAGAAAAAATATATAGTTTGCTTTGCTGTTTATAACTCAATGCTTTTTAAATTTATACACTATAATCAAATATTGTGTGATTTTTAACCTTGCTTCCAATTTCACCAGGAGGACCCCTTGGACCCTAGAAAGACAAAAGAATTACACAAATTACACAATTACACCAAAGAAATAAGTAAAGATGTTTTGAAAAAATGTTTCTCACACATTAAAATATAAAATAAATAATAATCTAGTGCATGTATGAGTTGTCACACCCGATCACCAGGCTCTCCTGCTCTTCCTGGGGGTCCTGGTGTGCCTTCAGAACTCTCTCCCTGAATTGCACAGCAATTATCAATTAAATATAATGCACAAAGCTATTCTGTAGCACGAGAATGAAAAGAAACGCAGAGAATACATATACCAAAAAACAATGCAAAATGAAACAAAAGGCTGAATAAAAACACAGACACAAACTCACTGGATCTCCCTTGGCTCCTTTTTGCCCAGTCAGTCCCCTCGGGGCAACTGGGCCTGGTGGTCCTGAGCTCCCCTACAAAAATAACACAATCAATAATACACTTTCAAAGACAGCAAACGATGAAATAACTGAAATAACAGTTTCAGTTTCCATGCCACGCTCCTACCCTTCAATTTCAGTGTCAATTTCAGAGGCAAAGTACAAATGTTATTTTCTTCACATATACACAGACGACACGTTGTCTAAAATGGATCTGAAAATAAGACACTTACTGGTTCACCTTTTTCTCCCTTCACTGCTACCCCACTCCCTACTCCTGGAGGGCCCTGACAATACAAAGAGTACAGGACGGAAGTTATTTTAGAGCTCCGGATGAAAGGATAACACACTTTATGCCGTAATGACTGCAATCTTTATGACTCACTCTTTCTCCAGTGCTTCCTTTCTCCCCCTATGGGAGAGAGAGCAAGGGAAACAGATAATTAACTGGTAATTAATAATATGCTCTTTTAATGATTTGCCAGCAGTCATACAACCTATAAGAGATAAAACCAAAATCTAACATCTTTAAGATCTGAAATGAATTCATTCAAAGCAGTAGGTGCCTGGTCTCTAGAACAAAGTTCTGCTGAAGCTCACACATTTTCATTCTGGCCTTTGAGTCATCTCTGACTAACCAGGTCTTTCTCTTCCCCAGTCAATAGCTGATAAACAGTGAGTCTACTGGCACGAAACGTCTGCAGGTGGGTGTTGCACATTGACGATGGTTGAAGCAGCTCCACAATTTCTTTGTCAATAGGAATTTAGGGAATTAGTAAAGTGCATTTTAAAAGTGACTAATAACGGCAAAGTTAGATTTGTCAAATCCAAGCCTGCGCTGCCTGATAAATATGAAATTTGAGACGGTGACTATACTAAAACCATTACAGTTCCAAAATCTAATATCTATTTCATAGCTCAATTTAGCAATACATGTCTAAACCTGACTGACACACATTTTATTTAACAATGCTACCCTTGAGTCATACAGAAAGACATCAGCCTCCTGGACAAGCACAAACGAAAAAGTTTTAAGGGCTCGAATGGATTGTGGTCTAATTTTGAAAATACAGGATGTGTCCAAACAAACATGTGTATATGTGTATATTGTTTTCATATAAATTCTAATGTGAAGTTAGTAATAATTAATCATCACACATCACACTTGGAAAGTCAAAAAATCTACACTGACAAACTAAAATATCACAACCATCTCTCTGGGGTGCATTCAATTCTTTCAAATAGTAAAAATAGCAGTTGATGACCTCCAACATTCAAACAATCATATATGCATCTACATAACATAAACAAGTCACAGTGAGAAATGACCTCACCTTTACAGCGAGCCCAGGTGTGCCCGGTATCCCCGGACGGCCGTCCTGCCCTGGAATCCCGGGTGCTCCTGCTGATCCTTTTGTGCCCTCCACACCTGGCCGCCCTGGAGTACCCTAAAGCAGAGAGAAAGACACTGGTTTGTTCACAGTAGCCCAGCAAACCCGAGACATCATTAAGGATGATTGCTAAAGGTTACTCAGAGTTTACCGGTATGCCCGGTATTCCTGGTTCTCCTTTGCGCCCGGGCAGACCTCCTCCAGTTGCTGTTCCAGGCTCACCCTGTCAAAAAACATGTTTACTACAAACTACCAGGTGTGACTGCAAAAATGCTTTAATCTTTCTTGATATATTAAAGAGACGCTCAAATAACTGCAGTGTAAAACCTAACAACATGTCTTAATGAAGCTGACATTATTTGATACTTCAGATCACTCATTATCCTGAATTAACTCAAAATGTCTTTTTTGAATCAATAACTCAATAGACTTGATTGTATTTCGATGTTTACAATGATTACATGACTTAAATATAATATTTATAATAATAAGTATGGTATGGTTTACATTTATAAATTAAAGGATTTAAAGCAGTTTTCTCAAAAACTAATTCATGAGGTTTAACAATGTGTTAACAAATAGTTAATTCATGACATCTGAGGGTAAAATACATGCCAGTTGGGGCGGTTGGTAGCGTAACGGTTCGGGTGTTCGCCCTGCTGGTTCAAATCATGGACCAGTAAAGGTACCACTAAGGCACTCATGAGCAAGGTGCCGTCCCAAAGCACTGCTCCCTTGGTGCTGCCCATGTCAGCTGCCCACCGCTCCTTCACAGATAGGTCAAACGCAGAAGTCACATTTCGTTGTGGTGCACTGTGTAGTGTGCTGTGCTGCGATCACAATGACAAATAAACGCTCATTTTCACTAATGAACATTAACTAGAGCTAACCTAGCTCAAGTAGACCCAGTTAAACACACACATTTTATGATGAATTAGAATCAGGGCTAAACCACAAAATCTGGCGATTTACATGATTGTAAAAAATGCATGGCAACTACATACCTTGTCACCCTTTTCTCCTTTTGTGCCAGGAGACCCTGCAGTACCAGTTTCTCCCTATAAAAATATAACTATTAAATACTAAAATATTTGTATGTAGGTACACATTTATAAAAGACAGAGAAACAGAGCGAGAGAGAGAGAGAGAGAGAGAGCGCGAGCGAGCTATGGGCACACACTCACCGGGTCCCCCCTGACTCCTGGTAATCCCTGTGGGCCCTGTATAACAAAGTAAGTAATTACTCACAAGCAGGAGAGGACTAATTACATGAATACATTTTGTAATTACAATGTATTACAAGTAATACTGAAACAACCACCTTTCATATTGAGCATAACAGATAAATAACTTACGGGAGGCCCTGTAGCACCTGGGGTGCCTGGACGACCAGGAACTCCTGGACTCCCATCCAAACCGGGGAAACCCTGGAAAAAATACAGAATACAGGTTTTGTGCTCTGACAAAGGCAAAGGCATTTGCATAATTCTGTCTACACTTACTGATCAATCTAAGAGTTTTACCTGTTATAAAAACACATTAACTAGAAGCAGAACTGTAGTCTGTCCCTTGCCAATACCACAAGACAACTTAAATCCAATGCAAATTGGTTAGTGGACAATTCACAACACAACATTCATTCATTCATTCATTTTCCAAACCGCTTAATCCCAACTGGGGTCATGGGGGGACCAGAGCCTATCCCGGGAACCGGGTGCAAGGCGGGGACCAACCCTGGGCAGGCGCCAACACACCGCAGGGCTCACAATACAACAGTGAAGTGGTAAATGACATAAAAATGTTTAATGTTTTTATATTCATGTTATATTCTTAGATTTGCTGTCGGTTTGAAGAATAATTCTTCTAGATCCCATATTTTCCAACTGTGGGTTTAACTGTGCCCTCTATGCTGCCACTTGAAAAATGGAGGTTGATATAAGAGAGGAAGATATATATATATTCTGGTTTCCCTTTATTGATCACATGGAAAGCTTATTTCCACTTAAACGATATGGAATTATGTTCTATCTCTACCTAAATGACCATTTATTGGTCTCATACATATTATATTATTACTGATATTAATATTGATATTATATTTATCATTACTATTATTTTATTTCATTTTTTATATACTTATTTATTTTTACTCTCTAGATGTGCAAATTTAAACATTTGTTTGTGTATGCCTGTAGGTTTCTGTGTGTGGAGCCTGAGTTAGGGTGGGTTCTTGTTTGTTTTGTTATAATGCTTAAAAAAATCTAAAATTAATAATTCATAAATAAATGCCAGATGTAGTTTCCAGGATTTAAATCTGAGTGTGACTTATTTTCCTTACCCTTTCTCCTTTTTCTCCTCTCACTCCCACTGAAGGTTCCAAAGAACCTCCTGGAAGACCTGGGGTCCCCGGAGGGCCTCTTGGCCCTTCACGACCAGGAATTCCATCACGACCCTGATGAAGACACATAGATAAAATCACACCCACATGCTGTGAGCAAATATGTATAATTATGAAGAACAGGTGAATAATAATTTGTTACAACAGACTCACAGGTTCTCCTTTTCTTCCAGGCACTCCGTCCCTGCCTTTTTCACCCTAAACACAAATACGAAAGACGGATATGTAAAGAGTACACACTTGTTTTATTTTAACAGAACAAACTTAGCAGTTGAGTTTAGAAGTTGTTGAAAATGCTGCTTGCTCACCTTCTGCCCTGCTTCTCCTTTCTGACCCTATAAAAAGAAAAAAAAAAAGCAAAACATAAAAATATTGTATGACGTCATTTATGATGAATATTATAGAGATAAGAAATTATGGGGTTTTTTTTTGGACTTTATGTCCTTTCCCAAGATATGCGTATTGTCAATAGCTAAAGGGGTTAGGAAGCTCAACAAAGGTCATTTAACATGATCTCTGAAAGATGTGTAACAAATGTGTATGGTGTGTGAATGTGTGTAGCTGTGTGCATGTGTGTGTGTGAGTCTGTGCAGTCATTTACCTGTGGGCACTGGACTGTGCATTCCACACCTTCAGTAACCTATATAAAAAACAATCAACACAACCAAACAAAAGGAATGTAGTTTCATATAATAACCCTGGACTTTATTTTTACTTTATTTCTCATTAAGAACATGAATGAGGTTGAGTATATTGTAAGTCATTGAAGTAAAGCGAGGGTCTGACCGGAGCAATGGTTCCTCTTGCAAGTCCACAGAGTAGGTCTGCGAGTTCAGGGTGCAGTCTGTAGAGATCGGCCGCGTCTCGAGCGTAAAGCAGATTCTGAGTGCTGCGATCCGTAACGGCCTGACGCAGCTCCTCCGAGTCTGCACGTCCAGTTCCCACAGCCAACACTGTCACACCTGTCAACACAAAGGGATTTCTGAGCATTACAGCGCAGACAAGGCAATCATGGGCTGTTTAAGACTGGTAACAAAAGGCCAGTCAGTTCTAAAAATAGCTTTAAAAAACATAATCAGAGAAAGATTTTCAAAAGCCGTCTATATTTGCTATTGTATCAGCAAAATGTCTGACTGTAGAAACATTTCAGAATGGCCTTCAGTCTACAGGATGCTTTTTAAAAAAAAAAGCTTTTTGGATTTTGAGATTAAAGCTAGGACACAGTTTAGAAATTCCTTGTAGCTTACATATAATGTATTCATATTAAGTAATATAATAAACACTGAAAACAACACCATATAACTACACAACATAACATGTTTTTGGTCCTCTGTGGTTCACTGAAACAGTTCTTAGGACTCCACGGCTTACAAACGTGATTCTTCCCCAGTCAACATAGCAACTGCTATGAAAACCATTATTTAAAAAATGTTTTAAAAAAGGTTAAGTAAACTTTATTGTCATCCCAGCTACATAATGTACAAGTATACACAGAGACGAGACGACGTGCCTCCAGTTTTAACCGCGCAAATAATAAAGAACAAGGAACAAAATAGAATATAAAATATACACTTTAAACTAGAAGTAGAATATAAATGTAAACTTTAAACTATAAACTAGAGGTAAAAATTATTAAGTTAATGGTTATACGTTATTTAAGGTTAATATCAATGTAAAGCATATAGACCTGCCAGTAGTTAAGGGTTCACAATGGCCTGCAAATTTAGCTCATTACGAACAAGTATCTATGGAATGAGCTGAATCAACATGTACGATTTGTGGCAGCTGCACCTTCAGAAGTCTTTTAGGGCCTGTTTACATGTGCAGATATTTTTATGAACGCATATTTTTTATAGGTTTGGGCCTTTCGTTTACACTTAATCAGTTTTAACCACATCAAACGCATACTGTTTGAAAACGTCATCCAAAGCGGAGATTTTTCCAAAACACTGGATTCTGTGGGTATGTGTAAATAAAAGGCCCAAAAGTATTTTAAAAATATGCATTTATAAAAATGTTCGCACATGTGTAAACAGGCCCCTCAAGCCCACCACACCTTTTACTCACCAGCAGCCTTTACTGCGGCAGCGGCTCGGCTGAGGTCATCAGCAGATTTTTGATCAGCAATGATGACCAACACACCCGGTACACGGGGCCTTCTCCCCGCACTTACAGTCAGCACAAACTGTCGTGCAAACTCCACAGCCTGACCTAAACACACACACGCCAATTTTCGATCATCACATGTAAAAACACACTGCTAATAGCATAAAAAATATGGAGGCAAAATCAATATAGACAAACAAACACAAATTTGTTGGCAAGTTTGTACACTGAAAGTTCCTTCAAGCAAAATAAATACCGAAACATACATACACACATACACACACCTATATTATTCCCCGGTCTGTCAGTAAATGGAGTGGACAAAATCTCCTGCAGAAGCGTTTCGCTGTTGCTATGCCTACTAAGGAGGAATCGCACTTTGGGTTCATCACTGTAGGCCACCACCCCCATCTGGAGCAAAAAAGCATTACACACACTTCAGCAACACTCTCTTTCACTTACTCATCCACTTTAGCGCTTATCTGTGCTCAATCACTTGTAAAATGTGTGTAATTTGTGATTTTACAGCATGAGTTCAGTGCAGGCACAAATGTGCAGTAATCTGACATGACACAAAATTGCACACACTCTCTCCGCAACTGTGGTTCCTGCAGTAACACATCTTTACACATGTATTAACTAGCATTTTGCAACCAGATCAAATCCAGACATAAAGACTAGGGCTACATTTAAAGCTGGTATTAACGCTGAGACCCAGTTGTCCTACTTGGTATTTGCTAGACAATATTGTTGATTTTTGTCACTAATAAACTGCATGTCTGATCAAACTGTAATGAAAAACGTCATGCATGCTTTTGACAAAACATAAAAAATACATTTGTATCTACAACTGCACATTATTGTCTTAGGCCAGTGAGCTTATTCTTTCGTTTAAATGCTCTGGTTACTTTTTGGCTGACTCAGACCCACCTGGGAGTCCCGAGTCCCAATGCTGGTAAGGGAGCCTGCAGCACTTGCAAGCAGAGAAAGCAGAGGCTCTTCTAGAGCAGATCGATCACGAGAGGCAGGGATCAGAAACACCACGTCCAAACGTCCATCGACACACACTGTCACAAAGAGAGGATGATACTTAACTCACTGTAATCAAGGCAGATTATGCAGTGACTGTGCAGTTAACAAAATATTCATTAATCTGAGCTTCTCTTATCTAGATCCTAATATCTAGTAAAAATTCTGGTGGCACTTTATCTTCTACATTAATGTCAGTTAAGAAAAATTACAAAATTAAGCTAAGATACATAATTAGTCAAATATAAAAAGGAAACTGTATAACCTGTGCGCTCCTCCACAGTGGCTTCTGGACCAACTTCATTGAGGAAAGCAGGCTGCAGAGTGAAGCGATACCTACGACCAAGCCTCAGACCAGTCACACGGAAAGAGCTTGTTGTGCCAGGAAGAGTTAGTGACTGTCCAGAACCTGGATTTGTAAGAAACACTTCAGCTTACAAATTAAAAATAACTTTTAAAAAAAAGTGGCTGTGTGTTAACCAAGCAATGCAACCACTGTTTTAATCAGAAAGCTGTCCATGGTTTAATGCTGGGACAGCAGAGCAGACTGTGTCCTGGTGTGAGTGAAATTCAGCTCACTCACACACAACTGACAATCAGCAACTTGAGCCACATCCAGCTGTACTGTGACATCTCAATAGCAGTCCTTTATATCAAGTGACATGCATGCTTTCACACTAGCAGATGCCATGCCTCAAGAGAGAGCTAGAGAGCATTTAAATGTAGAAAACAATAGTGTAATAAACAATAACTCAACAAAAGAGGAATGTGTATATGTCTGACCTCTTTCATCTTGCCAGCGCAGTGTAAATGCTGTTGCACCTGACACTGGATTCCAGCCAAGCAAAACTGAGTTCTGGGTAGTATCTACCACCCTGAGATCTGGCACAGGTCGCACTGGAGCTAAGAGGGAAAGTCAGAGTCAGATTAAGCAAGTGGCTTCAGGTTTGAATGTTTGAGATGTTTAAAGAAGTGAAAATAGGAAGATGTGTTTACTGCGTACCAGTGGAATGACTGATCGAAACAGGTTGGCCTTCTCTGCCTCTTATTACAGTTGCTAATCGTATGGTGTAACTCAAGCCAGGTCGGAGTCCTTCCAGGTTAAATGAGGTGGCATCTCGATTAATTAGACGACTTGATTCTGCCTCACCTAAGGAAAAGGGGCAAAAAAAAATTCTTCGCAAACTACTAGAGAATATTTTAAATACTGAGTTGCAATTTTGTAAATGTTGGAAATGTACCTTGTGAGGACCTCCAGTAGATCCTGTAACCATCAACACCTCGCACTGCTCTCCAAACAATACGCAGTGCTCCCGAGGAGGACTCTGTCACACGCAGCCCCTCTACCCGGTCGTCTTCTGTTGGTTCTGCAGCTGGAAAACAGACACAGACATATACATTGGCACACAGGTAAACAACTACAAATTAAGACACATACAAGTTGTTATGTTCAGACAAACACACGCTGACCACATCCTACCATCAAGCAACCCTTTAAAATGCACAAAATAAACAGAGCTTTGGTCTCACTCAGTTTGACTGACCTGTGGTCACTTTGACAGACACTGGAGGACCCTCACGGTTCTGGACCAGAGCCACAACCTGAACGTCGTACTGCACTCCACCCTCCAGCTGCTTCAAATCCACTGAGGTCACGTTACCACCAACCAACTGAACCTGCTCCTCTTCACCTGCACACAATATTTGATTTTTGCGTTACTAGAGCCATGTTGCTCTTTATTTACCCAAAACAACATGACTTTAAACCCTCTGATAATCAGACCTGGTTCATCAGAAACACATTTAATTTCACAGATTTTGCAGCTTACTACCAATAACAGGGCAGGTGATAGTGTACCGGTTGGGGAGTTGGCCCTGTGATCAGAGGGTTGCCGGTTCAAGTCTCGGACTGGTAAAGTCAAGTCAACTATTGCTAAAGGCAAGTAAGTTTAGATGTATTATTAACACCGCGATCAATCAGTACTTTTTTCTGGGCAGTTGGTAGCGTAATGGTTAGAGCATTCACCGAAGGTACCACTGTACCACTGTACCACCAGTGGTAAAAGTACCACTGCGGTAGTCCTGAGCAAGGTATCGTCCCCAAGCAATGCTCCCCGGGCTCTGCCCATGTCAAGTGCCCACTGCTCCTTCTTGGATGGGTCAAATGTGCAAAGGCAGAACACGTCAAACAGGCCAAATGTGATAAACAGTCTAAGCTAGTTAGTAGTAGTTAGTAGTACATTTTGAGACAGAAGAAGTGAGTTATAGAAAGTAAACTGGAGATATATAAACTCTAATAACTAAGTGTTATGCAACATGCCTAGAAGACCAATTTTCAAATTTGAACAAGGTAATGGATTCTTGTCTGGCTGTCTGTACATTTCTTTCACCACTGTGCCTCGAGAAAGACACTTAACCCAAGGGACCAAATTATCTGAAAATCTCTACAACACTGTAAAAGGATGTCAAAAGGTTTTATGATTTTGTGTTCTCATGGGGTCAACACAGAGCTAAACATGCTTGCAGCCTCAAACTTACCATCAGCTCTCCTCCACAGCACCCTGTATGCTGTTGCACCCTGAACTCCTACCCAGCTGATCCGGACCACCTCACCTCGAGGTTCATGCTGCAAATTAGTTACCGTTCCAACCTCGTCTGAGACTGAGGGCAGAGACCAGTGGAGAGCAAGTCAAATACTTCAAATGGCATTAAAAATTACACTGCAAAACTATAGGTAATGTGATGATGGTGATAACGACGAGTGATTAGATGTGATTAAGAAGCTGGTACCTGTCCTGACATTGAGAGCAGCAGCAGGACCTTCCCGGGACCCCACCAGCGCAGAGACAGATATTCTGTAAGAGGAACTTTGCTTCAGACCATCAATGGTGTAGGACCTGACATCATCAGAAACCGTTTGAGAGTCCTCCACTCCTGCAAATATAATGAGGTAATACATTTCATAGTGAGTAATAGGGCTGGGCGATATGGACCAAAAATCATATCTCGATATTTTTTGGTAAATGGCTATATACGATATATATCTCGATATTATTTTGGGTGAAGTAATAACAAAAAACAATTCTGGGTCAAAGCCACATGTACCAACTGTCACAGGGGCACTTTTATTAAAAACAAACTAAAATATATATTGAATAAAAATGCTTTTGTTTTATTTGTTATTTTCCTTTACAGCAGTGATGTTATTTTTTCATAACAGTGCCTACCTGTATGGCGTCACGTCAATTTTTTTCTCGAGTGAGATTTTTTCGCGCGCAGTTTGAAAGGGGCGGGTTTTGGCAGTTTGGGGACAGACAAGTGGGCAAGGGGAGCCATTGATTGCGTGCTTATTAAACGTGTAAGACCTAACTATTAAATTATTATTATAAGATCGACAAACTATAACTTGCGTTTAACCTACCTGCCGCTGTTCCTCTTCCTCCGTCATCTTCAGTAATCTACTTTGCGCGTGAGGCAATTTAACACATCGAGAGGAAAAAAGAATTTCGAGGGAGGAAAAATATAGTTTGCACGCAATATTATCACAACCATGCACTCGACTGTTAATTTTGTGCTCTCGGGTTTCACATTTGCGCTTGCGACTTAGTATAATTTTACCGCAAAATAAACTATATCGATATAAACGATATTGTGTAATCCTATATCTCATATGAAAATATATCGATAGATTTTAAAAACTCGATATATTGCCCAACCCTAGTGAGTAACATTTATGTACTGTAAGGCTGCATAATGTATTGTTTTAGGATCATCATCACAATGTGCTATGTGCAATATTCTAATTGCAGAATGCGCAATTTCAAGCAAGGCAAATAAATGTAAACACGTCAAGCTACACCTTGTTTTTAACCCTAACCTTATGCACATTCATACAAAATCACCTCTGTCATTGTAGAATGACTGATACTTTCCAAGATGAGCTAATCAAGTAGTTTGAAAATGAGCTGAATTAATCAAATTCTGCAACAAATAATGTAATAAGTCATTCGTTCATTCATTCATACGTTCATTCATTCATTCATTCATTCATTATCCGAACCGCTTAATCCCAACTGGGGTCGTGGGGGGACTGGAGCCTATCCCGGGAACTATGGGCGCAAGGTGGGGACCAATCCTGGGTGGGGACCAACACACCGCAGAGCAATAAGTCAATTCTTTCCAATATTGCATGGAAGCATGGTAATTACAGCTTTTAAATATTGACCTACAAATTCTCTGTATGCTTTCTCACATTAATCTGCAATTTCACTACTGGCAGGTTTCCTACCATCACTATGCCTCCAGGTGATTTTGTAGCCCGTCGCTCTTGGTACAGGTGACCATGATATTCTAATCCGCGCTGAACTGATGTCGATGACTTGCAATCCTGTGACTGCTGCTATGTAGCCGCTGGTTCTGGTTGAGATGGTCACTACGTCACCCACCCGACCGTTACTCATGGCAGCCACGCCCACAATAATGGATTCATCTGGCTGCAGCCCTTCAATTGTGTAGGTGTTGACGTCTCCTCCAAGCTCACGAGCCAGCTCGGCATCTGTGCACAACAGGTAGATAGAGGAAAAAAAAACAAATATTATTTGCATCACATACAATTAATGATTAGAACATCTGGAAATTAGATACTGTATAGTTATTATACTGAATATACATACTGTTTCCTTGTCTCCAGGTGACCCTATAACCTGTTGCACCAGTGACCCCCGTCCATGCAATTCTGATTCGGCGGCTGTTGGCATTGACTACGCGCAAGCTGGTTACCTTGCTAGGGATTTGGGCTGTCAAACATTCAGTTATGCAAACAGATTAAGCAGGTGCAATAAATACTCAACATTCCATCCACCCCTCTCATCAAAGATTTCTTTAAATACATTCATCAAACTTCACGATAAATCCGATGGTTTTTTAATGCGCTTGTCAGTTAAACGTGCCTAAGTGGAACCAGAGCTGGCATCAACTTAAGGAATACCAGCCACAGTCAGCAGGAACACTGGCAATCTGTCAACCGAAAAGTGCCAAGAGGCGATGTCATTTATACATACACAGGCAAAAACTAGCACAGACTTGTGTTCATACACGGACTGCTACCTGACTTGAGCCTGATAGGCCCTGACAGAATATGAATTAGCAACAAATCTGCAACATAGATGCCTGCTTTTGCCTCTGGACACCTACTGCCATACAGTTATTTCCAGTCCTGACTTTAGACACTTCTTCCAACTAATCACCACATTCAGAGAAATTTGAGCATTAAAGTTTGAAAAAGAAAAAGTCTAAACTTGGAATCTAGGAACAGAACCAGAAATACTGATTAAGCAAGAAAGTAGAGCAAGTACAAAACCTACTCAAATCCAGATGTTCTGAACAGGACAGAAAATAACTGACAAAAATCAGGTTCATATGTGAAAGGAAAGCTGCAGTCAGAATCTGATCTACATATGTGTTTATGTGATGAATCCTGTTTACCTTCTCTAGCATCTTTGAACTCTAATTTCAACAGACAAGCAGACAGATGTGCAAACACAGGCTGAAACACATACACACCTCCTCTGATGTAGAGGGTGACTGGTTCTCCCTCGTTGAAGCCCACCAAGGCAGACACACTTACAGAGTATGACACGTCTGATATGAGGTCACTCAAATCAAGAGTTGTCTGGTTTCCAGGAAGAAGTCTGCTCACTCCTATCCCATCTGAAGAAAGGGTTTAACGCAATATAATACCACTGTGTCATTTGCTTTACTATGTACACTACCAGTCAAAAGTTTGGACACACCTTCCCAATCAATGTTTTTTCTTTATTTTCATTACTATTTACATTGTAGATTCTCACTAAAGGCATCAAAACTATGAATGAACTGTGTAAGGGTTATTTGACCAATAAGGAGAGTGATGGAGTGCTGCGCCAGATGGCCCGGCCTCCACAGTCACCCGACCAAATCGAGATGGTTAGGCATGAGATGGACCGCAGAGTGAAGGCAAAAGGGCCAACAAGTGCTCAGCATCTCTGGGAACTCCTTCAAGACTGTTGGAAAACCATTTCAGGTGACTACCTCATGAAGCTCATCGAGAGAATGCCAAGAGTGTGCAAAGCAGTGATCAAAGCAGTGGGTGGTTATTTTCAAGAATCTAAAATATAAAACATGTTTTGGGTTATTTTACACTTTTTGTTTACTACATAATTCCATATGTGTTCATTCATAGTGCCTTCAGTGAGAATCTACAATGTCAATAGTCATGATAAAGAATAAAACATTGAATGGGAAGGTGTGTGTCCAAACTTTTGACTGGTAGTGTATATATATACTGTATATATACAGTATATATCTTAAATACATTTTAGAAAGTATTCCTTCTTACTTTCTGTGTTGACGATGCGGATGTTGTATTGTGTGGCTCCTGTTACCCCGGTCCATCCCAGTCGCACAGTGCTGCCTAACGTCTCCAACACTCGCAGGTTAGTGACTCTTCCAACCAGCTGCTCCACTAAACATGACAGTCATATGATTAACAACTAACCTAACATTAAACACAACACTCCTACAATACACAACTTTGTATAAGACCAAATTTGAGCCTGTACAATACTCAAATATTGTCACGCACACTGCGTTACACGACCGGCACTAGGACCCGGGGGCGGTCGGTTGCGGTCCAGGGAGTATAAAGGGAGCCGATTCCTTGTGGCGAATCGTTCAGTCATTGGGTCAACTTGTTTGGTTCATCTCCTTGATTGAGTGTGTGTCTTACAGAACACGGTTTCTTGTGGGAAATCTTGCTCTTAGTGTAGAGATTTCTTATATCAACTCGCATGGCCATCCTACCTATTCGCGCTTCAATCCGCGTTTGGGTTAACCACCACGCTACACGGGCTAACAGTTAACTGTTAGCATTTCTGCCAAATCCTTATCAGATCACTGACAAATATGTCAAATAATTTTGATTAACTGTGACAAAATAAGACTGGGTGCTAATATAATTAGAATTAGTTTCCTTTCCTTTAAAAAATATTTCGAAATTTGCTGATTTATGCACTAATTAACCTAGAAGAAGCTGCATGCAAGCCCTAAAAATAACAGTTACAGTTACTTTCTAGTGGGACGGGCGGCATTGTGGCGCAGGGGTCAGCACTGCCGCTTCACAGCGAGAAGGTTCTGGGTTTGATCCCCGGGTCGGCCGTGGGGCCTCTCTGTGTGGAGTTTGTGTGCTCTCCCCGTGGTTGCGTGGGTTTTCTCCGGGTGCTCCATTTTTCCCCACAGTCCAAAAGCATGCACTATAG
The DNA here is from genome assembly GCA_032718565.1 of Distichodus sexfasciatus. Classification (NCBI taxonomy): domain Eukaryota; kingdom Metazoa; phylum Chordata; class Actinopteri; order Characiformes; family Distichodontidae; genus Distichodus; species Distichodus sexfasciatus. The sequence goes on from JAVGVS010000003.1 coordinate 8,849,958, forward strand.
ATTCATTGGCAAATCTCAACTGTGTGCTTGTGTGAGTGTGTGCGCCCTGTGGTGTGTTGGCGCCTGCTCAAGGTTGGTCCCCGTCTCGCGCCCATAGTTCCAGGACAGGCTCCAGTACACCCCATACCCCAAACACTAATAGGGATTGAGCGGTTCAGAAAATCAAATGAACTTTCTGTTGGTTGATACAAACTGAAGGGACTTACCTGTTGATTCAGTTGATATGAGTGTGGCTTCTTCTCTCCCATCATACAGTGTGTAGAGAGTTATGATGTAATCAGTACTGGGCTGCAGACCTCTTATCTCATAGCTTGCGGTGCCCTGTGAGAAAGTCTGCTTTTGAGCTCGGGCCCCTGTGGTTGAAGGATGAAACAACAAGACAGATATTGGTTTACTGTACAGTAGCAATTTACAAAGCCTAAACCTGTGACTGAAACAAAAACTCTTAATATGGAATTTATTTAGTGATATTACAACTTTGACTGAGGTAAACACAAAATCAGAAGATATTAAAAGCTGAATGACCTGACAAATATGAATAAGAATAAATAAATATTGTATTAAACCACTATAAGCAACAGGAATAATCTAATATAATAATGTGGAGTAAAGTAACAAAATTACAATTAAATCTAACATTTTTGTTCATAAAGCCACAGTATTTGCATTTTCTTTAAAATACTGTCAGAATGTCCATGTTCAAAGATGAAAATTCATTGTCTAAGTTAAATTTTATGCATTACATTTACTACAAAGCAAACAAACCCCTACCTACTAACTGACTAATCTACAGACCAAACTGATAAAATTCATGTTGCGTTTGTATGTGGTGTGTGTGACTCACTGTCTCCCTCTCTCCACCACTCCAAGCGGTATCCTCTGGCTGTCTTGATGAGGTTCCAGTTCAGTCTAAAGCTAGTAGGTCCTGTTGCGACAGCTCTTAAAACCTGCTGCTCTGAGCGCTCTAAAGTACAAACACAGTACAAATATTTTACTCTCTTTACATACAAATACCAACACACACATGTTCCAAACTGTGTGTGACTCAACAAAGGTTAATAATGGGATCTCTAGACGGTGAGTCAGCACTTGAATTAAAAGCAGTATGTCTCCATCTATGTATGTGTGTGCGTACGTGTGTGTACCTATCTTGAAACGTGCAGTTGCAGCAGCTCCTTCAATTTCTCCATTGTACAGAGCAATTACCGTCACAATGTACTCTGTGTCTGGCAACACATTGACTAGTCTGTGAGACTCACTATCACCCCTCACCTCTAAAGTCTCTACATCAGTTCCTAAGAGAAGACAGAGACACACAGACAGAGTAAAGAGATTAAACAGTTGTACCTTGACAAAAAAGGCAATAAATATAATTAGCATTTAATAAACACAGGTTTTTCAGTAACAGAACTTGGTGTTTTGAATAAATTCCTCTTCTTCTTAGGATGAACATGTATATATTTTTAAAGTGTAACATTTGTGAAAGGTAAATTACGACCAAACAAAAGCAATAATTAGCAAAGATTCAAGATTTTTTGTTTGTCATAAACAAAGATATACAATATACAATGTGTAACCCTAATTCTTTCTGAGACTGTGCAAAATAAAAGAGAAATAGGAAATTAACACTAGATTAAGATAGGAGCCTTACAAGAACTCAAATATAAATTATTAATATTAATATTGAAGAATAAAATATAGCAACAAATAATTTTGGGGAAAAATATGTTCCTAAATCAAGATTTATACCTCGTAGTATGTGCACATGTGCATACTAGGGTAAACTATATATCTAAAGTGCAATATCCCTTTTTGTTGTGATAAATGGTCACAACAATTGATTAGGCAAAGTAGTATGCATTTGGTAACTAAACAATGTGGCAAACCAGAAGGTTGCCAGATCTAGTCCCGGACTGGTAAAGGTACCACTGAGGTACTCATGAGCAAAGTACCATCCCCAAGCACTGCTCCCCTGGCGCTGCCAAAAAGCTGCACACTGCTCCTTCACGGATGTGGGTCAAATGCAGAGGTCACATTTCGTTGTGGTGCACTGTGTGCTGTGTTGTGTTGACAATGACAAATAATCAGCCACTTAATAATAAGCTGCAGTAAACAGGACACAATACAGCTCCAAATCTACTACTGAGGAAAACTCAAAGCATGTGAATAGATTCATTAAAGTCTAAGTCCAATTGAACTTCTCTGTGCATAAAACTTCACTGGTTGGCTGATGGAAAATCACAAACCACACTTTAATCTCTAAAGCTCAGCCTCAAAACTGTCTCAGTCAGTTTTGATTCCTGACCTTTGAATGGCCCCCACACAAGCCTGTATCCTCTGGCTCCACTCACTCCTCTCCAGCGCACTTCAACACTGCTGTTGGATGTGGTGATAACAGAGAGCTGTTGCACTCCCTCTAAACGCACTAAACACAGGACAAAAGCCATTCAAATATTAATGACAGAGATGGAAGTAACATACGAATACAATACAATACATGGTTAGCATCAAGAGCAGACATCACAGACAGATAAATGCATGATTAAAGTGTGTGTGGTTGTAGGTGTGTATACTAACATGTGCGAGCAGTGAGAGTAGCAGGAGTAGCAGTGGTACTGGCGATGAGAGGGTATAGATTGATGACATATTCTGTGTCAGCTTCCAGACCATCCAAGGTCAGCGATGTGGAATCCGCCCCAACTCTCTGCTCCCTCAGCAGGTTAGCTGGCTGACCTGCAAATCGATCATGGAACAGGGACGTGAATATTAGGAATATTTACTAGGAATGGGTACCAAAACAAAAAAAAACAAACAAAAATTACATTTTAAAAGAGTGGAGTATCGATAAGCTCTGACGTTGCATGTGGTACTGGAAAAATTAATAAACCTGCATGAAAGTATTTTTTCCCAGTTTAACTGACCACCTTAGTGACTAAGAAGTTATTCTCTCACATGCGCGCCATGCGTGATGCACAGGGAAACTCTCGCACGCTCGCCCACACACACACACACACACTTGTAACAGTTAGGGAGCTTGCCCTGTGATCAGAAGGTCGCCGGTTCGAATCCCAGGTCCGGAAAGGTATCAATAAGGTACTTATGAGCAAGGTACCGTCCCCAAGCACTGCTCCCCCGGTAAGAGTAACATTAACGTTAAAATCTTAACCATACCCACCCCTAGTATTCACAGACTTGTAAATAACAGATATCAAATATAACAAAAAATGTCTTTATAAATATAGACGAGGAGGCTGTCAGGAGGCTATAAATTATTGGTGCAGAATGGCTTTTTTCAGAAAAGTTCTCATTCTCATTACTACCAAATTCAACAAGGAATCTCTAATTTTATCATACAATTCCAGCTAATGCTGGAACCAAAAAAGGTTAACATCTGTTGCTTGTGATAAATGTTTCAGCAATTTCCCGGTGAGACGTTCAAGATCAAAGCAGGTCAGGGCGGGATGAAACTTTGCGGGAGTGGGCATGAAAAATGGGTCCCGTCCCACACCTCCTCCACTCAAAACAACAGTGTTTATGTACTCATATATCTGAGTGAAATATTCCACCCTAAATGATACACCATTACATTCACAGCCATATGACCACCCCCGCCCCCCTTTCCCGAGTGTCAGACAGCTGAACAGGTTGAGACATTTTCATCTGTCTCTTAAACCTTCTGACCCGAATAAATACAGAGACACGCCTAATGTAAGCCATTTCAATCTGCCAACTCAAACAGTACTTAAAGGAACCCCACCAGAGATGCCCAATACGCCTCAGCATCGCTATTAAACACTGAATAAAGATGATCTCTGCTTTGAAGAGTCTATAGAAATGGCTTCCTGGGCACTTCAATGGACCTGACTTCCTTTATGAAACACAGAAGGTCTCATTATGTCTGCCCTCTTTATTATAGAGAGATTCAATTACGCTTCTCAACTGTGTATTACACACTACTTATTGACACACGCACTTCTTTCTGACTTCCGTGAGTATGAGTATATGTTTGTGTGTTTCCTCAAAAATATAATAATGGCACTGTCCTGGGCATAAACAAAAATTCTTTAATGAGTGTTGTCTCCTAAGCAGTGTTCTCACCAAACTGATTGATGAGTTCAACAAATGCTGTCATGTCTGTGTTTATGCTGATGTGTATTTATGTTCTTTTTCTTTCACTTTTTAAAGGTGTTGGGACAACACATAAAAGCCCCTCTGATGGCAGACGGAAAGCCTGAGGCCAGAAATAAACGATTTCCCTTATTTTGTTTTCATATAGTCCAACATAGACATTAATCTACAGCAGCCTCTTAAACCTGTCATCAGGCATTTCACACTATGTTACGCAAGGTTCTCTTTCCTCTCAAGTGTCCTCTGCTTGTTACCTTCTGGTAACTTTTACTCATTTACCAACCTTTCATTTATGTATTAAGTCACACTCTCTACCTTCTTTTTCATTTTTAAGTATCTCAGGTGGGGTTTCCCCTCCCTTTCCATCTCTTATATTTAGAGTAATTACAGGATCTACCTGTAACATAAAAGAGCTGCTGGTGAATGGAAACTTAAGATGTGTGCGCCTGTGTTCTCGCATTTAGCTATTTGTGAGGATCTGAATAGGTTTTTGTCATAGTCAGGCACCTTGTACAAATTTGTATTAGAACTAAAATTAAAATTAGATCGCTATGTTTTTCATTATTAGAGTATGTGCAATTCAAAGTCTGAGCTTGGAAAATTGGTCCACATAAGTAGTTAAATACATGTGTACCATATATTTTATCCATGTCCCTATGTAGATATGAAAAATAAACTGTGTTCCTCACCTCTAGGGCCGTAGGTAATCCTGTAGCCTTGTACAGGGCTGGAAGGAGCATCCCATGCCAGAGCCAATGTAAAGAAGCCAGCCTCCGCCAAACGCAGTGAGGTCACACCCGAAACGGACCCTGAGCGGGTGTGGTGAGACGGAGAATGAGAGAGCAGCGTTTATGTCATTATGATCCTTGTGTTTATGCCATGCTGTTTCATGTATGAACTCGTGTGCAGTTCCTTCATTGGTTTTTCAAACAAAACTCAAAACCCACAACGCACAGGTTTGTTACACGTTTTCAAAACCAAAATGAAAGTATTAATAAGTCATTTTCTGATTTCTCATTTTGCACTCTTATGAAAAAGGGAAAAATGCAGAAAATGCATATTCATATTCCATTTTGTTGTTTTATACAATATACATATGTGGTGTAACCTGGAAGAATACTGGTTTAAAAAGAGAGTGTGTGTGTATATATATATAAATGATGTTGCTTTTGAAAAATATTGGAAAAAAACACTTTTTGGGGGTTTGATTTTTGGTGTTACATAAAAAAAACTACTGATACATAAACTGTACATATAAGTGAGTATGTGCTCTGTCTTTTAGTTACAGATTGTGTGCATTTTGACTCACTGGTTCGGGCCTTGGCAGATGTAGCCTCTCCCACACTGTTGGGGTACTGGGCAATAACAGAGACCAGGTAGTCTGTGCCAGAGCGAAGTTCTCGTGCAACAAATATCTGCTGAGAGGCTGGCACTGTCTCCTGAATGTCAAGAGCAAAAGGTCACAGCAGATGAGAAAAACACTGTTTAACTTGCAGGGACATATATACAGTTAATCAGTAATCTGGAAATGAAAAGTCTCCTTAAAGTTGGTTAAAGTTTATTTTTAATAGCATTTGATCGCTTCAGTTGTAACATTATGATATCGGCAGATCTTGGATCGCTGTCTGAGAAATCTAAATAATAATGTATTATGATTAATTTTGTGCTTTACACCCCTAACACTTGAGCACAATTTCCCCAACAGCAACAAAGCTTACCTGTCGAAGTTCTGCTGTGATTGGCTGTCCCAAACCAGAAAGTGGCGTGTATTGAACCACATAACCACTTACTGGGCCCCCTGCCGCTGTCCACCGAAATCTAATGGAGTCTATGGTCTCGTCTGAAAACTGCAAGTCGGATGGTCTACTGTAGCCTCCTTATTAAAATAAACAGCAGACAAAAGTGTGAAGTGTAAAATGCAGAAACACAGCGCTATCTATTAAAAGATGAGTGTTTCTGTAGTAGAAATGCAAGTACCACTGCTTAAATAGGACCCTCCAGATGATGCACATACTCGTGGGGACACTTGGGACAAAAGAGAGCCAAGACCCCTAAAGTTTCCAGTATAGGAGGTGAATTCACTGGGAGGAGTCGACGCAATTAGGTTCAGTTCATTCTTATCTGCACTCTTTATACCTGAAGAGAAGGCAAAAAGTATAAACAATCATTTATAATGAGTGAAACAATATCACCATAGCATATACTGAGAAAAATAGTCAATTACTCACCCACTGCAAATAACGTCACTCCTAGATTACGCAATTTCTGAGCAGGGTCCAGGACACTGTCCTGAGATTTTCCATCAGTGATGAGAATAGTAATCTAGAAGTATGGGAAAGAGACAAGGTAACAAACACAGAGTAACCATTTTGTGAATTATATGTAATGTATAATGTATTCACAAATGTCAGAATGGTAGAAGACCATTGTTCACAAATTGTTAGCATAAATTGTTTTTGTTCTTTAAACCTTGCATGCATGTACATTATGAGCTAAACAAATACTACAGTGATGAAGGATGTACGATATGGGTTGGATGTATTACTATAAAAGCAACAGCAAACAGTGTGTTTATTAATGTTATCTGATCTAATCATAATTCTGACAGATGTGGAAATCCTTTCTGGCAAAACCTGCTTCTAAAAGCAGAAATTTGCAATTACCACAGAATCTAATGAAATTTCTTACAATGTTTACCAAAAATAGAATACATTCTTTCTTTACATGTCTGGTCTTCCAATGCATATCAGTACACCCGATATTACGGTTTAATGTGATGACAGCCACACAGCCCATTAGGCATGTTTAATTAAGGTAATGGAATATTTATGTGTTCTGCAGAAGAAATGCAAAGTAGCCTGAACCTTTTTAAACTCTTGCATACTGTATTTTCATAGGACATGCCTCCAATTCACATTCTCTGGATGGATGAATTGCAGAAAAATATACTGCAAAATTTTTGCCTCCATCATTTTCTTATTCTACTTTGTCTCATCAGTTCTGTCTTTTTAAGATACTTTTGAAGTAAGATACTTTTGCACGTGAAGACAATATATTTTACTCGCAAATTTTCCACTGTACGCTTAGAATTTTGGCTCAAAAACAGCGACCTAACTCTGACATTTCTAGCACAGCGCCAAGTCAAGTGAGCATGAAAGCAAAGTGGAGCGACGGCAGAGCATTTTGAGCGTAGCGCACAACATTTTAAGAAAAAGTCACTTAGTGAAAGTAAAATAGAACACGTGTGGCACTCCATGTGCACTACCTAGTGTGTAGAGAGCGGTTAAGCTACAACCCCGGCTATTTCCTGAGATGCATACTACCGCATAGAAAAGTAGGATATAGCGCCTTACCTACCATACCATGAGGTGTGGCAGTAAGCGGCTCGAGACACTGTCCATGTGCGAGCTTACATTAACTAAGTGAGGCAAACACACAATTTAGTTAGTTTTTTTTTTTTTAATCGCACATCTTGGAGTTGAGTGCGGAAAGTCAAAAATATTTAGCTCGTGAACGTTCCACTGCGTGCTCACAATTTTGGTACAAAATAACGCCATATATTTTAAGACGGCGCGGGTCGTATAAAACCCCACATCGGACATTCGACGTGCCTGGCATAAGCGCTACCTTTCCAACGTACAGTAAATGCGTCTTCAGACATCAGCTGGAAATATCAGGCAAATCTAAGCATTGTAATAAAAGAGGTAATAAATGCATTTGTAATCTCACTTAAAGTAAAGTGTGTCAAAGTAACACAGTCTTTTCAACTCAGTTGTAGTTGTTTCTGTTACTTTCATCCACTACTCTGATGACTTGAGGGCTGAAGAAAGTAATTCATTTGCCCTTGATATGGAAGTGCATTGTTTTATTTTGTGAATGCACAGTGCATGATTTAAGCATCATACTTTTTCACGTACATGTGTGATCCCGGGCCTCATTAGGTGAGCCAGACAGAGTGACTGTATTCCAACGATTTTCAAATAAAAGTTTTTTTTTTTAAAGGCCTGTCAGCTTACCTTGGGCACGTCTCTGATGGTAGAGGGGTTGAAGAAGTTATCTGCTACGTACTTGAGGCCTGCTCCAGTTCGGGTGTTTCCTCCTTTATAGTTGAGGTTCTCAATGGCGCTCAGCAACTCTGTGCCATTCAGATATGTAGTGAAGGTAAACTCCACCCTGAGGACGGCAAGATACGTGTTAATAAACCTAAAAATAAGGCACTTAACATCCATGATGGCATTCACTCAATGACAAGACCCCAACTGAATTTCAACCATTAAGCATTCAATAAGCCTTAACAATTTTCAAACGCGCACACCTTGCTGTGTCACTGTACTGTATAGCTCCAAAGCGGATGCCAGATGGTCCTACTGCCCAAGCAAAGGGTCTGACAATCCCTGCCATGAAGTTCTTCACCAAAATAAAGTTGGAACGTCCAATACTAGATGAGCCGTCCACCAGGAACACGATATCCGCCGCACCAACGTTATTACATTGCCCTGCACGTGTGATAAAAATCAATCAATATTAAGATGATACAACACAAAACAGATCAATGCATCCTAGAACAAATTGTATTAATTTCAGTAAAAAAAGGTTTTAAAAAAATATATATAAGAACTGATGGGAATATACAAAAGGTTGAAGAAGAGCTTTGCAGCTTTGCATTTCATTACCTTGAGCTCTAGATGTGTGTGGGAGAGACAGCAACACAACAACCATCAAAGCCCAGTGCCACATCTTCATTGTCTATATTCAAAACACAGTACACATACACACAAAACATAACAGACATCAAATAGTCATCTCAACCCAAGAAAGGTAGTTATCTACTTTGAACTTGCTGATTTGGCAGCAGTGAGACATGAATCCTTCCGGTAATAATAAATTGCTGCTATCCTGACATGAGAAGAGAACAAAGGTGAGGTCATAGCAGATGTTACCAGACCCGAGAAAAGGTGAAAAGATAAGCTAAGCTTCTCTACTGGTCAAGAACATAAGTTTTGGGGTCATTCTACAGAGATCCTAAAAAATAATTCTTTGTTTGGGCAATTTTATACAAAATTACACTCTGTCTACACCACCAGGCGATAACATAAACAAACATTATCCAGAATATGTAACAATGGAAAAATGGAAAAGGAACAAAAGAAAATTGCATCAATACCATCAATGAAAGACTTTTTTATATTTCACTAGATTGCTTTACAATATTAGTTACCAAAGCTTTACAATGTGTGCAGTGCAAGAACAACTTTAGTTTAATCTTAATCTTACACTGGAATGTTAAGACATGAGTGAGGCTGTGTGTGAGAGAGGCTGATGCGGAAAATATTGATGACTCTAATTTTACATTGCACATAGTAAAAAAAATGTGGATATAGAAGATCTCGATCTAATCAACAGGTGTGACTGTGCTACTGTCACTTTTATGAACCATCATGATTCTGTTTCATGTGAGACAATGGTCTGTTCTTCCACAGTGTGCAGTTAAAGTTACTCTAAAGAAAAGAGAAAAAAACAAAAGAAAAAAAGGGAACAAAAATCAAACAAACAAACAAAAACCAATAGACAAACAAAACAAGATGTTACAAGCAAAAACAAACAACAAAAGGTAAATAAATGAATAAGGAGGAGAGGGACAAATAACAGAGAGCTAAACAAATTGACAGACAAACAATACAGGACAGGACTATGTATATCTGTTTCATGTGAGACAATGGTCTGTTCTTCCACAGTGTGCAGTTAAAGTTACTCTCTCACACACCACACACATGCACGCTTAATAAAATTGTTCTAAGACATAAATCAGAAAAATATAACGTGCAACTGTGATAATTATTATTGCAGTGTCTTTATTGCCTGGAAAAAATACTCAGCGTTTTTGATGTTTGCCTCCTTTTATACAGAAGCTCCTAATTAGTCTGAAATGCTTGTTTTGGTTTTATGGAGTTTATGGATTTGTGGCCATTTGGAGTTTTTTAAGTAACCCAAACCAAAACCAAGAAATATTCAGACTTTTGTCTGCCATAAGCAAAATCCATTCAGCCTCATGAAAACACATCCAACAAAATAAAAACACACATATCTAGACACACATGTATTTAATCTCACCTTTTAGTCGATACACAAGAACTTGTGTACTTTGTGCGCACAACAAATTTTAAATATCACAGTATAACAGTAAAATATCATGTTCATTCAACAAATTCATCAAGACACCTATACATGATTAGTGGCTCAAATTAATGCCTGCTTTCAATAACTCACAACATCAAATTACTGTTTGTTTTTTTTCCTTCCACTTCCTTTAATCACCTTTCCCTTTCTCTGTCTCCTGTACTTTCTCCTATATTAAGGCCTTTAGGTCTTAACAGTAATGACACATTATATATATGTGGGAGCTGTAATAATCACCCTACTTAAAAAGATCCTGATATTTGATGTCTACATGATGAAGCTCCACCTTTCCCTCTCTTGGTCTTCCACATTCCGTGTGTCTCTCTCACACCTGCGGTTTCAGCAGGATTTGCTGAGGGCTGCGTCACAACACACCTGAAGTCAGGAACTCATCACTGTAGAGACCAACATCTCCCATTCCGGCATGACATGACAGGCAGTACTAAGTACTTAATGTAGGATCTCTTTTGCAGATCCACGATCACATTTCATCTCCGAGCCTTAAGGAAGAATCTATCAGTTCTTGAAACTCACCAAAAACAATAAAACAAATGGGAGCAACTGTAAAAACACTGAAAATCTAGTTTGCAGTCTTTATTGACAAGATTCTTTAAAAAGTACCTTTGACATTTCTTGCAGGTTTATTATTGTGTACCGTGATTTGTTTGAATAGCTCAGAAATGCCAGGCAGGTCAGTAAAAGAGAGATTAGGAAAACAAGTAAGAGACAAATCACAGAGGAGGGCTAAGAAAAATATTATATAGGTAGTTCTGTAGGAAGGAGATAGGACAAAAAAAACACAGTATGAAAGCTGGGAGTTTAATGCTTAGAGAGTTGTGTCTGTGTGATTGGAGGGTCACTAATTCAAATCTCAAACCAATGAAATGACCACTGAGATACCCGTAAGCAGGGTGTCATCCTCAAGCACTGGTGCCCATGTCAGCTGCCTGATGCTCTTAGATTGGTTTAATTTCATTAGGGCACACTCTGTGTTGTGTTCACAATGACCAATAATCCTTCACTCACAGTAACCATCTGTCAATAGTTTGTTCCAGCATTGACATTTCTTTGACTAATTTTCTTTCTCTAACTGCCTTACTTAACAGAAATTAGTTTTGTCAGAATCACACACCCTTTTAGACAATGTACATTCATTGTTAGAGGATCATAAGAAATTTGAGAAATGACCATAATCTTACAAATAACTGTCATGCTTGTTACTTGTTTGCAAATCCTAAGCCACAAATGACTGCCTAAAGGTTGGGCTGTGTCAGTCCTTTGATGGTGTCGTTTTCTTTGTCTGCATGTTTTCAGAGGTTTCCTTTCAGATTCTGTAAGTTTTGGCACAGTAAAACTGTGGCTTCAATAAGCGGCTTATTTGCCATGTCACCATATTTGGGGGGAACATAGGTGGCTCATAAACAGTTCCTTTGTTTTATGAACTTTCTTAGTCGATGCAAACAGGTTTAATTACATAGCACTTTATCACACAACAAAAATGTAAAATAAGACATATTGTAGTACAATATGGGCTCTCATCGCATATGCTCCTTTCAAGTTTTTCATTTTCAAAAAAGAATAACCAACTGTTGCATGCTATGGGAAACAGAGGTAATGCCGCTGCATGCTTCTTGTCATACCGTCGATGGATTCAATATAAGCCTTAATGCTCTGCCAGGTTGTTTGCTATTGTTTAGTTCTGAATAATATACAAACAATTGATTCTGAAGCACTTGATGTGTTAGATTTGTTTCAAGATTACTTTCTAGATGGTCTACCAATTACAGTTACTCTGAGCCTCAACAATGTAAGTCTCAGACTCTAAAACTTTTAGCATCTACTCTTGTCCCTTTTATATCTTCTTGTTTCTGAATCAATCATGTCTAAGAAGATATAATAGGGACACGAAACAACTAAGCAGACAGGTATCCATTAACAACAGAAAGTACAGATTACACAGTGACTATCTGTTATTGTGAACACACCTCAGCACAGCATACAGTGTATTAATCAACTAGATTGGGATTTTAAACAGTGATCCTCCAATCTCAGGAACAACTCTGTAACCATCCTACAGTGATTATTTCCTACAGAATATACTCCCTACGTAGCTTATAATTAACATACAGAAATATGGATAATAACAGACATATTGGGGTAAGAAGAAAACAAGAGAAAGTAACAAATTATGTGAGGTATTTCTTAATATGCTTAAACTATTTTGTAAAATCAAAAAATGCTGATCAGTTGGAACCCGGTTTACAATGTTTCTTACAAGCTGGGCAAAACTGAGGGAAGTCCAGAGAGACCAAAAACAGAAAGTGGGTGAAAAAGAAGGTGAAGCATTAGCTCAAGAGAACATGTCAAAGGAAATTAGGCCACGTGGGGAAAGGCAGGGGCAGGGGGAGTTGAGACATGGCTGTTACTAAAGCTAACTACAATATTTTTTCACTCCTTATTTGGTATACATTTGTTTTAATGGGTTATATGTTAAAACAAATATATTAATATAATTTGTATCACCATTTTAGTATTTTAAAGAGTAATCATGGCAGTGAGCCGCTTGTACTATTTATATTGAATATATCCCTTTGCCACTGCAGTCATACAAAAACGTATGAAGTGTTTAAATATTAGTCTACATATATTTTAGAAATCAATTTAATGTCTGTCAGTAGGAATGGGTAGTATTGCAAAACGTGTCACCACCAGTCTTCAAGAGACTTTTATGACATATAATACATTCATATCCTGTGTAAGCATCAGTTCCTGTCCCAAAGGTTTGGGATACAGACAGGATTCCATCCCACCTAGTGAGTCACATCATTTTCAGAGTTTACAAGCCAGGTGTAGATCATAAGCGATTCAAAACGTGATAAGTATCAGATTCCCAGGACCACTGTTTCCTTTATTTTTACTATGGCTTGCTATTTATTTATTGAACAGCCATGAATCAGACAGTTAAAAGAAATTAACACTCTCACCACTTATAGAATTACATACTTATCATTCAGATAACATAAAACTGAACAAAAACATTTTACAACACACACGTTTTAAATCAAGGACTGGAGCTTAAAGACAACCTAAACACCAGCACCAGTAATAACAAAACAAAAGAGCAAAAGAGAACACGGAAAAACATACTTAATTCTAAAATAAGCCACAACAAAACTCTGTCTGCCCTCAAGAAGCCAAAGGCCCAAAGCGAAACGGTCTATTAAAAACAGCAAGACTTAGAACAGATAATTCACAACAGCTCACAGAGAGAGGGGAGGGGGGGCACTTCCTTCCTTGTAGGAGTAGATCTGCAGTACATATTTCGGATGAATGAATGAGTGCGAAAGCAAGTGAGTGAAGGAATGAGAAAAGAGCATTCCCTGCAACAAATCAGAATAAAACAAAAGCATAGAATCTAGAGTTGAAAATACATCACTCAGAAAATAGAGTCAGAAAGGCTGACAAGCAGTTGCTCTCTGTAAACACAGTTAATGCCAACAAAGAATATTTTGTTTTTGTGACTTTTATCAAGCTTGACACCTATTTAATTATTTTTATCATATTTCAGTACATTGTCAGTGCTCCCTGTTTACCCACAAACTATTTTGAGCACTCCTTGTTACAAAAACATCTGTCATGATACAAAGTGTAAAAAAAATCTCTGTAGAAGGTCTTGGACTGGTTAGTTTGGAGCAGATTTGTGTTTTATTTCTGTGCTTACACATACCCAAGTGCTCCAACTTTAATATAAAATTCCTCAGGGTCCAAAACAAATGCACCAAATGTCATGGATGCAATAAACACAGAAAGTGAATGATTATTTGTCACTGTGAACACAGCACAGCACACAGTGCACCACAGCAAAATTTGACCTCTGCATTTAACCCATCCATGAAGGAGCAGCGGGCAGCTAACAAGCACCCAGGGAGCAGTGCTTGGAGATGGTATCTTGCTCATGAGTACCTCAGTGGTAACTTTACCGGTCCTGGATTCGAACCTGCGATCTTCTACCGTTACGCCACCAACTGCCGCAATTTCTTACCAACCAAGTTTTAGGCTATTAGTGCAAAATTGGCTCTTCATAAGCACCAAATCCAAAATGCAGTCTCGATACTCCTTGATTGCGTCAATATTCCTAAGCATTGTGCCTGAGGAATGATTGTCATAAATTCGGGAGAGAAACAAAACCACACACCCACTGTAAAAATCTGTTCTTTCAGCCCTGAATTCTCAGCAGGCTTCCAATGGGACACAGCCTCTGAAGTTCTGCCTATTAAAGTGTAAAATATCCAAAGTGACGAATCACATGGTTCAGCTGAGGTCATGCTCTGTCCATGGTACAGGACGTGGGAAATCAGTAAAGCTGTAATTTACAAGATTCAATACAGACAACGTACATCATCCAAAATTGGATTATATCAATTCCCAACCAGACTGAAATGTATATCACAACAGTGAACACACTGAAAAGGGAAGAAAGATGCACCTCAACAGTTGTGTGTAGGCAGGTTTTCAGGTGGTGGCAAGGACCTTGGAATATACAATTATAATAACATCAGCGCTCAATCCATTTCCTAATTGCAGCCTTCCAGGAGCAACTTGGGGCTAAGTGTCTTGCTCAGGGGCCCAATGGTGGTAGTTCTGGATTTGAATATATGACCTGTTGATTTGTACGCCAAACTCCTACCACTAGGCTACACTTTATTCCGTAAATGAAACGAGTCTATTTTTGTGGCTTTTTATGTTCGTTAGGACTAGTCCTCATATGGAATATGTACTTAGACAGACTAGCTGCATATTTAAAAAAAAAAATAATAATAAAAGCGTTAAATGACTTTTGTTATTCTTAAGATTAAGAAGCAGAGGGTTATTGGGATCCAGTAATTATTGGTGTCAATGTTAGTATCACAAAAATTGCAAGATGCTGCTCCTGTGTGTGTGTGTGTGCGTGCGCGTGTGTTTTGTTTATGAATAATACACTTACTACATGTTTAACAGATTTTTACAGAGAGTCTCCCGTTGCGTGGCGCCTTGAAGAGGTGCTCAGAATTTGTCATGACTTTGCATTGAAAACTGTGCACATATATCTATATAATTCATTTGTGATTTTTCACTACATCAAAAATCATACATTTGCTAAAGCTGCTGAAAAATAGAGAAGCGTGAGAAAGACGTTGCCTAACATCTTCCGCAGCATTCCTGCGCAGATTCCCAAATTACTCCCATAAATATTCCGCCTTGTTAACTCCAGCTTGTCGCCTCGCCACTATTCTGTCACAAACGCATCTTTAAGAGAGAACTTACCGGTGCAAGGGAAACACCAGGGCCGATTCCAGGTGGGTAAAAGTCTCAACTCGCCCGTCGCATATTCCACACCGTTTGCGCTTCACACCTTCATCACAGACTTTCTTTCAAACGATTATTAGCGTTTGAGCCGTTCGCGAGCCCATCAGCATCCGTCACGTTTAAAACCGTTTGCATAAAAACTAATGTATTTCAGAGGCGCTGTTACTTGCTGTAGGAACGGTCGGGGTTGCAGCAATGCAGTTGAGACTTGTCGAGGTGCCTGCAGCTAAGTCTTTCTCTTGACATACCGTTTTTTTCTCCCTTGAGGATCACTTTTCTACGGAGTCTGGCAAAGGCGAGCCCAACTCAACGCGCGAGCTGCCCGCCTGCAGACGCTGCAACCAATCAAATCGCACGGTTAGATTCGCGCGCTGCTCGGCGGCCTTCTCAGGTAAATCTCAGGTTACTTACGTTTGACTCGTTATATGTTAATCACAGACACACTAAGAAATCTCACGGATGGTGTTGGGAATCCAATGGAAGCTTAAATCTAAGTTGGGCCAACAATCAAGACCCTTAACCCCATGTTCATTCATTCATTCATTCATTCATTCATTCATTCATTCATTCATTCATTCATTCAATCATTCATTATCTGAATCGCCTAATCTCAACTGGGGTCACGGTGGGGCCGGTGTTCTTATCCCGGGAAACAATCCTGGGTGGGCTAACCCCATGTTACTCTAGGAAAACGGTTATTGTAATGAAAATACAATGATTCGCTGTGAATTACTAAAATAAGCCTATTGAGAGGGTATCCTCATACAAGTATTTGTGCATATGGATAGATGATAAGTTTTCATTTGACGTACGTAACGTAACCAATTTAGTCAAGAAGCTGAAAGTGAAAATTGTTTTTTATTTTAGAAATAAATCATGCTTTATTTGCAATGGTAAGAAAAGACTGGTGTAAGCTACCTTTCTGCCTGTAATTGACAGGTGATATATTGTTTATGCATGCATCTCTTCTGCAAAGTCTTACTCATCATTGTACTCTTTATGACTGGGTGGGATGGATATCATTGAAGACTCATAGAAGACAACATGGATATGTTTTTATTTATAAAGAGATTTTGGGTAAACTTCCACAATAGTAAATTACTTTGTCTACGTTTTCGTAGTTACCAATTACACTCTTCTAAGATGTTTCTTTCTATTGTATCCCTGGTGTATAAATAATATGATGAAAGAGACTTGTAGTTGTTTTCCTTAAAAAATAAATGTGCTTTTAAATGGTTCAATTAGAATTTGCATATATTACATATACTGTGTGCAACAAGTGCCTGATCTTGTATGGCTGCTGTCTTGGCCAGGTGTCTCTTGTAAAAGAGATTTTATCTCAATTAGACCTACTGGTAAAATAAATGTAAAAAAATAAATAAATAAATAAAATCTTGCTAGTAAATTTGCCATTTGTTATACATGGGTTATGTTACTTCATTGGCATTACATGATAACTCCTCACAACTAGAACTAGAAAATTTACTGGATTTAAACAAGGCTTAAACGCTGGCACAATAAATAATAACACATACAACAAAGAATACAGACTCCAACAGCAGGTTTTAGGCTTCAAATATGCATGATAATAAAGGTTTGATGACTATGCTTTCACTTTGTTATTGTGTGGTGACGACAGAATAAGGACAGGGATAATATGTCGTGATTAGGTGCCACTGCTTTGTGAATCTCAAGGGATTAATGTATAGAAAGATGCAGTCTCACAAGTCCTCAGAAAATGCTGTAACAAAATGTAAATGATCAGCAAATATAAATTAGAATGGAACTCTACCAAAATATGACTTAATACAAATAAATATTTAGTACATACTATGCTTCGGTTTGTTTGGGGGAAATGTAATATGAACTAATGTTATAAAGTAGATTACATATACTGACCTAAATATACATTTCATAGTTGGATTAGTTAACTAGGCAACAATGATACTTTCCAGTAAATTTTGAAAATCAACCCCACCTTTCTCGCTTTTTAAACTGATTTTAACTGTACACATTTGCACCACACCCAGGCGTCTTTCCACACTCTTCTGGAATCCAAGCCTAGAGGGCATCTCTCTCAAACTTAAGTGCCCGCATCACCTGCTCTCTCTCTCTCTCTCTCTCTCTCTCTCTCTCTCTCTCTCTCTATCTCAATCACACACACACACACTGCACTGACCTTTGTTTTACCGATCTTCAGCAATTGTTTTATTGCTCTCGTAATGATCTACTTATACCACTGAAAAGTTGTCCTGTAAGCCATAAAGCCTTCTTAGTTTCTAATAAAGACAGTAATATGCTGATAATGTAAATAGATATTTTTATATAGACAGTTCTCTCACAATTGAATAGTTTCATATGTGAGATGTTTAATGCATTTGAAATCTTATTCAAGTTCAAGAACTTTTAAATCAAGGAATTATTTTGAAGATAAGAACTAAATTAGTTCCTATAATTTTATAACACCTCTTAATACAATTCAGTGTGTGTGTTAAGTATACCATGTATATTATTATTCATTATTTAAATAATGAGGTCTTAGGACTAGTGGAAGCCTGTCTGTCTGAGTTGAAATTTGATTAGAGGGCTTTGTATACTGTAAAAGAGGAGTTATGTCCACACGAGATTGTAAACATTCCTGCATTGAACTGTAGGGCACATGTTGCTGCGGCAGGAGGTTTTACACACATGTGCATACATAAATGACCACATTCTCTCTTTCTCATTCACATATAGTGTTCACATATAGTGTATTTCATGGCATTTAAGCAGATTGTGGTAAGACAATTTTCAGTTTTTTGTGTCCTGCTCAGAGTTCGGGATTAATAAATCACAGCCCCAAAATAATAACTAATGCTTTTATGTCATTTATTCCAGCATATGGATAGTGTTTGAGATTCTGGAAATGTTTAAAGAGTGACTCCACTCCTCTACTCTGAGAATCAGTCTGTATGTCCAATATACTTTAGTAGATGCTCTTATACAGCATAACCTCCATTTCCTTATTACAGGGACAGTCTCCTGGTCTTGCTCAGGGACCCAGTGAGTGCTGGAGGTACAATTTAAAACCAGAACCTCTCTTACTTTGTATCACTCAACAGTTTCCATTCATCAGTCCAGTTGTAAAACCTTTTTTCTGATGTGTTGTAGTGGACATTGACAATTAGAAACACCACCACTCGGACAAGAACACTCTCGGATACACTCTCCGATACTCTCTCCGGTGGTTTTTCAACTTATATGTATATATAATATATATATATATATATATATATACTATATATATATATATATATATATCAAAAGACTAAACTAAAACTGAAATTACACTCTTAAATGAAGCTCTCAAACTATAACAAGAAAAGTATCCATATAAACCTTAGAATTTGGGGCAATAAATTATATTAAGTATAAAATATTTAAAATGTCTTACATTTCCTCAAATTAACCCTCTCTTTCTCAGGTCACTTACTGTCATCCGTCACTTGGACAAGCAGGTATTCAGTGGGTGTGGTTAGAGCTCAAGGGCTTATTTTTAAAGTTTTTTATTTTCTTTTCTTTTCACCCACCTTTTACTCTGCAGACTTTTGTCGTGTCTTGCCTTCAACTTTTGAGGGTTCAGTGGCCTTGCTTTCCAACTTTTTCGAAACAACCATGCATTCCAGAGGTTAATTCCGAAATAGAGCTGTTAGCTCATCTCAGAGTTTTGGGTGAGGAAAAGAAAAGCGCAGACAGGCAGAGGACAGATTAAGGCTGCAGGAATCCTCATCTCAGTCAGCGCAGACATTGATGGACACGGATCTGCTTAGAGTGAACAGGCAACATCCACTCATCACGCATGTTTTCTCTCTCTCTCTTTCTCTTTCTGTCATGCAAACGCACATATGCACACACTAGTTGTGTAAACTCTTGTCAGAGTGAAAGTGAGAACAATGTGAGAACAAGGGTTTAAAGAGTCATCTTTCAATGCTGTCAGCATTGATAAGGGAGGGAGGGAAAGGGAGAGATCTGGAATAAAGGTAATTCCAAATGGAAAAAAATGTTTTTGCACTAATGTTCTCAAATACTGTTTAATTATTTAAACAACTGTTTATATAGAAGCATGTAGATATACTTGTTACTGTAAATTTGTTGACTACTGATTCAAATTTGTGAATTAAAAAGCAAATCAGTCTATAATTTGAATCAATTTAACTGAATGCTGATCTGTCATTGTGAACACACCGCAGCACAGCACACAGTGCCACAACGAAATGTGACCTCTGCATTTGACCTATTCGTGAAGCAGCAGTGGACACATTAATGTTTATTGAACAAACACACAGAATATAAAAGTTAGAGAACTGTAATCAAATGAGAACAGTGCATATTTGTAGGTAACAGTTCTAATCATTACATCCAATAGCTACTTTTCTGTCCATGCAAATTAATTTGTTTGTCACATTTGTATAGTCTCGCTCTCTCTCTTTCAAATGTGCACATACACACAATCACACGTGTACAAATGTGAAATGTCACAAACAGGCAGCACGTTAACAGACCCACAGCAAATTTTAGTAATCAGTAATTAGTAAATTTTTTATTGATTCAGGTTAAAAATAAATCATAAATGAAGAGCAGGATGAGCAAGTAAATAAACAGTGTAATATTCTAGTTTTCATTTTCATCGTTGCCATATTGAGATACAGGAAAAATCACAGACGCTTAGTCCTTGAAATGGATTACTGTGTACCAGACTAAACCACAGACATTCTTCAGAGATGTGTCTTTCTCTCTCTCACGCATGCACTCCCAAGCCTAATTAGTACAGCTCAAATGAAAGGGTGAATAAGTATCATTACTAATTCAGATTACTGTCATCAACAACTTCTTTTTCTTATCCTGGGCCAGCTTTATTGGAGATGAGTGATGAAGAAAGCTACCATCTGGTAGCAGTCCTGGAGTCACTTACGCCCTATTAAAGTGTGTGGGCACATGTGCGTGTGTGTGTGTATGAGACATGCAAGACAAAGATCCACTAAGTTCCCTTCACTGCTACAGGGTGAATTCAGTACATACTGCTTTAAAGCAACTGCACTATAAATTCTACTAGTGTGCTATAACACACTAATAATGGATTGTAGTTTAAACTGTTGTATTTTTAATGTTAATAAAGTAGCTTTAACAGTAAAATTACAGTTGCTTTTTTTCATTGAATCGTATTGCAGTTCCATCATTATTAGTTCATGTTTGAAAACAGGTGAGGATGTTTGCTCCCCAGCTACAGTAAGAATGGTTTTGTGTGTCATATTCATACCTCAAGGGTGTGACTGCAGAATACATTCGGCTCTTTCACATCTTTGGACTAATCCTAACTAAATCAGAATAATAAGTACCCTGGGACTAAATAAGATTTTTTGAAGTAATTTTCTTTAAAGCACTGTCTTATTACATAGCCTCTCACATTATTCTCCATTTTATGTATGTAATGGTGGAGCTGGGCACAGAATGCAAAAGGAATCAGAAAACAAGGATCAATACAGTAATACAGAAATACAAATTGCATACAAACATACACCACAGAATTGCACTTAATTATAATACATTGGTCTGTGTCTTTGGTAAGACTGTATTTTTCTTTATAAAAGCTCTTTTCCGTACTGATTGATGCAGCAGTGTGAGAGCACCTGTGTGTGGAGCATTTAAATGAGCTCAGCTATTCTAAACCAGCACCATCTATCTACTGTAAGGACAGTCACACCAACCAATACACACACACTCTCTCTCTTTCACACACACAAATTAGACAATGAAAACTTCGAAATTAAAATCTAGCCTCACTGGCGACCTCTACTGGTCAGTATATGAACTCTTCATTTATGGATGGATGGTGGCCGTTCAATAAATAGTTTGTGTCATATTCACCAAATCGTTTTAAGAATATACAGCAGAGACAAAATTTCTTTTTCCCTCATACAAAAATAATTTGACAGACAAAGATCATTACCTTAGTGGTACAAATTGGTTACACATAGTAAATAACCTACACTTAAAACTTTGTATTTCCCCTTCATACAAAAATAATTTGACAGATAAAGATCATTAGCTTAGCAGTACAAACTGGTTATTCATGGTTAATAACCTTCCACTGAAAACTCTGTATCATTGGTATCTGAGGCAATATTGCAATTAAACTGGCAGTCTTAAATTGGATATTTCTCCAATTTTAGATGAAGAATGTCAAAGGAATCACATTTTGTGATTTGAAAACACAAATAAGCGCTGCCAAATCAAGAAGGATACTAGAGACAGGGAAGGAGTGTAACCCTTTCAGGTTACTGAATTAGGTGACAGACACAAGCCTACCGCAGTTGTGCAAAAACATTTGACGTTTTGCCTACTACGTCACACCAGAAGAGTTCTGATATTTGTCCTTAAATGAAAAACTACTGTATTCATCTGTTATAAAACAGCCTAGGATTTGGTCTGATTTGCTCCAGAGAGGGAAAGACATGAGTGAGAGGAACCAGATTTCTACACACCCTTTTCCTGCGAGGGTATGCCTGCACAGCACGTCTCTGTAGAAGCGTGTGAGATGTACGAAGAAGACGGTCACGAAGACTCGGGACAGGACAGAAGGGTGTTGCCGAAATGGGTTTGTGGCGTCTTGTCTCCAGCATAGGCTGACTGATTAATAATCGCCTCCCATTTTGAGAGAAAAGGGTGGGGAAGACCCTTGTTTTCTCATGAGACTGGTTCTCCTTAATAGAAGGAGACCAGTTGTTTAATACAGAGTGTCTAGGTTTGTGAAGGAGATGACGGTGAGACCGAATGGTTGTCTTACAGGAGGAAGCACAAGGGCGCCTAACTGGGCTTCCCTCCACTAGCAGATTAACACCTAAATACTGAGGAACATCCACTGTGACCTGGGGAAATAAGAAAGAAATTTACGTTTGAAACAGACGTTTGCATGTGGCTTACTGTAACTGAATTAAAAAATAGACTCTATGAGAACCTGTTTGTATAGGAGCTCAAATCCTCCGGTGTGAGTGTTACGATTGGAGCGCCGGTCCAGCACCACACGCAATGTGTCTTCCTGAACAGCAGGACACAGACGAGCAGTGATGGCCGAAGAGTGGGACATTGTAGGGCTGGTGTTGACCTCCAGCAGCCAAGGGTGCAGGTCAGGACCAAGAATAAAGTCAGCCCCATAGAGCTCAAAGCTGGCCTTACGATGCTCCACACAGTCTTGTGCAGCCAATAGTGTTAAGACCACGGCCCGCTTCATGCCCGGTATCACTACCTCGAACCATAGATGCTCACGGCCGGACAGAGCTAGCCAGGAGCGAAACTCTGCACACGACCACATGTTGTCAGTAGGCAGGGAGGGGTCGCGACCTTCGCTCGGCTGGAAGTGTTTCTGAATGGAGTTGTTGCAGAGATGGACAGAACTGGACAGAGGGGAAAAGGGGTAGTGTATTAAAAATTTGTACTGAACTTACTATATTCAAGCACTAACAATTAATCTACTTTAG
Source organism: Distichodus sexfasciatus (assembly GCA_032718565.1). NCBI lineage: Eukaryota > Metazoa > Chordata > Actinopteri > Characiformes > Distichodontidae > Distichodus > Distichodus sexfasciatus. The sequence goes on from JAVGVS010000003.1 coordinate 8,873,123, forward strand.
AAATTCAGTTTCTGGTCAGCCTGTGTGCTCTATTACTCACCTGTCCAGTTTCTGAGTGGAGTAAGGCTGGGTGGAGAAGCGGAGGTAACACTCTTGGTAGAACCACACTGTGAGAGGGTTCCAGTCCGTGACCAGGAACCACTGCCGCACATCAAATTTTGTTCCAAGAATCAGCAGAGGGCGCTCCACGTACTTCTGAACTACCCATTTATTATCTTTAATCAAGCAAGGGTTTCCTTCTGCTAAATCAAGTATCTCATCTAACCTGTTCATGCACAGTATACCTGGAACACACACAGCAACAATGAGGAAACATGGCCAAGACCGCAATATGTTGAAGTCACTTGCTCATGATACCCTGCCCTCCTTAGTATAAATTCTTAGAATAAATTTGTGCATCTTTTGTGTGCACCAAACAAGTACATTACAAGTACGCAAACACACACAATGTTCACCTCTGCCTCGTGACATGGCCCCTGGTTTGATTATCCACATGTTAGTGTGTCCATCAGTCTCCAGTTGTGGACAGATTTTTTGCATTCGGTTTAACATGGATCTACAGCACTTTGCGTATTCTCTATATCCCTCTAAAATCACTCCATCACTACAGAAGTGTAAAGAGGGGCAGAAAAATAGAAACACATACAGTAGCTCATAATTCACGTTAGGACTATATAAATACTTTGCAATTTATTATAATTTTTTATATTGCACTCACTGAATAATCAGGTAGTAGTTATTGAGGAAAGCATCCCACTGTTCTTCTGAGAGGGCAGGTGGAGCTTCCAATGCGACGTCTATGTCACGGTGCTCCAAACCGTTGAGATACTCTTGACACACGTGCAGAGCCGTGTCAATCAAGTCAGACCCAACCCTCCGGCTGATAACTGTTCTTGGGGTCTTATACAGACCTACAGACAGTGAGGGAAAGAATCTGTATTTGGTAAAAAAAAACAAAAAAAAAAACAGATGTGTTTGTGTATGTGTACATGTGCATGCATGTGTGTACGTTTGTGCATTTACCCTGAAACGGTTTAACCGTATGGATCCTGGCTGCTCGTTCTACTTCTTCACTTTTCTCAACCACATAAAGTAAAAGACTTGTGCATGCAGTGCGTCTAAAATCCTCTGTAGGGTGTAAGACAGAAGAAAATGTCTATGACTAGTGGGTGGGTGGGTGGAATTCTAAATTTGATGGACAGGATGCTGACCGATGAATGTGAGCTGTTCATCTTTCGCTCCCAGTCTATAGCAGCGTGGAAAGAAAGTGTTGGGGTCTGCTGACTCAAACCATTGCAGATTTCTTAAGTTCATACACAATCCCACCTGAGACAGAGAGAGAGGTTTCAGATTCATTTGCAGAGTTTTAATATGGAATAGTGGAATGACTGATCTATCTGACTCAGTGCGATAGGGACCTTGCTGGTGAAGGATCCTGCTTTTTCATAGTGATTAGTCATCTGGTCCTTTCTTAATGTCAGATAGTCCACAGAGCTTGTCTTTGATGTCCAGTAGAAGTAGGTAGTTTCATTGCGCACCAGGCGAGACTAAGGGTTGTTTGCAACATTCATTAAAATTATTTAAAGAGAAATAAAACACAAACATCTAATCTTTGTTATGGTGTGTTAAAGACACAAAAAGCATCATAGCTCACCATGAGGTTATGTATATCATTAAGTTCTGTCTTGTCTTCAGTTGGGCCTTTTTCTGTGCAAACACAAAGCATAAAGTGAAAAAAACTCTTTTTGCAATGACAAAGCTATTTATTATAAAATTGTTCAGAATTTCTCTTATTATTAAAAGAACACAGGCATATTGGTCACACAGTAATCTAACAAGTCAGATATCAAGGTGAATAATATTAGTATCTTGCTATTAGAAGTGAAGCTATAAGTGATTTAAAAGGTTTTTTAAAAGTGCAAGACAAAATGTTGAATGAATAACCACAAGGTGTCACATAACATTTCACTGGCTTGTTTAGACCTACAATAGTCATGCATCCTATAAACTTCGGTAGTTAATGAAATCAGATATTTATTATTATTTTCTTAAATCACATCCTACAAAACATTGAGAAGTACATGATTTGAAACTGCACAACTGCAAAAGTAGAATATTCAAAATATGTTAAATGTTCTCAGTAGATGGCAGGACAAATTATTGTTGTCTTCATTGTTGTTACCATCATCATCACTGCTGTCAATTCCATCCTCTATGCTGCGGTCTCCATGGTGATGGCGAGGAAGCTGACGCTCCACCCAGCCCCTGGCCCTCAGACCTGCACGAATCACAGGGTATGCACCCCTGATAGAGAACACCTTCTTCTCCTACATCATGAATGACAGAATCACAGATTATAACACAGTGCTGAACTCGGAACTGTGGAACGTAAAATCCTAAAACAGATCAAATTGAACTTCACCCGTATATGGAAAAATAGAGCTGACTGACATTGATATTATGCAGTACCATACTGATAGTTTTTGTCATGTTAGTGTAACACTTCAAAGCAGAAACCTAAGTACTGTGCAAAACCCCAGAAAACATTTCTCGAACACCCAAGACGTATATCAGTTAACATACAGTACATCCATACTTTAGATTGCATTGATCAACAAAACGATCATATTAGGTTTTAAAGTTTCAAACTATTAAATAATGAATAATTTTTTTTAGAAAATTAAAATTCATGTTAGGACTCTTTTTTTGAGCAATAAATCAAATGCACCTCTAATAGGCCCTTTATCCAACACTACTGACTGTGTGCACACATTTACACACATGCAAATGGAGAATAGGCAGAACAAAGAGTGAAATTAGAACAGTGCACTGGGCTTCAGCATTAACCTACTTTGAAAAAGACTTTCACAAAAAGATTTTCAAATTAACCTTCCAGAGAATTTACATGTGCTTTTCATTGTGTGGTGAACTGGTCCAAATGTAATGTATTGTAAATTCTATTTAACCCTATAATCCAATGCCAACTTGGACCATCCATAGGCTTTGACAGTGTTTCCAAATTCATGTATGAAAGGCTTTAATTCAAACCTAAATAACAGAGTACCAATAGAAACTCAAATGATTCTTATGCATGTATCTTGAAATACACTGTACAATTCAAAGTCTCTGCGATGCTTTAAATTGGGTGTCTGGAACAATGATTACACTTAGGATAATTTGGGACAAATAGTGAAAGTGCTCCAACGTCTTAAACAGCATGTCTGCATCTACATGTACAGCATATTCTGTCATATTTGCAGCTAAGAAAATACCTGGGAAAGCACATTAAATCAGGACTTAAGTCAGGAAAGTGTAACTATTACATACTATTATCGTTTTCCAGTTACAGGCAAGAAGTATATCCTAATTAAAATGTAAAAAAACCACCTTAGTTCGAAGCCAATTTAACAAACCTCAGTATTATGGACTAATTATAAGAATAAGTAGTTATAGTTGAGGACACTCGCCTTTACAGCCTTGTTCACTAGAGCCTTGGCCATCCTTAGTCTTTCCAAGTTTAATTCCTGAAGGTTCATACCAGCATATCGAACCCTGGACACCAAAGGAGACACTGTGCAGCAAACACAGACATACATAATGACATTTACTGGTCAGGCAAACACAAATGTGTGCAGTTTTGTGTGTACATCAGGTGCAAATAGCACTAATTATTTGTTCTCAAGTAGAAATACTACTACTTTACTCAGTTACAAGTAAAACTAGTGGTGTATCTAAGTACTTGAAAAAACTGAAATTATTTAAACTGAGTAATTTAACCTGAGTACCATTGATAAGCATAAAGGTTAAAGTGTGGTAAATTTGGCTACCTCATCTCAAACTCAAACCTGTTGTAATGCAAGTGGTCGTGAACGGTTTAATTACGGTGTAACTCTGTCAAACTGGAATCCCAGATTAGTTTAGTGTTATATTTGCTGTTTTCATGTCATGCTGTGTGTGTGTAAGGGTGAGTGTGCGTTGTGTGTGTGTGTGTGTGTGTGTGTGTGTGTGTGTGTGTGTGTGTGTGTGCGTGTATGTTCAGTGTAACCTGGCGTGTGTTGCTGCTGCATGCTTGGGTGCTGAAGATCAGTCCTAAGATCCACATCCGAATTCAACTTTAATAATAAAGAAGAAAAAAGAATGAAAAACGAGACTACGGCTAAGTTGCTAATGAACAAGTCGCCAATGTACCTGCAGTCCGCTCCTATCCCTATCAATGCAAAATATATGGTGATATTTTTGCATGTTTCTACACAGGCTGATGAAACATGCATCATCACTTGTCATACTTGTTCTGACAAAATCTTGTTCTGACCACTATATCCCGCAGTTCATGTTTTAGAAGAATAATTTTTTTGTGAACTACTGTAGACATGTAAGAAAATGTTTATAGCGATTTTTTTTCTGAATTAGCTTTCACTATGCAGTACGTCCTAAGGTACATCACCTATACAAAGACTAATTATTTATTCTTTGACACGCTGTGATCTGTTTGTGACCACATATGGAATCACACTAGTGTTGCTTGAAAAATAATATATACACAGTATAGGCATATACAGAAATTGAACCTATACATTTACACTTTTTTTCTTAAAATGTTCCATACCAGTCGAGCAGCTCCCCATGTTTTTATACACATCCAGTCAGACCTTGTAGGTGGATTTCAAACAACTAACCATGTAAATTATCTGCAATACAAATTCCACTAGATGGCGGCAATAGTTATGTGGTTGATTGGCAACGGAGACGTAGTGATGAGGTCATAAGCACTTAGTCACAGTATAGCAGAATTACACCGAATAAGCCTCAGGAAAATGTATTTGCTCATAATATGCGCTTAAGTATATTGTATATACTGTATTTTCGTAAATTCACTTAAGGTCAAGTATATAATAGTTAGAGTTGCGTTCTTGTCCTGCTTATTTGACTGAAGTAAAGTACAGGTGGAATAAACTAACGCGTTTGGTCAGGTTTTATTAGCACGTTTTCTCACATGGGACAGGTTTGCAGAATTTTTCAGTTTTAAGCCACCTTCAAAAATCACTCTCATCCGCGGGGGAGCCGTCCGATTGGGTCCTCCATTGTATTAGACAGGCACAATTTGTGTAGCCCTATACAACAGTAAAGGCGTCATTTATAGTGAAACATTGTGAATAAGGTTTAAAAAAAAAAAAAACCCATATATATATCTATATATATATATATATATATATATATATATATATATATATATATATATATATAATATATATGTGGGTTGTTTATATATACAGTTGATAACATTATGTTCTGTAGTCACACTGCGCCCTTTATTTTTTGAATATAACCATAAACAGACAAATGAATTAAATCAATGTGATGTTGCTTTGCTGTTCATATATATATACACACAGAGTATATATAGTCAGTAACGCGCGGATGAGGTTTATTACTCTGCATTTCACGACGTTCATGTCGCTCTTTGATTGGCTGAGGAGCCTGTTACGTCGCACGGTCGCTAACTCTTCCTCGCGCTCTCCGGAGCGGCTGAGAAGCGGCTGGACGCGCCAACGTCACCTTTTTTCCTCTGTCTTACTGACACTGCATTTACCATGTCCGACTCGTGCAAGCAGGGATTTCTAAAGAGAAAGTGACAGCTGGACGTTGCTGTTTGTATCGCCTCCCAAAGCTACCTCGCCCCCAACGCGGCGCATCCCAACACTGCTGTAGGATTGAATTCCGTTAGGAGAAACTACAATGTCTACAGAAAACAACGACCAGGAGAGCATGCTAAGCTATCAGGTAGACGAACACATCCTTTAAAAAACCCAATGCCTAGTTGCAGATAATGTTTTATCATAGCTACTTTTGGACCGCAAAACAACATAAAACTACATTCTGCGTGAAAGTGAAGAGGGCTGCATTTTCATAACGTTTTGAAATATACAAGCGCCCGCCTGCGTTCACCTAATGTATAATTTCAAACAGAAAAGGAAACCAGCTCCAGCGTGATTATTTGGTCGGGGGTTGGGAAGGAACACATCAGGGCGTCCCATTAGCGCGAGCGGACCGGATCGATAGTACTCAGTGTTCCTTTTTAGAAACCCCCGTACCGAGAACGGATCCACAACCTGCAGTAATCCGCTTCACTGCCCTGCTCGAGCTCTTTCTTAACTTGCTCTTCCTTTCTCTGCCTTGTACGTTTCCTGGTTGCTGAGGTGACGGGCGTTGCTGGTGTTTTTATTATGGTAAGACACTTGCGGTGCGGTGGTTTGGCACGTGCAGCGCCCTCTTCGCCAGCGCGCGCATCACATTTCAGCGCACATCACTCCATCTTCTTCTGTTCTCTGCATTTTTCGAGTGTTATAGCCTTTATTACTGCCTAAAGTGTGTGTGCCTGTCTCTGTATGTAGTTGGTTGTAGCAAATATGTGTCAGTCTATAGCAATCCTGTTATGATCCACCAGAAACATGTCTCAAAACAGGGGGACTTTGTCTCTAAGCAACAACGTACGTCACCCCGTATTGTTGCATTGATTAGAATAAGCGAAATGTCATGTATAATAACATCATATAGCTCGGACCGTTTCGGTTTGTTTACATAACTACGAGAACCCCTGTATATCGAACCCCAGGTACACCGTCAGTACCCCCTTACCCTCAAACGACCTTGACGCCATCCTGAATTGATTAACGCTGGACTCCGTAGCTGTAATGGAGTCTCCATGCGCTAACAAGGCGGTTCAAAATGAAATGCGAATTATTAGAAATTATTAAATGCCAACGCGAGATGAGCGACAAGGTGATCGTCTTGCGCTCTAAGAGCTGGTGCATAACAGGTTTCAGTCCGCCTGCTGTGTGTAATGAGACCCACCTGCAGCGCGTCACCTGATAGCAGCGCATTTAGAGAGCAAAATCACCGGACTGTTGGTGGAGAAAGTGATAAAGTCAAACGCCGAACTTTAAGAATGGGCCAGCGGTTTTCGTGAAATGATCCGTTTTGTTAGGTGAAGGTGAGGTTTTTCCCACAGGTTGTGAAGCATTTTGTCATATGGGTAGTGAAATGATCAGATTTCATCCAAGAGTTTGTAAAGTTAGTGATGGTAAAGGTAGTGATGAGATTTTTATTTAGAGAATGTAATGTTTGTCCAAACTTTTTATTTTTAAGAATGCAATGTTTGTCCCAAATGTAGAGATAATAATCTGATTTAATTTAGGATAATGTAAATGTTGTCCCAAAGATAGTGATATCAGAATTAATTTAGGAGGAGGTGAAGTTTGCCTTGCACATAGTTACATCTGATTTTTATAACTAAAGTTTCCCCCCTTGATAGACTGGCAACTTGGTGAATGAAATTTTCTCTCTTCCTTTCACTTACTCATTCTGTATCCCCTCTCCCTCTCTCACACTCTCTCACGCACACACCCACACAGACACATGCACACTCTCACACAATCAAATAGATATTCTCTAGTGTCAGAGAGGAGACACGTGTCAGAGAAACTGATCAATCACACTGTGTGATGGAGTTGGAGGGCATGTGCCATCCAGCCTACAGGTCAGAGAAATGGATTCTGTATAAAAGCCCACAAGCTTCAACTGTGATTTGTTCATCTGCTGTTTCTGTCCAGAATATCAGTTTGACCCATTCAGTCTCATCTCTTCCAATCTATGTCTCTCTCTCCTCTTATCACACCTGGCTATTTTTTACCCTTGCCTCACTCTTTGGTTATTTAGATACTGTCATCTAATGAGAACAGTGTTTCCAGTGACTTAATAGGTCATTTTTAATGTTACCATAGTGATGCTGGCTGCACAATCCTCCGTCACTGGTTGAGCTGTTATGGGTATTTAGCAAAATCAGATTGTGCTGTTTGGAATCAATGGTAGACTAAAGTGTCATGGACATACCGTAAAGACTATAAAAACCATATGATCAGATATCACATGTTTTATGCTGGCTATACCGAGACTAAGACACATAAGCACAAATGCAAAGCACAAATATAACCAAAAACACAATGAATAGTTTCAAGAAGTGTATTATACTGTTAACTATGTAATCAGTGACATATTGATTTAGGAGCCAAAACAGTAATCAATATGAGCAAAAACAGCCTATTAGTTTACCAGCATTCTAGATCTACCTTTAGCAGTATAATTTGTTAAGTAATTCAAAAGCAGATTCTGATGTGAACTTTAGTCAAACAGAAACACTAGAAATTCACAAAGACAGAGTTCAGTATTAAGCTGAAAAAATTAAACAGAACAGGATATGGCAGGAACAGTGAGCGGGGGTTTATAAGACTTAATATTTATTTGACATTCCAATGAATTGGAATGTTCTGCAAGTTCTCTTTGGAATCTGCTTATTTGCATTACATCTTTTTAAGAGCGGAGCTTCATGACTGGAATGAAGTGTCTGCACAATACTCAGATTTTGTATAAAGCAAGATTTCACAACTGTAAAGTCTTTAAAGTTTGATGAATATCACATATATATCTTAGACACATACACCCACAGAAATGCACACATTCCAAGGTTTCTGCAACAAATTAGGAAGAAGAATAATTGAGTGAGGCAGAAGGAGATTATGAGAATGGATGGCAGAGAATGATGAATGAGTCACTCTGCCTAAAGCTGGAGGTAACACAGCAACATAACAGAGTTCTACTGCAGCAAGAACATTTAGTTGCCCGATTACAGCATCATCGTCTATCAGGTTGAAGAGGCACATGGCTTTCTGTGGTGTGGATGGATGAAGCAAACAGCTACAGGTCTTTGATCTGCTCCCTACACAGTGTTGGTGGGCAGCTCAGTGCTCGGAGGAGAACATTAGCAGTCTGATTAACTGTCTGTTTATCCTAACCAGCAGATACCCACAGGCTTGTTAGTGCACTTTAATGGACCCTAGCCATGAATAGGAAATGCCACTAGGGCTCAAACTTTGTTCAGTCGTAGAGTTCAGATGGGTACATTTTCAACAGTTTTAACTTAGGTTCCATGTGTTAGTGGAAAAGAGAGTAAGAGGAATAAATCAACAAAAATGGACTCAAGGCTAGTTTACATTAACATTATGGCAGTATTTAAGAGGGCCTTTAATGGTTCGGAGAAAACCTATGTTTTGTCTGATTTTTGTAACTTTGTGAAGACATTTTTGTACATGGGGGCTGGTTCCAAATAAATGTGTTTAAATAAAAGATATCTAATTTACTTTATTCTAAAGTTTTGCTTTTGGTTGCTGAGGTTAAGGTAATGGTTAGGTGTTGCCTTATTTATACTTTCTTTGTGTGTGTGTGTGATGAGAGAGGGAGAGAGTGCAGTCTCTTCAGGCAGATTGCAGTGTCTGAAAGTGACAGAGACAGTTGTCTGAGTCAGGATCAGTAAAGCAACTGTCAAAGCAATGTGTTTAAAAGAGAGAGCTAGAGAGAGAAAATGATCCTTGACTGCATACAGTGACCTGAGATGGGAAAAGGACAACCAACACAGGTTCATGTACAGACAGACAGAGATGCAGTCAGCTGTTTGTTTGCCTCCCATTATTTTGTGAAGGACAGAGTTGGGACACGCACAGACTCACACAGTAGCTAAGTAACATAGGAGCAGCCCAGCTAGCTGAAGTGCTCCATGTTTTCTTATAATTAGTGGGCTCTTAGCTGACAAATAGAAGTAGGGTGTTTAGCAGGGTGAGAGCAGAGAGGACAGAGAAAAGCAAACAGGTTGTGAGGACAGTGCAAAGGAAACACAATTCTGCATTCTTGCATTAGAACAAGTAGGTTCTATTTAGATATGCAGTTTGTCAGAGTGTCTGCACAAGAGAGACTGTAGCTGATCAGTGACCTATGAGCTGGACAAAAAACCTTAATGAATTATTCACTTGATTCTGACATAGTGTAGAATACTGCATGAAGAACAACTAACATAGCCTATACAGTGAGATTTCAGTGCGCGCGGTTTGAAAGGGGGCGGGTTTTGGCAGTTTGGGGGCGGGGTTTTGGCAGCTTTTGCCTGCGAATCCTATTGGCCGATGGCCCCTGGTCTTGTGATTGACTGCACACTACAGACAGTTTTTACAGAAAAAACAAAAAAAACGTAGAAAGAGGAACGGCGACAGGTAGATTAAACACAAGTTATAGTTTATCAACCTTATAATTATAATTTAATAGTTAGGTCTTACACGTTTAATAAGCACGCAATCAATGGCTCCCCTTGCCCACTTGTCTGTTCCCAATTCAACATAAACACAGATGCACAAGATGATCACCAGATGATCAGCCGTTTTCCATAGTTGAGGATACAGGCTTCAGAAATCTGATAAATCACCTCTCCCCAAAATACACAATGCCAAGTAGGCGTTACTTTTCGGACGTCGAGTTACCGGAGTCGTTACATTTTACGAGTTACATTTTATTTATTTAAATTTGTAAAGATAATTTGTTATGGAAATAAAGCATTATATTAAAGAAAATTAGATTTTTGTTTGTATTTGCTCTAGAGCTGCCACTATTATATGTCACTATTATAAAAGTAACTAGTAAACAGGGAAAGTAACTACCGTGTTACATTAAAAAAGTTGAAACCCATTTTTTTGTGTTGATGTCGTCGACTACTCACAGCAGCTCTAATTTTCTGTTATCTGGGAAAAAAATCGGTATCGGCCGATCACAGAAAATTGCAATCGGTGCATCCCTACCTTAAACATGTTTGTTTGAAAAATGGTGTAACTGCTGATGTGAAAAATATAGTTGTCTAACAGTGAGTAGCCTGTTTCCAAGCAATTATCGCTGGAGTATATCAGAAAAACCTAAGTGGATATGTGTAAGCCAAATATCAACAGATGGCCATTATGTCATCGGCACTGTTATTCATACATTTTTATGGCTTTTGATTTACACAGAGCCAATCAGATTCCAAAATCTGTGTAAATAAAACCGGCATCTAGTGATAGCTGAAACTGACACTACTTTAGGGCATCCCTTTATGATTGCTCTGGAGACTGGATGTACTGTAGTATTTTCAGTTGGTGGTTTAATTAAGAAGAGCCTATGCAGAAATTCTGGACACTGTGTAAATATAAAATAATGGGCTGCATTATGTCCAGTGGCAACGCTGAAAGATTTGATTTGATTTGTCAGAACCAGACATAATCAATTGAAGTAAAGCACAGCAATGACAGAGAACCTTAGAAGAGAATTTAGCAAAATATCATGAATAAAGAATTGTTTGGGTTTATAATTGCAGTACAGCTCTGTTGGTAAAAGGTTTGATAATTCAGTTAATTTCTGTCTAAGAACAGGATGAAAAATGCTGCTGTGTGTTTAGCTTGCGCTTGTGTTTGGCTTGTGGGGAAAAGCTACAGGTAGTCAGTAGCACTTAGAATATATAGTGTGTGTCCTCAATACCAGGCTGTGTCTCAAAAAACAATCAATACCTTAACAAGAGCACAGCAATTAAAAATGCAACAGTGATGGACCTCATGGCAGTCTGCTAGAACTGTACAAGGTCAGAGAACAAGAAATATTTAGCAAATAAAAAAATGGCCCACTGCCTATAGCATTTTGTCAAGTGTTTAGATACTGTTAGGTCTTGAGAAAGTACTGAACACTGCATCATCAATTGCCTGCTATTTATATCCTCTTCAGTGAGTCATATCATGTGAACACATCAATATTCCTGTGAAATGCATCAGTAATGAATCCAATTGATTTGCATTGTTATGGAGTGTTACTTGTGGCCTTTCTGCTCATGCACAAAACCTTGTGAGTTATTAACAAAAGATGGACAGGACAACCCACAGTACATAATGTCATCTTTTTGTTTTTAAATATTTAGGATATCTACAATCTAGGAAATGTTAGGTTCATGCATCTTATAGTTATGACTTATTGCTCATGCATAATACCGTTGGTTTTTTTTCCTACGACTGGCAACTGTAGCTGTATCTAGCTGTTTAATGTCCCCTAAATTTGCAAATCATTTTTACAGCTCTGATTTAGTTTGACTTGGAAGCGTTCATAGCGGAGACTTTGGAGAGCCTTGCCTTTTCACTAGGGCTGCAACTAACAATTATTTTGTTAATAAATTAATCTGCCCATTGTTTTTTTCCCCGATTAATTGATTAATAATCTCTTTTTCTTTTTTTAACTATTTAATTTCTAGTATTTTTTAATAAACCGTCTTTCTATTTTTCTATGTGTTTTATTCTCTAACATTATACAATGGAAATAAATATGTATTTTCTGATTAATTGAAAATGAAGAAATATTGAAGTTTTGGACATTTTTATCTAATTCGGACTCATTTTGGCCTATAACTCTTTTTGACTAATTTCTGGGCTACATTTTTGCGCAAGATGCGAGAAATGTCATTCATGCTTTTCTATGCAGTTACTTCAGTTTTTGTGACAGCAAGGCATGGCACTGGTTCTCATCTCATTCTTATTCTTCTTTTATGGCGGTCGGCATCCAGCTTAATGGTGCTTTACTGCCACTGTGGCTTTGGTTTGCTTACTGCCTCCAAATTAGGGGGTAGCCACTGTATGTATGTGTATAATAACATAGACCGACTTAATTGATCATTAAATTAGTTGCTAACTATCTTAATAATCAACTTTAATCGATTAGTTGTTGCAGTTCTACTCTTCACTATGAAATAAGCAGCCATTTTTACTAGATGCAGAAATGCTTTTTTTGTTATATAGTGTGTCTATGTTTTAGGCCTTGAAATACTGGATTTATAATTTATAAACTCTTGGTTTTTGAAAGTGTTGTGGCTCTCTCAGTCATAAGAAGTTAGATATTAGTAAAGTTGTAATTGCAATTTCCATATTTCATGCAATTATAATGATTTTAAAATGTTTGCTGTCAGTAGCCTGGAAAATGGCAATCACAGAGATGATTAAATACATTTGCTCTGTCAACGCAACATCCCCCACTGCCCATTAATATCTCATAACTCCCTCAGGAACTCAAAATGCTTAGGCAAACTCACCAACAGACATAGACACACAATCCATTCTCTACAATGAATCTCTTCCTTACAGATGTTTATAAGAGTAGCTCTAATGACAGATAAGATCCACATGCTGTCTATTCCTAAGGCTCTGTGCAACAGAGTTTTAAAAGAGTAGCTTCATCTTAAGGATATAGAGCAATTACATCATCATTATCATCACCTCCTTATTCCTCTTGTTTTTGCTCCGTTGTTGCTCACACACTTCATAATTAATGTCCTCAACGCCCTGGTGTCTTCTTGTGAGGCCACTAGGTCTTAAGGTATTATTCATATCACTAAATATTGCAGACACATTAAATATACTGAGCAAAAATGAATTATGAATCATATTTCACCCAGCAATTACTAAAGCACTTTTGCAAGTAGAATACTAGGGAGAGTAATTAAGACAAAATATAATCTCAATATTTGCAAACTGTTTGGATTTTTTTGTTTATCTGTTTTTAAAAGGTTTAAATTCAATGTTTTACAAGAAGTTAAACATTATGCAGGAATGGTTAATGTTGAATTCACTATAAAATTATGACCTAATTTACACCAATGCTTATCATAAGATCGATATGACTGTTGTTATTCTAGAGCAGCTTTAAGTATGTAAACTATTGTTATCACCATAGAGAAAAGTATGCTTTCACAATATTTTCAACAGCACGAGAATATAGTTGGTGAATTAAGACCAGTGATGATCAGTTTTAACATATTGTTCATTTACAGCATGTAATGTATTTCTACAGAGACCTGATGAGGAGGTGGTAGTGGATCAGGGAGGCACAAGCTCAGTCCTTAACATCCACTATGAAAAGGAAGAGTTAGAAGGTAAAACATGCACACACACCAACAAACACAGCAGAGGGTGAGATGACAGTCATAGTTTGTTTTCTGGTTTTGGTATATCACAGATTTATTTAAAAAAACATTATCTAAAAATCTCATTATTACCAACTCCACCATTTTGGTACATGTTTCTGTTCCAGACATGGACCCTTATAACACTGATACATTTCACTACATTTTGTACCTGTTTTCTAGGTCACAGGACGCTGTATGTGGGGGTGAGGATGCCCCTGGACCGCCAGTCTCATCGGCATCACAGGACACACAGCTCTAGACACCGCAAGAGAGAGCGAGTAAGAGCAGGGAGTCTAGCACCAGAAGGGGAGACCACAGATAGCAATGCTGGAACTTCACATGGTGAGAACACAGACACACACAAAGATATGATCAGTCCAAGAACAAGAGGAAGACTGTATATCTAATAAGTGAAGCTGTAAAAAAAATCGACCAAATATTTTTTATTTTCTGTACAAATGCAATTTTACACATTTTTCTCAATAAGTGGTCATGGTTTGAAACCCTAACTCATCTTGACCATCATTGGAGCCCTGAACAAGACACCTAGCCCCCAAGTTGCTCTAAGGGAAATTAGGTTGTTCTGCTTAAGAGCATCAGCTAAATGTTGTACATGTGAATGTAAATGTTAAGTACTATACTGTGAGACAACATGATAATATAATGTTAGGAGGTAAATGTATTATCTAATGGTTAATACGAATAAACTGACAAAAACACAAACACAAAAAAGAGTTGATCAGTTCAAGAACAAGAATAATACTGTATATCTATCTAATAAGTGAAGCTGTAAAGAATTCTGCCAAATTATAAAGACTCATATTTTTATTTTCTGTTTTATTTTCTCTTCAGGCGAGGATGTTAAGTACTAGATTGTAAGACTACATGTTGATCTAAAGTTAAGGGGTAAATGTATCAGCTAATGGTTAATACTAAATGATATGGTTTTCAGGAAGTAAATGATGATGAATGAACCCGGATATTGCAGCTGCACATACAATAGTATAGTAATTTTAGATAGTTACATAATCAAAATGAACAAGACATTCCTTTGACTTCTTTGTTTATGCTTGTTTATTTATGTAACTTGAATTCTCGCTCTCTCTGTCCCACACACACACACACACACACACACGCTTGCACACACAGACACTCCATCCCAGAGGGTGCAGTTTATTCTGGGAACTGAAGACGATGAAGAGCATGTGCCTCATGACCTCTTCACTGAACTTGATGAGATCTGTGTTAAAGAAGGCAAGGACACGGAGTGGAAGGAGACTGCCAGGTGTGTGTGCAAGCAGAGCAGAGACCAAAATGCATTTAGTTATACAACACATTTTTAAATTATAGCAATTATAGTTAATAGTTATCTCTTCACCTACACAATTCAGTAAGCCTTTTCAGAGAGTGTGTGTGTATGTCTGTGTGTCTCTCTGTGCATCCATGTGATTCAGGTGGTTGAAATTCGAGGAGGACGTGGAGGACGGAGGGGAGAGGTGGAGTAAGCCCTATGTGGCCACTCTCTCTCTGCATAGCCTGTTTGAACTGCGCAGTTGCCTCATCAACGGCAGCGTCCTGCTAGACATGAGGGCGGACAGCATCGAGGAAATCGCAGGTCAGATTGGGGCAAAGGGCAGACAGTCTAGGTCATATGTCCTACGTACAGTAACCTAAGGGTCTTAAGATTCCAGTTTTGCAAAATCACATATACAAGTTCCCAGAGATATTTCACTCCTTGTAGTTCGGAATCACACTGTAAAAAAATTTAGGCGACTTAAAATAATAAGCCAACTTATTTCACTTATTTTTTGAGTAAAGCCAGCTTTTAGAGTCAAATCCGTTAACTCAAAATAATAAATTCAAACAAAACAGTAAATTGATTATGGACAGACAACTTAAAGTATCATGGTGAGTGTGTGTGAAGAACCAAGACTCATTGTGTCCAGCTCTCGTCTGTTTGGTTGTTGCTAAGTACCAGCCTTCACAAAGGATTTATACACAGTGACGACTATAGTAACAGTCAACATGAACATAGCACAACAATAAACATAACACTCAACAATACTAGTTTTAAAATGTCATTATTAGTTAACTCTTCCAATTTAAACATCTTAACTTTAATACTGTATTCACTAGAATTTTAAAGGAGCTACATGTAAGATTGTGGCCAAAACTGGTACTGCTGTTAAATTCAGAATACTGTAGCGCGTTGTTTCCCCTCCCCCTCCTCCCCAGACTCGAGGTTGCCAGATAGACTGAATGAGGATTCATATTTGGCCAATCTAGTGTCTAATGTTACGGTTGGTATTGCCATAATTACAGTGCTCATATTTGCACTGTTACCACACTTTCTCAGCCTAACACAATGCTGATGTTAGCCAACACAAGTCACCGTTTTTGTTTCTCAAACAGTGAGAAATGACCTACCTGCACATGAGCTACAATCCATGATCAAACATGGATAACGTTATTAACTATGTTAGAAACAGTATGTTAGTTGCTAAAGTACACCATGTTAGTTGCTAACATAGTTAGCAACTATGCTTTTGGGAAACGTGCCCCTTGATGCTTGTAAATTAAAATTTAAAATGTGAATATTCTGGCTGCACAGATTTTGTCAGCGAGATCAATATTTCAGATTAAAATGATTCCATAATCTTTGGTGACATATTAGGTTCATTTTATGATTACTTGCCATAAATTTCTTACATATAGATCCTTAAAAGTTCATCTAAATAACAATCATATCCGCTTAGAGAACTTAGGCACAAGTTTCCATTTTTACAGTGCTTAAGTAGACCTCTGCCCACAATTTCATTATGATCACACCTCGGGAGCTGAGAGACAGATGTGTGTGGGCACCGTAGTGTATCAGATCATCCAGAACCCCTCTTCACAAAATGTGCTTGTCTAACTTTGGGCTCCTACGCAGTTGATATACAGTATGTTAGCGCACGCACACACACACGCACACACACACAGAAGAACAAGTGTCAGTGACTAGCAAACACATCATGGTTAAGAAAAGGAGGCAGGGCACATAAGGTAAAAAGACATCAGAAAGAGACGAGAATAAAGCCATCAGAAATATTTGATAGCAAATAAATGATGCCAGTGGTTCAGTAGGGTGAAGTGTAAGCGTATGTTGTGAAGAGGAAGAGAGAGCGAGAGTGAATGAAAGAAAGAGGGAGAGAGATTGATTGTGTTTCTAAAGAGGGAGGGAAGTAGGGATGGAGAGGAGGAAAGATCTGCTGCCTCAGCTCCCAGGGGACTGCAGGAAGGCCAAGAGTGCCAGAGCCAAAGAGATTCAGAAGAGTAAAGAAACAGGGAAGGAGCTGCAGTGGCTGCATTATAAGAAAACACTCCTCCCCAAAAACAATAATATGACCCAAAATGAATGAACGTCAAAGGCAGTACTCACCACTGACAGCCAGTCATGCTGCTTGCCACACTGAGTGAAATCCTTGTTATCCACAGGTTTTGATATACATTTATAGATTAAACTTTCTGTAATCTGGTGATTTTGCAGATTTTGAGGATCTTCCAGACTATTGTTTTTGTCCCTGTCTCCCTGGGATCCCATGCCAGGTCTCTAGTGGCCACTGCGTTGTATACCTGACTTTGCTCCTGGTCGTGTATGTGTTGTAGCTGTTTGTCGTATATTTCAGAATGAATAAGCTGGTCCAGGTCTGTGTTTCTTTGCTTTGTTTTCTCTAATCACGGTATCAAATGTCGATTCACAGTCTCGATTCACACATGTGTGCTAGGGCTGTGCAAAAAAAAGGATTCATCAATATATCACCAATGTAGTTGACTTAGAGCCCAAAAACACAAGTGCTATATGTTTATTATTTTTAAAAATTACTTTAATTTATTAAAGTTCTATTATTTATGTTCAACAGATTTTAAGTTATTTACTTTTAAGGGTCTAAAATAAGGAAAAGACCATTTTTTGTTACAAGAAACTTTCAAGTGCTGTGTATATTTTTTATTGTTGAAAGTCATTGTTAAAGGCACTTTTTTTTTTTACTTTAGTGCAATAAATGTTTTTGCTGAAAGAAGGAGAATTGTTTGAGAGAATCGTCCAGCCCTAACCCCGTGGTTTGGTTTGCATTTGTTTGGTAGATGAAAATTATGTCTAGTTTGTGTTTGCATCCTTATTCTAAGGGTTGCATCAGTCTACACTGATACATTGATCTGTGTGCCCATAGTAGCAATCCAAAATGGTAGCATCAATCAGATATCATATATATTGTAATGTCATTTTATATTGAACAGGATGTCAAAAAATGATTATAAGAGATAAGATTGTTTGGCATTTAAATGTTTGGTTGAGCTTAGGAAGAAAATGTCAAATGATAGTTTAGTTGCTTTTTGATGTGATATGAATGGAAGTTATTGTGTTAAATATAAGTCTCATATCAATCGCTGACTCCTGAATTGAATCAAATCGAAATTGTCTTGTTGCAGACAGTATTGTGTTCATTTAAGCCATATAATAACGTATTGTGATGAAACTTTTGATTTACACCCGTGCATTGTTCCTGGCAGATGTGTAAGACAGAATGCAAGACCAAGACAGAGGGGAGAAGCAGGTTCAAATACGGACAAACACAGTTGAAGCATGTTTGGGCAGAGGACCTATAGATGAAGAGAGAGAGAAAAGACAGGGCAGCCACTTGTGATCTGGCCAGACAAGGACAGTCTCCAACCTATTTCCATACTGATTACCTGTTGACATTGAGGATGAATTTTTACACTTAAGTTATGTACACTAATAAATGTAAGCCAGTCAAATGTACACAAGTCAAAGGCTGAACACACATGCCTGCACCAGAGCATTGTTTTATATAATTTAACATAGTCCCAACATATTCCCTGCTCCTTCATGTTGTGGAGGGCTGGGCAATTTATTGAAAATTCATTTAAACCAACATTTAGAATCTCTTATCAACATAATCCTGCTTGTGACTGTTATTGTAAATATTTTCAAAATTCTGTTAATACTTTTCTTTAAAAAAAAAAAGAATTCTGTTCATTTTTGTGCATGTTCATGCACTGTCCCCTTAAAACATCCTACCGCGTGTGTTGTCATCACAGCACACAGTACACCACAACAAAATGTGACCTCTGCATTTGACCCATCAGCTTTTCTCGGCAGCGCCCGGGGAGCAGTGTTTGGGAAAGGTACCTTGCTCATGCGTACCTACTGCTACCTATACAGGTCCAGCACTTGAACCAGCGACCCTCCAATCACTGGACCAACTCTCTAACCATTACACTACCAGCTGCCACAAATTACAGACCTTGTCAGTGAACTACAACGGCAAAAACTCAAAAACAAAATAACCATTCTTAAACATAACTGAGGTAAAATTAATTGGGATATTGATTTGAGGTCATATCGCCCAGCTGTAGATTAATGTCTTTGTGTGTTCTATATAATTGATTGCATTACAATTTGTGTATGTAAAAAATGATAAAGTGTGTGTGTGTGTGTGTGTGTGTGTGCACGCAGATATGGTGCTGGACCATCAGGAGGCAGCTCAAGAGCTGGATGACAGTGTGAGGGTGAAGGTGAGAGAGGCGCTGTTGAAGAGACATCACCACCAGAGCGATAAGAAAAGGAGTAACCTGCTGCCCATGGTCAAATCCCTCACTGAGTCGGGCAGGAAGCAGAGCGAGCCTTCTATAGACAAGAGCGGTGAGACACAGTACACACACAAGTACACTTACACATTTACACAGAGGTACTGAAGACTAATTCTTGCTGTCTCTCTGAAGACTAGTGTTTCATTTTGCTGTCTTGTCTGCTTTTTGCCGATCACTTTGAACTGCATGTAATTTATGAGAATTCTTATTCTTATTAAAATAGTTTAATGTTATCATTTGCCACTCAGGCGCTGCCACTTCTCCTCAGCCTCCCCCTTCAAGTGCAGATGTGAAAAATGGGGCAGGCCATGATAATAGTCAAGTGGACCTCAGCAAGGTACCAGAACATTCTGTCTGTGAGAATATGGCTGTGTGAGAGAATGAGCACTGATCAGCATAGTGAGCACTTTTTAACCTAAAGTTTCCATGGGCTTGGTTTTCATTTGGCCAAATCTGTCTCGCTATGAGCTGCTGTGGTGGAGATGTGGGACAGCAACGCTTAATTCCTCTGCTAGGAATCTGAAACATTGAGACATTGCAAAAGAGACGTATGGATGATTCAGTCACTTTAAATAATGCCTCAAATCCTCCCTTAGGTACATTTTAGACAGAAAGATTGACAGCGGGAGATAAAAATGGATAGAGACAGATGGGTAAACAGAGATGGAAGGAAATAAAGATATCCAATAGGAGGAAACTGATTTGTGCTTCTAGTTCACTCAATGCCTACAACAACACTATTGATTAGCTTATTAACATCTAGGTCACAAATGCACAGAGTTCAGATACTGCCCCGACACAAAAGATACAGTCAAACACAGCACCCTCTGCTGAGAGGTGCTGGTATTGCGGCTGGTGTGCTATTTGTGGTGCTTTGTTTTGCCTGTGTCGAAGGAGACAGACAGGAGTCACAGTAGCAGCACTCAGGAAAACACAGAGACAGACACAATCCAATTAAAGCCTTGCAGATCTGTAATTTAAACAGAGACTGGACAGCATCAGAAACTATGAACCTATTAATTATGATTCTGTGAGTCTGTGACCCAAAACGTGCAGGAACAGAGAGAAATATTAAGCAGCATAATAAGCAAAATTTCACCTCTCAGATGAGTGTCACAATTGTGACATCTGCATTTGACTTATCTGTGAAGGAGCAGTGGGCAGCTGGCATGGCACCACCCGGGGAGCAGTGGTTGGCGGCAGTACCTTGTTCATGAGTACCTCAGTTGTACCTTTACTGGTCCTGGGATTCAAACCAGTGACCTTGTGATCTTGGGGCGAACGACCCTAGCCGTTATGCTACCAACAGGCCCATAATCTTCTTTACGTCCACCACGTTAGTGAGTAACAGCTTGGTGCAAGGCCCTCACAGGTTGCCCTGTTTCCTCAGGTGGACACACACTTCATGAAGAAGATCCCAATTGGAGCGGAGGCCTCTAACGTGCTGGTGGGAGAGCTGGACTTTCTAGAGAGACCCATCGTGGCATTCGTACGCCTTTCTCCTGCAGTGTTGCTAACTGGACTCACTGAAGTGCCCATACCAACCAGGTGCTACTCAGTGTGTTTATGCTTGTGTTTTCATGGTGTGTATATTTTCTTGTATAGACATAGTGTCCAATTTAGGAACACTGCTGGTCAACATCGTAATAAACAACCTTGATGAGGATTACTAAAACTAAATGGCTGAGCAAACATTTACACCTGTAGGTTCATGTTTATTCTACTCGGACCTGATGGAAAAGCTCAACAGTATCATGAAATTGGCCGCTCCATGGCAACCATCATGACTGACGAGGTAAATCAGATAAAGAAGAATGATACAGACAACAAGCTGTCGTTTAAGCGCCTTCATTATTTAATACTAACGTCATTCCTTTTGTTTAGATTTTCCATGATGTAGCTTATAAGGCTAAGAACAGGAGTGACCTCTTAGCAGGCATCGACGAGTTTTTGGATCAGGTGACTGTTTTGCCGCCAGGGGAGTGGGACCCTTCTATCCGCATCGAGCCCCCCAAGAGCGTCCCTTCACAGGTTGGCATCTTGTAGTTGTCTTGCTTTTGATTCCTAACAGGATTAAATGGCTTTGATTACGCAGTACCTTTTTAACACTCAGCATCTAAACCTCTAATTCCTTTTAGCAGGGGTTTTCAACCCGTGCTCCGCAGCAGTGCAGGTGGTCCATGCAATCCAGTTTCACTACTGAAATCACTTTCAGTGATGAAATTTATTTCATCTTTTTTATTTTTGAAGATGGCATTTCCAGATGATTTGGGCATCTTTATGAATAATGAATTTAATGCAAACATCTAAAAAATAAATAAATAAAACCCTCACCCCCCAACACACACATGGACACAGTGGGCTGCAGACTGCTGCTTAGTCTGAATGGTGGTCCCTGGGACAGAACCAGTTGAAAATCCCTGTTTTTAGTTTAATTAATATCGAAAATATTTGTCTAGTAGATGAAATAATAATAATAAAGCAAACAGTTATTCACAGATGTTTAAACATCCAGTTTTCAGCATAAAACACTGCTCTACTCTGAGAAAAGATCAGAGACTCATTTACATTTTTGTAACAACGTGCAGTTTATTTCATTCATTTACATTTTTTACTCAAAATCACCTTGACATATTTGGGGTAAATTCCACACATTGTGTTGCCCCAGATTACAGCATACACACACCATGATAAACTCTGTGAATCTTCTCATCCCTGTGCACATATCCATCTAATACAATGACAGTAATTAGCTGGTGTCTGTGATGCAGGAAAAAAGGAAGATGCCTGGCGTGCCCAATGGGACTGTCGCTCCAGTAGAGGAAGAGACACAGGGGGAACACCATGGGCCAGAACTGCAAAGAACTGGGAGGTGTGTGTTTGTGTTTGTGTGCATGTGTATTTGCTCCTGTGTACCTCATAAAGTATGTATGCGCGTTCCTCCCTGTGTTTGGACATATGTGTGGATGTTATCTTCACAATCGAATTCAGATAAAATATTGAAATATGTTCATCCATATTTCATAAGACACTTTCCTCCCTTTCTGTCCCTGTAGGCTCTTTGGAGGCTTGATTCTAGATTTGAAGCGGAAAGCTCCCTTTTATCTGAGTGATTTTAAAGACGCTCTGTGTCTGCAGTGTGTGGCGTCTTTTCTCTTCCTCTACTGCGCCTGCATGTCTCCTGTTATTACTTTTGGAGGATTACTGGGGGAGGCCACTGAGGGACGCATTGTAAGAAGAAACACACACGGCTATACAAACTACAATTATATTCTTACTTTCCTCCCTGATGATTACCAAATTCAATTAACGAGGAGTCTCTCTCTCGCTCGCTCTCTCTCTGTTAGAGTGCTATCGAGTCTCTGTTAGGAGCCTCTATGACCGGTGTGGCGTACTCACTATTTGCTGGACAGCCTCTCACTATTCTGGGCAGTACTGGACCTGTTCTGGTGTTTGAGAAAATCCTTTTCAAGTTCTGCAAGTCAGTATGACATTTGGCACCTGCAAAATCCAAATATAACAAATATGTACATGTATTATGTACATGCACAGTATTTATTGATGTGGCTCCCATGAGTAAATATATTGAAATATGTGCACTTAAAGGGTGTGCAGTTTTGAATATGTGCATGTGGGAAGATTCTTAAACGTTTATTTATATTATTTTAAAGTTTTATTTGAGAAAAGTTATAAAGTTTATTTGAGAATATGATAATTCACCATAGTTACACATCTGCAGAAATATATGCATGATGCAAGTTGAGTAAGAAGGGTGTTTTTTTGGATGTTGGTGTTGACCGTCTCCCTCTTGCTGTCTGTTCGCAGGGACTACGACTTGTCTTATCTGTCACTGCGGGCCTGTATCGGCCTGTGGACAGCCTTCCTGTGTTTAATCCTGGTTGCCACGGATGCCAGCTCTCTCGTTTGTTACATCACCCGTTTCACAGAGGAGGCCTTCGCTGCTCTCATCTGCCTCATTTTCATCTATGAGGCCCTGGAAAAACTTGTTCACCTGGGGGAGCTCTACCCCATCAACAAACACAATGACCTGGATAAACTCACACTTGCTTTGTAAGCACACCCTCTCCCTCTCTCTCACACACACACACACTTGTATTATTATGTTTTTCGGGTATTCTCCTGGTTTAATATATAAAATATTGCTATGCCCATGTTTAATGTAACCAAAACTTTGAATGTGGCTAGTAAAATGATCTCACAGGAGTAACAAAATCCCAACTACCGTTCCACTGTCCCCTGTTGTCTCTTCTTAGCTGTAAGTGTGAAAAGCCTGACAATCCCAGTAATAAGACTCTGGATATGTGGAGTCAGAGGAACATCACAGCCTCGGCAGTGCCCTGGGGGAACCTCACAGTGAAGGTAATGGTAACTTCAAAACTCCATTTAAAATGATAGTGTCAAAATGAGAACACTTGATTCACCTGAGATGAATCAAAAGTGATGGATAAACTGTGCACTGTGACCGACTACATAGTTGCAGTTTGTATTTTCTTTAGCATCATCATATCGCACAATAATTTACATTTATGACACTGACATTATCCATAGCGACTGAGGCAACTTGAACTTAAGCTCTGCTCTGGGGCCTAACAGTGGGCCTCATACAACAAAGTTTCTTGGGTTTTTTTTCTTAAAATGGTTCGTAAAGATGTTCATTCATTCATTCATTCGTTTAATAAACCGCTTAATCCCAACCGGGGTCGCGGGGACTGGCGCCTATCCCGAGGACTACGGGCGCAAGGTGGAGAACAACCCTCGGCAGGCACCAACACAAGACAGGGCACACACACTCACACAATTCGTAAAGACAAAATAATCCAACATTATACAGCTGTAGAATTGAAGAAAACCCAATAACTGAATGTTTTGCACAGACATGCATGTAAAATTTGCTTAAGAGTGCACTTCAGCAGTTGTAGATTCTGTTCTTCACCTAGGAACAAATCTTAAATAAGAACATCGATGAACATTACACCATGATCAGGTGTAATTTTTCAGTTGGGCAATGCCAAAGTGACCATGTGTGTACTGACTCCATCGCAATGTCTCTGCTCTGTCTCACACTGAGCCCGTTTAGTGCTAATCTGCAACATACTGCTGCCACAGCATCCTCCCTGCCAACACACTCAGCCAAAGTGTGTGCATGTGTAGGAGTGTTAAGACGTTTACAGTTCATTTTGATGACGTGTGGGCATCATGGATAAAAGTGTGTGTGTGTGTGTGTTTGTAGGAGTGTTTAGATCTCCATGGACAGTTCATTGGGACGGCATGTGGTCATCACGGCCCCTACACACCTGATGTACTCTTCTGGTCTACCATCTTGTTTTTTTCCACCTTCTTCCTGTCCAGTTTCCTCAAGCAGTTCAAGACCAGCAGATATTTTCCAACACGGGTAAAATCGCAGATGTATATCATCTTGCCTCATCTTGGTGTTTTTCAAAATCTGCCCATACATACGCCTTGTGTGAGTTTGTGTTGTGTAACTTCAAGTTTGCTCTTTGCATTCGTGCCAACAGGTGCGGTCTGTGATAAGCGATTTTGCCGTCTTCCTCACCATCGTCCTCATGGTCATCCTTGACTTTGCCATTGGTGTTCCCTCCCAAAAACTAAAAGTACCCAGCAAATTCCAGGTATAAACAAACACAAAGAAAACTAATTTGTTATTGCTGTTTTCCACACATTCACAAACACCGATAAAAAGCATGAAGAGAGTTCATAAAATACATGCAGACCCCGACAGACATGTTCATGGTAATTGTTATGGTAGCCAACGCGGGATGACCGTGGCTGGATAATAAACCCTATTGGCCGGAATCCGTGGTGGACGGTGTTGGCAGCAACAATACCAGCTCTGCTCTGCACCATCCTCATCTTCATGGACCAGCAGATTACCGCAGTCATCATCAACCGCAAAGAGCACAAGCTAGTGGTGAGAGAGAAAGTTTGCCTTTATGAAAACTTATGAAATGTCAGCTTGACCTTACAACCAGGTTTATATGTGAAGAATAAAATTGAAATTTATGCTGTTCGTTTCAACCGTTCGTGTTAAAATGCTGGGACTGAAAACACTGGAACATTTATACTGTGAAAAGTGTTGGGGCTGCCAAAAGTAATTCTGGATTTTCTCATGACTCTTACATTTTAATTCCTAAAACACTTCAGATTGTAACAAATTGTAACAAATATTACTTTTGTACTATTCATATGTAAACAAGGCATGAATTATGTCAGTCCTTTGGACTCCGACTGTTATTTGGCTCTAGTCAACATGACTACTAAAAACGGCTGCAAAGGAGACTTTTCCAAGTTTCCAAAAACCCAAGGCTTCAAAAGCAGTGTAGTTGTTGGCGGAATAAGGGATGGCACAGTTGCAGCTCATGATGTTCAGTATTTAATTTAACAACAGAATAAATCCAGATACTCTCTTTTTAGAACAGACGCAAACCAAACACTAATTTCAGGCTATTTGTGACAGTGGCAGGGCTATAAATAATCAGGAACAGAATAATCAACCAATAAGCAAACAGCAAACCTACTTGAAACTTGGTGTATTAAACCAAGTAAAACCAGGGGTCAAAACTGAGCAAATAATCATAATACCAAAACCACAAAACACCCTAAAAGTGGCCCCTGGTGGCAGCCCAAGCAAAAATCTGTGAGGATCCGTTACAGTAGTACTTCAGATAATCCAGAAAAATGTGTTTTGTAAACTGTACGAAGTGTTGATGGCCACAACAGCACCACTGCTATTCACAAGCTCCCGAAGAGATTTTTGTATGAATGAATATTTTTTTATATCTCTAGAAAAATGAATCATTTATATTAATAGTCTAATTGATAGTCATTAGATTGCAGATCAATAAAAATAGTTATTAGTGGCAGCCCCAGATTATGCAGGTGCCATTTATTAATTAAATATGACCTGTTGTCCTATAGACTTCCTGTATGCCCCCGTGCTCATGTGATTAAAGGGTTTGGATTTGTGCTTTGCTTCCTGCCTGTAGAAAGGATGTGGGTACCACTTAGACCTGCTGATAGTGGGGATCATGCTGGCTGTTTGCTCTGTGATGGGGTTGCCGTGGTTCGTCGCGGCGACTGTGCTGTCTATCTCACACGTGAACAGCCTCAAGCAGGAGTCTGAGAGCTCGGCTCCCGGAGAGCAGCCTCGCTTCCTGGGGATCAGAGAGCAGAGAGTCACCGGGGTCTTTATCTTCCTTCTCATGGGCTCCTCAGTGCTCATGACTGGTGCTTTACAGGTACACACACACACACACACACACACACACACATGCACATATCAACAATTAGCATGTTTTTCTGCAGACCTCTATGCCATCTGGGAATTCTGCGGCTATTTTAAGGGCTGTGATCTTGCCTCTCTTCCCACAGTTCATCCCCATGCCAGTGCTGTACGGCGTCTTCCTCTATATGGGTGTTTCTTCCCTGAAAGGCATTCAGGTAGAAACAGTCACTATGGAACGTTTCACACAACACATCAAAACTCAAACCTTCGTCAGCACACACAATCTCCAGCAGATACCAGGAATATCTACACATCAGAACCTGGTTTGAAACTAGAGGTGGACAGTAACTAAGTACATTTACTTGAGTACTGTACTTAAGTAGAGATTCTGAGTATCTGTACTTTACTTGAGTGGTATTTGTCTTGGAAACTTACGACTTTCACTTCACTACATTTGAAAGACAAATACTGTACTTTTTACTTCACTACATTTCTATCAAGGTTCTCGTTACTTGTTTCTTTCAAATCTGTGGATAAAGTGGATGTTATTCTCCCTTTTCTTAAACGTGATTGGTTGTTTGGCAGGTGACAGTCTATCAGTAGGGTTACGTCACACCTGTAGACTGGAACTATAAAACCAAGTTCAGACAGTTCTGCTGTTTTCTGTCTTGATTAAAACATTGTTGCTGTTGGAAAGTCAAGAAGCTAGAGGTGTAGAGCTGGGGTTTAAGCAGGTCGGAATGTTCATTTGATGTTCTGAGCTGCATTTACAGCTGTTCTCCTGATTAAGTTGGGGTTGTGTTTCATTCTTTAACATTCCACCAGTTCCTCATTCTACAGCATCTACAAGCTAGTCAGAGGCATTAGGTATTGTAAGTGTTGTGACAATAATGCAACAATGTGGTGAAAGATGATGTACTTTTAATACTTAAGTATTTTTTAAAACAAGTACTTCAGTACTTTAATTTAAGTAAAAATTTGACTGTACGACTTTCACTTGTATTGGAGTAACATTTGACTAATGGTATCTGTACTTTCACTTAAGTAATGAAGTTAACTACTTTGTCCACCTCTGGTGGTGGGATACTTGTGTATGGACCAGGTGCCCATAGTTTCTAGCTCTGTCCTTCTGAAGACTATCACCACCATGCCCCTGAGCAAGACCCTTAAACCCAAGCTGCTCCAGAGAGACTGTCCCTGTAATTAGGAACTGGAAGTCGCTCTGGATAAGAGCGTCTACTTAATGCTGTAGGCGTCTAAAGCACAGATGTTTAACAGGAAGGATGGCACTCACAGAATTTGTGAGACCAAATATTTATTGACTGTCTGATTGTCTAGCCCTCACAAGCACATTGCTTTTTTTCTCTCTCTCTCTCTCTCTCTCACTCTTTTTCAGTTCTTTGATCGTCTGAAGTTGTTTGGCATGCCGGCAAAGCACCAGCCCGATTTCATCTACCTTCGTCATGTTCCTCTTAGGAAGGTTCACCTCTTCACAGTCACACAGCTCACCTGCCTCGTGTTGCTGTGGGTCATCAAGACCTCTCCTGCTGCCGTCATTTTCCCTATGATGGTACAACTCAGCGCATCGTGCAGTTCTAATATAGAACTTATTTTAAAGTGTTATTCCAATGCAGCTGGATCTCTATTGTCTTGTTCTCTTTGTAAAAGCCTTTTTCAATGTCCAGCTTGTGTTGTCATAGCTATATTTGGAGCTGCCTGCAACCATCTTTATTTTGGGTTATGAAAGCGGCTTCTAACGGAGGTAGTGAGTGGAATGTTGGAATAACTAAGCACAGCAGAGAGCATTCTCTGGGGCGTGCTGTCACAGTCCCTCATACTAATGAAACTACTATGCAAGATGAATTTTAAAGCACATTTTAAATGCTACACTACATTCAGCAAAACAGACCAAATAAGACAGCTGGGACTTTTTTAACCATGCATCTGTCAGCTATATTTATCCCTTAATTAACACAGTTTTCACAGAATCAACTAATTGTGTTGTTTTGAAAGTTTAAAGGTCCCATATTAAATTCTTTTTTCGACAAGTTAAAGTAGGTCTATGAGCTCCATTAAACATGTCTCTGAAGTAGTTTGGTGAAAAAACCTCTCAGATTAGACATTTAGCCTGCTTCTTACCCCTCTATTTCAGTCCCTTTCAGAACAGGTTGTTTCTCTTTAGTATTCCTAAATGCTAGTGATCCGCTGCTGCCCACACACACCCGACTCTGGAACTGGGGTGTAGACAGCGCGGTGAGTATTTACCTCACGTGAAAATAATTGACATTGCTGCTGTTAACAGACCATCCATACAGCCATACATCTTCAACACAGCACTCCGCCGGTAGACTTCTTCACTGTGATTCCTACACTAGCGCTTGCATGAAAACACGGCGGATCAGGAAGCGCTAGCAGTTCTACCTGGTGGGCGGAGCTTCTCAGAAGTAGCAGAGAAATCTAAACGGCTCATTTAAGCACACAATTTCTGACCTTCGTGAATTAATACTAACAGAATCTACATTGTATGTAGAGACAGTACAGACCCAAATGGATGTCCAAAGAACAGAAAGTGGTTTTTTTTCCATAATATGGGACCTTTAAGATGCATGAAGCGGTTGATAACAAACATTGTGCAATGAAAACTATGGGTGTAAATCTCAATACGAAATTAAATTGATTCAGTGAAAAAGTGTTTCAGCCAATATCATAAAGTCTGCTATGATAATTTATATAATTAGACTTCCTCTTCAACATAAAGTGTCATTACAGTATGTAAGATATTTGATTGATGCTTTTATTTTGGATCAGTGCTATCATTGATCATTGAAGTGATGGTATCGCTACACCCCTACTAAAAATGGACTAATGCATTTACATAGAAACATCTTTAATTATTATCTTATACAGTATTGATTGTGTAAAATTATTTTAAAGTGATCTTTTCAGCTACACCAAATCATAATATGAGCTGAGTGTTTTGTGTGTAGTTTTGTATGTGATTGGGCTGAATGTTGTGTCACTGATTGTGTGTTGCCAGGTCCTGGCATTAGTCTTTATTCGCAAGCTGCTGGATTTGTGTTTCACCAAACGTGAACTCAGTTACCTGGATGACCTCATGCCCGAGAGCAAAAAGAAGAAACTTGATGATGATTCCAAAAAAGCTGAAGAGGTATTGCAGCAATTCACAACCAACCCCACATCAACATTTAGGGCAGTTAAATATCCAGAGACACCAGTGATCAAAGTTACATCTGATTAACAATTTTGACTGAACACTAGAGTGAGACTTGAAATCTGTGTGTTCGGCAGGACTCACAGGAGATGTTAGTTGTTGACTCTGACAGAGAAGACAAGAATACAGTGAAGATCCCGATGGAGAGGAGTGGACTCCTGCTGTCACCTAAAACACCAGACCCAAAGTAACACGCTCTATCCTTTTCTGTCTCCTCCCATCCTCTTTCACTCA
The DNA here is from genome assembly GCA_032718565.1 of Distichodus sexfasciatus. NCBI lineage: Eukaryota > Metazoa > Chordata > Actinopteri > Characiformes > Distichodontidae > Distichodus > Distichodus sexfasciatus. The sequence continues at coordinate 8,903,348 of JAVGVS010000003.1, forward strand.
CACACAACAAAATGTCAGAAGTAAATCTTCAAAAATAATGACAACATTCTGAGCTTCCTTACTCCTCTAACACCTCTCATCCTCCTCCTCCTCCTCTCCTTTTGTTTTGTCTGCTCTCCTAGGACTGACCCCTCTGATATTAACATCTCTGATGAAATGTCTAAAACTACTGTGTGGAAATCTCTCACTTTCAACCACAAAGACGCACACCGCTCTGCAGGGCCCTAAGGCAAGGACACACACATCCCTTGAAATGTGATATGTGTTGCATGTTCCATCAGTCGCTTTCCTTACCAGCACTTCAATCCTGCTGTCCATTCACTTCCTCCTAATTTTGTTAGCCAGGCACCAGGCTGTCTGTGTAATGGCATGAGCTTGCCTGTTTGCTTAACTAGATAGTAGCGGTGTAAATCACAAGTTTCATCATGTTATGATGTTATATCGATTCTGTGGACGATGATACGATACATCTGTTGATTTCACAATGTCTGGTCGGATACGATTTTCATTCGATTCAGTTCCGGTGCGAATGATTGATATGAGGCAATATTACAGTCAGGTCCATAAATATTGGGACATCGACACAATTCTAATATTTTTGGCTCTATACACCACCACAATGGATGTGAAAAGAAATGAACAAGATGTGCTTTAACTGCAGACTTTCATCTTTAATTTGACAGTTTGTATATGTGTCTCCCACTTTTTAAGGGACCAAAAGTAATGGGACAATTGGCTGCTCAGCTGTTCCATGGCCAGGTGTGTGTTATTCCCTCATTATCCTATTTACAAGGAGCAGATAAAAGGTCTAGAGTTCATTTCAAGTGTGCTATTTGCATTTGGAATCTGTTGCTGTCAACTCTCAATATGAGATCTAAAGATCTGTCACTATCAGTGAAGCAAGCCATCAATAGGCTGAAAAATCATCAGAGAGATAGCAAAGACATTAGGTGTGGCCAAATCAACTGTTTGGAATATTCTTAAAAAGAAAGAACGCACCGGTGAGCTCAGCAACACCAAAAGACCCGGAAGACCACGGAAAACAACTGTGGTGGATGACTGAAGAATTCTTTCCCTGGTGAAGAAAAACCTCTTCACAACAGTTGGCCAGATCAAGAACACTCTCCAGGAGGTAGGTGTATGTGTGTCAAAGTCAACAGTCAAGAGAAGACTTCACCAGAGTGAATACAGAGGGTTCACCACAAGATGTAAACCATTGGTGAGCCTCAAAAACAGGAAGACCAGATTACAGTTTGCCAAACAACATCTAAAAAAGCCTTTACAGTTCTGGAACAACATCCTATGGACGGATGAGACAAAGATCAACTTGTACCAGAGTGATGGAAAGAGAAAAGTATGGAGAAGGAAAGGAACTGCTCATGATCCAAAACATAGCACCTCATCAGTGAAGCATGGTGGTGGTAGTGCCATGGCGTGGGCATGTATGGCTGCCAGTGGAACTGGTTCCCTTGTATTTATTGATGATGTGACTGCTGACAAAAGCAGCAGGATGAATATTCATATTCAGCCAAATGCTTTGGACGGCGCTTCACAGTGCAGATGGACATTGACCCGAGGCATACTGCGAAAGCAACCAAAGAGTTTTTTAAGGCAAAGAAGTGGGATGTTATGCAATGGCCAAGTCAATCACCTGACCTGAACCCGATTGAGCATGCATTTCACTTGCTGAAGACAAAACGGAAGGGAAAAGAACAAGCAGGAACTGAAGACAGTTTCAGTAGAGGCCTGGCAGAGTATCACCAGGGATGTAACCCAGCGTCTGGTGATATCTATGCATTCCAGACTTCAGGCTGTAATTGACTGCAAAGGATTTGCAACCAAGTATTAAAAAGTGAAAGTTTGATTTATGATTATTAATTCGTCCCATTACTTTTGGTGCCTTAAAAAGTGGGAGGCACATATACAAACTGTTGTAATTCCTACACCGTTCACCTGATTTGCATGTAAATACCCTAAAATTAAAGCTGAAAGTCTGCAGTTAAAGCACATCTTGTTTGTTTCTTTTCAAATCCATTGTGGTGGTGTATAGAGCCAAAAAGATTAGAATTGTGACGATGTCCCAATATTTATGGACCTGACTGTGTATACCGGCAGTTTTCAACCGGTGGTCCTCTAGGGGTTCGCGGCGGCATTGCAGGTGGTCTGTAACATGCAATTCGGTTTCACTACTGAAATCACTTTTTAAAAATTATTTAATTTGATTTATTTTTCAAAACATTTCCAGATGATTTTGGCATCTTTATGAATTTAAAGCAAATATCTAAAAAAAATATAATAATAAAAATACTCCCCCCTCACACACACAGGCATATGGTGGGCCACAGACTAATGCTTACTGTGAGTGGTGGTTCTTGGGACAGAATCAGTTGAAAACCCCTGTTATATGCTAATTTAACAATCATTTCCATTTATACTAAATGCCAAAAAGAAATGAAAATATCATTAGACATTTTTATTCCTCAACCAAATGTTTAAGTTAAAAAACAATTTTCTCTTAATCCTCCTTTTTAATATAAAGTGACGTTACAATATATGTGACGTCTGATTATAGTTTTGATTTTGGATCAATGCTATGGGCTCGTTGATGATTTAAATAATGTATTGTTACACTCCTACTAGATAGTACTGTTTAACTTTCACATTTTCTTACATGCACGAGTAGGTATGTTGAGAGTAATACGATACAAAAGTAACACAGTTACACTGATGTAAGGCATTACTGTGTTGTAATGTGCGTTACTAAATATGTAACAAGTATAATATTATGTAACACACTTGTAAGACACGATATAGTGCTGTTTTGTTTTTATTTGAAAAACAAAAATCACCAACATTGCGAGAAAAACTGGGCGAGTAAAAACTGTTTCCTACAGACTCCACTAGATGTACAATGAGCTGCAGTAACTACATTTTAAGTCCTACTTCCACAGTTAATTTGATGAAAGTAACTCAAAAGTAATGCAGGAGTTGTGTAATGCATTACAATTCAGACACAGTAATATTGTAATATAACAAATTACTTTGAAATATCAGTAACTAGGAATCTATAATGTATTACATTTGGAGTAACTTGCCCGACACTGATGTTTAACTACGCTTTTTTGCAGGAATGCCTGTGAAGCGGACTCAAAAGACCTATGAATTCCTCAAACCCTCAAAAAAGTCTCTCTCTCTTGATCTTACCATCTCTTACACACACAAATGCACCCCTATACAGACATTCAGAAAACAAAACAAACACGTACACCTTTACATAAGGTACCATATGTCCTTCTAGCCATGAGGTGTGAATGTATGTTTTAGTGGGGTTTAGTGTATATTTCTGTAGAGGAGTCTACTTCTCTAAACCAAACCATACTACTTTTAAACGTGTTCTACTGGTCTCTCGGATTTGTTTTAGCAAACACTGTCTTTACTGTTGCAGTACTGTGCCATATATGTGTATTTTATATAATTTTTATGGTAATTTAATTTGTAGAACAATACAGTGATAGAAACTGTTGGACATTCTTCTGTATGTGTGTTGTGGTGCATTGTCAAAAAATATAACCTCAGTCAAAGCAGTAATATGTCTTGAAATTTGCTTTAGACAATTAGAGTAATAAGTTCAAATCCAAAACATTTGGGTGCCTACATGCAAAAGATAAAATAAATAAATAAAAATTTTAAAAAAAAATTATAGGACTTGCACATGTGGGCTCAGAGCCATAATGTCCCAAGGTCCATAAGTCACGGTTAAATAACATAATCGGTACTCTTTAATAAGAACCTTCCATTCTGAATGAATGCAGGACAGTGTTGAAAACGAGCAATAAAAAGGCAACCAGGGATGATAATGGAGGAGACAGACAATTAAAGCACCTCAGTAAGTGGGAACAGAGTGATTGTTCAAGTTCGCTGGCACCCTTTTATAAAGCTTCCCTCATTTGCAAGCACACCTGTACAGACGAGTGGCAGGTGGAGGAGCTCCATCCAGACCGTTCTTCACCTTTAAATCTGTTAAGCACTAATGCAACATGTGGTGAAGAGAGCGCCTCCCCCAGCGTGTAGAGGCCAAGCTGGAAAAGCCACACAGCGAATTTAAAAGCCATTTTATAACGTGTGTATAGGACATTTAGCGGGTTCTTTTACAAATCATAAAATCAACATTCTGACCCGTCATAATCGAGAGGTTTTCCTTCCATTATTTACAAAGCTACAGTGTAAATTAGGGTAGTAGAACATTAAAACATCTGGTTACAAACAATTTGTTCTCGGGTGTGCACGTGAAAATTGAGGCCATAACATCCCCAAAGCCCATTCATTAATCTTTATAGCAAGGCAGGTCACTTGTTTTCCTTAAGTCTCAAGAGTGTCACTAACTTTCATCTATTAAGTTCACTCCTTCATTACTGATTTTTATTTTGACTTCTAGCACACTTTGAAAACTGGGTACCATTTAAGTTTCAGGACTGAAGAATTTAAACCTCTTTTTATTTGTAGTGCACTTTGTGTAGATATACAATGACTATTGTTTTCTATTTATAAGAGAATTATTTTACAGAGTATACTTGTATTTTTTTTAGTAAATTTTGTTTTGTACAGAAATAAAATTCAGTGGACGAGGTAAGAAGTCTAACTGTCAGCACATGTGGATAACAGAAATATATTTTCTTTGTGCAGAAAGATGACGCATTAGATAAGAATGTCCATTTGATATATGAACAGGAATGTCAACAGTGTTAATAAGGGACGTCTTAAAAAGGTCATAGATGTTCACATTCCAGTTCATACATGTATGTACTATCACCTTAATTCAGATTGTTAAATCTTATGCTGTTTGTTCGCTAGAATGTTATTTACTTTTGTCCAAATAAAAGTTAGTCTGATATTAGTCTTAAAATTTTTCTCTGGAAAAGGAGAATGTTACTTTAGCCAAAGTTAAGAAAAGGTCCTCATAACTCAGTGATGGTTTGAATGTTGGATATATTATTGTATATTTGTATTGTTATTGTCATAGTTATTACCTCCATGACAGGCTTTGTCTCAGCATAACATAAACTTCTAGAATAATGTCCTCCATTACTGATGATTAATTTGATTTTATATAAAAATTGTCTGTTGAGAATTTTACAAAAAACAACAACTGATATTCCCAAATAGCTCTAATATTTGCAGACACTAAAGTCTTATATTTATTGTTGTCCAGATTTCAGGATCATTATTAAAACCACAAAACCTGGATGTGTGTTAGGCCATTACATTTCATCTTCTCATATGGCAAAGAAGTATTGATCCACACAGCTGTGATCACACTAATGTCCAGTACCATAACACAAATGAAGAGCAAGTATGAAAGTGAATAAAGTGGCAACAAGTTTAGATTGTGCTGCTTTGGCTTCTGGTGTAAAACTTTTGCTGTTATATTTGCTCAGATATTCTGGGTTTTAGGTGCAATGAATGACTGATCTGTATTAAGAATACACTTGAAGAATTAGAAATGTTTTCTATGTCATTGTGTCCTGGTTTTGGATTATATAGAGCCAAATAAAGTAAATTGAACTTGCTGTCTCGTGATAAAATGGCTTTGATGCATGGTCTGGTCTGTATAAATTCCTAGTCTGTTCCCAGAAATAAGATTTGGGGTCCCATTTCCTATGATTGCATTCAGAAATTTTAGGTGACACATGTAATGAATGAATACAATCGATCTGGTAGAGTTCATATAGAAATTATTTTAGTCCTACGGTAGAGAATATCACAGCACTATGAATGCTAATAACATGTTTTCAATTAATGAGATCTTGATTTACGGTAAGATTTGTTGCTAATGTTACTGTGCAATTTATTCAAATTAAATAAAATCTAACTAAGACTGGGGAACACGTAAAATCAATTAAAACATTGGTAGTGTTTAAGCTGTAATTAATTTAAGTGTTACTGTGTGTAGCATTTAAGTTCTCCCGCTTTAAGTGGCAACAAAAACAAGCCACAACTGGATGGGTTCCATCTTGTCCTGTGTGTCCTTCATAAGGCTGCTGTTGAGAGCAAATATTTATGTTTTGGGTGGGATGAGGTGGGGATTGGTAGGCTAGTGCAAGGCTACCAAAAATTTGTGGGTTGAAGTTCTAGTGGTTCTAGGGGCGGCACAGTGGAGTGCTGCTGCCTCACAGCAAGAAGGTCCTGGGATTGGACACCAGGTTGGTCGTAGGGCCTTTCTGTGTGGAGTTTGCGTGGGTTTCCTGCTCCACTTTCCTCACACAGTCCAAAAGCATGCAATATAGGTTAATTGGCGACACTAAACTGGCCCCGTAAGGTGTGAATGAGAGTGTAAGTGTGTGGCCCTGTGGTGTGTTGGCGCCTGCCCAGGGTCGGTTCCCACCTTGCACCTGCCAGTTCCCAGGATAGGCTCCGGTCCCGCCTCCCCCCACCAGTTGGAATTAAGCAGTTTCGATAATGAATGAAAGTCTGGTTCTTTCCTACCACCAATACAGCACACTTGAGCAACACATTTAACCCCAATGTGCTGCAGGAAGACAGTCCTTTATAATATGTTTGTTAGCTAACAGACTTTGTGGCAAAAGTCCAAAAGCCTTAAATATGTCCTTAAAATGTCCACAAATTCACTGAATGGAACTTCACAAGTTCTTTGCTTTCCAACCAAGGTCACAAAAACAAGACACAGCAACAAAGGGCACACGGGGCAAGAACCAGGACAAGAACTATATCAGAGGACGCATATATACAGGTATGAAGGCAGGAAACTTATGTAACAGCAAATGTTTTAGTCTTGCCACAACGATCTCCAATTTAATACTTTTACTGTCAATATAGGTATGAATGTGTGTGATGAATATTAACCAATGCATTGCATTACATGTGAAAAATCTAAAGATGTGTATGCAACTATGGACAAAACTACAGAGGACCAGCAATATGTCAGATTTACAGGATATCAAGTGGTAATTTAAACGGCAGTGATGCTTTCTGGTTAGTCTGCTATACTGTAAATCTGACATATTGCTGGTGAACATGAGATGCCAGTGTCTTTTTAAAAATTTGATTCTTAAAACTTCTGTATGACTTTATGAGAATCACAAGCCCTCTATGGTAAATATATAGTACATTCTGATACAAGAGACAATAACCAAAAACACAAGAAGATAAAGTCATATGTTAGGCTAAAATTACTTTATTGTTTCTTTTTAGTGTTTTACCTAAAAGGATTTACAAATCTTTTACAAATGCTAAGAGGGAAAATGTATTCTTTTGCGCGAAGCACAGCATTACAGAGCAAAGTCTTTACAAGCCTCCAGGTGCTGAGCGAAAAGGGCGGCACTTTCCCGTGCTGTGCTGAGCTGTTTCTCACACCAGAGGACCAGAAAGTCCCGCAACACACCCACACGCACTCCGTTGTAATGCTCAATCTACAGAAAACACAATGACATCAATTATTTGAATATTAAATAAATGTTCAACTTTGTGTTGCTCTATTTTGCTTTGTTTTTTATTTTTCCAAATGTTAAATATTCTGTGTCAAAACCAGAGATTTTACTATTGAAAATTTTAGATTTGCAGATGTTTCTCACTCTCCTTACATCTGCTATTATCAAATATAACGTGCGTTGAAATACAGGCGATTTACGCAGTCTCACAGTTTCAATACTACAACGCATGTTGCTGGTGTAAATCACTTGTCAATCAACTTGATACAAATGGTACAAATAAATGGTTTGTCAAAAATAATGTATTACCTCTTCTTTTGCCACAGATGATATTAGGTTGAACTCTTTCTGCAGAGCTTTTTGAACTCCATCCATCTACAACACCATGCAGAAAAAGAAATCCTACAGTTTGTAATCTTTACAAAGATTACTACATTAATGTGTGAGTGATGGTGTGTGTCAGGCTTACAATTGCTTTTTTATTGGGTTTAGCTCTCTCTGTGTTCTTGTTGGCAGTTTCAAGCTCCACTAGTTTACAGGTTCTTCTGAACAGCATCTCCTATAAGAACACAAAACATAAATGCCAGACAGAATTTAAAACAGTACAAAGCATCTAACCCATACATGCCAATCTAACAATTGCCTTCTAAGTGAATACTTCTTTGTTCATTAATGTGACATGACATCCGTATTAAACTAATTCAGCAACAATGGGCGCTTTATTGTCCATAGTTAATGTGCCTGAAAGGAAGGAATAAAGATTTTTTTAAAAAGGTTTGAAATAAGTCATTGACTGTAAAAATGACCTCACCCTTTTTGCCTCTTGGTAGCGAGACTCCAGATCCAGACCCATGCCCAAAGTAACAGTGTCATTTTCAGACACTTCCTCAAAGTTTTTCTGAGGGAAAAAAACACACACAAATCACATTAAAACCCACTCTAAAATGCAACAACACCATACTCCATGTGTTAGAGTACTTACTTTTACTGCTTCAATGATATCTGACAGTTTCAAGCAAATCCTAATATAAACATGCAAAAGTTACTGTTAGAAAATGTATAAAAATTGTATATCCGCTCACAGACACACATATTAACAATAATCTCGAACACAGAGACTTACTTTGAGAATTTCACCGTCTGATTATCCTGAGTGACACAAAGATGCAATGAAGTGGAAAAATGTCCACATGCCAAAGCGAGTTCTGCAAACCACAAAGACAGAAACACATTGTCCATTCTACTCTTCTGCTTAACGTATATATGTGTCATTTTGCAGAAGAAGTCTTACTTTGCCTTGTCAGCACAACATCAAGGAATTTCTGTTGGACATAAAACAGCAATTACATACATGGTAACTGTAGGCTGAATTACAAATAAACAGGTGGGGGGGTTTTACAGAAAGGCATGAATTTTCCAACAATACTAACATACTTAATTGTTCAATGTCATAGAAACATAAATATGCTTATGACTATTCCAATGAATATTAATCGGCTTTCTTGCAGGCTGTTTAGGTTCCAGAAGTGATGAGTGATGACAGAACTGTAACCTAGAAACAATAAGAGCTCATGGCACTGCCAAAATAAAACACTGAGCACAGCTTTATGACTAAGATGCTCACTGTTATGACAAACACTTCTGAAAGAGTGAGAAAGACTGAGAAAAGCTGGAAAAGATAAAGTAGGAAATTTAAACATTTTCTTACTTGACCTAACACCAAATATAGAAAAAATAAGGAAGCCCAGGACAGAGGTTAACAACACAATGAAGAGGTTGAACTACATTATAGGTAACAGTTCTTAGTTTTGGTTAACAAGACTCACAGATAATTAGATCAGTTGTTATTTAGTACGACAGCAACTCCCAGTGGTCAAAGTTAAAAATATCTTTCTCAGAAATACACTGCTGGGCCAAAAAATGAGGCACACAGAGTTTATCACAGCGTCTATATTTACTTTTCTTTTTAGCACAGCTTCTATATGTACTATCAACTTCACCCTTCAGGCAGAGCATACCAATAGCGAATACCGTGCTTAATACAAATACTTAAGGCACTGATGAGAGCAGGCAGTGTCTAGTTGTAGAGTCATTAATCTCTATTTAACTAGTGTCCAGTTAAGTTAGACACTGACACACATCAAGGCCACATTTAATGGCAGATAATTTATGAGTACTGACTAGTTGTAGGAAGCACTCAGACATGAATGGAACAGCACTGACACAGCACACTGTGAAAGGCTGTAAGACAGTTCACCCAAATGGCTGAGTTTTCTAGGGACAAACGGGAAAAGCCATTCCCTTCTAAACTGTACACTGGATACAGACAATGCAGACAATATTGTGAAATACTGTTACTTATTTCACCTGGATATGTTAAACAAGAAACATAATCATAAAACTTGCAATAAATTGTATCGTTTTTTGCAGTTTGTAATTTTTTCAGTGTATACATAACTGTGGAATAGTCTTGAACAATCCCTAATTTGAGATCAGGGTGTTGGTGACCTAGCGGTAGGACACTCGCCTTTGGACCCAGAGGTTGTGGGTTCAAATCCGACCTCTGGCATTACCAACATCGGGTCCCTGAGCAAGACCCTTAACCCTAAGGTGCTCTCAGGGGAACTGTCCCTGAAGTTAGGAAATGTAAGTCGCTCTGGATAAGAGTGTCTGCTAAATGCTATAAATGTAATTTATGTGTAATATGATAGGAAAATGATGCAGTAGGTACAGTGGTTTATTGCAATATTTGCAAATATACAGTATATACCAGTAAATACCATTCCTCTATGCTACTATAATATGAAGAAATGTACATTTACAACATTTAGCAGATGCCCTTATCCAAAGCAACAGTCTCCCTGAAGCAACTTGGGGTTAAGAGTCTTGCTGGGGGACCCAGTGGTGGTAGTACTGGAGGTGGTATTCGAATCCACAACATCTTAGTCCAGAGGCGTGTATGCTAATCACTAGATCACCGCCATCCTGACGAGAAATGAGGGGTGGTTCAAGGTTTTTGCATAGTACTGTATAAGTGTAAGTTTCTGGTAGATTTTATGCAATAACTCGCTGGCCACTTGCAAGATATCTGTAGACGAAGTTGATACCTCTGAAGCCACTTTATACAGAACGGTAAGGTGTGTGTTGCTATCTCTCTCATTTTGAAAGAATTCATCCACATCCTAAAAAGATGAAATGAACATTCATAAATCCAAGTTCTTTTTCAACATCGATCATTTTTTCTCAAACTCTACACTTACTAATTCTCTCTCACGCATACCTTGTGACCCTCCTTTCGCATCTCCTCCACGGCATGGCTGATACGATTAAATATGCCCTTTTTACCACGCTGTGTGCCAAGCGACTTGATGAAAAACAAACAGAATAAAAAGAAGAAAACATATTAGCACTACACATAAATGTAGGTATGTACACAAATAAAGGTTCCCTTGAACGACAAGCACCTCCGTGCTGCTGAGGAAACTGTGCAGCGCTTTGCTCTTGCTGAGAGAGCTGTGTGCTGCCACCTGCTGGAGAAAACACTCCAAAGCCTTACAGTAGTTCTCCCATTTACCTCCCAGAGCCAGAAACCCTATAGACACGGACAAAACATGCGATAAACATTTATGACAGCAAACACTCACACAATTTCACACACACTAACCTTATATATATAACACATAAGCTGTGCATTTGCATTACAGGCTTGCATAATCTTGAATTTTGAAATGTATGTAATTTGGGTGGCTCAGTCATACCAATCTGTTTCAGAGCCTTAGTCTGAGAATGTGAGTGGGAAGGTAGCAACTTGCCAGGAAGAGGAGGAAACTGTGGGTAAAACGTAAAGTTAAGCAACCTAAAATACTCTAAGAACATATATCGGAATCACCTGCAACAATCACAGGTTTCAAAAAGGTGCAGTTCAAAAGAAAACTTACTATGACCCCTTGGAGTCCTTCAACGTCCTCCTGAGAGAAAAGACTCTGTTGAAGCCATTCAAAATCCTCATATGTCCTAAACACACACACTCCAGCACTGCTGTTGGGCTGGGGAGAAATAGCACAATTCAAACATATTTTCCTTTTTGGATGTTTAACTCTCCGGCAGTATTAAAGTTGCTGCTTCACCTTTTGAGATGTGATGGCAAAGGTTAATGTATCTCCATTCTGGGTGATATCCGTGATTGTGATGCTGCTAGCATTCATACTCGGTGCTGTCTCATTTGATCTCTCCTATTACACTCATTAAAAAACAAGGGATCGTTTCAAATCACAATCACTTTTATGATCAGTCATTTTGATGAAGAATTACTGTCTGTATGTCGTTTACATCCAGCACTAGAGGTAGCAGGTGAGTTTACACAGAGATCATGTGATTATCACAAGTAAAAAGACTCACTCACCATTATCTTGTGAACTGCTCTGCACTGTATTTCTGCAGATATTCTTGCTGAATGACAAAGACTCCCTTAAATCCCTAAATGTTTTTGAGCTCACATGAAAACACAGGCTTAATTTTCCACCTAACCGATTCTTGCTGCCCTCTCAAACTCCTGTCATAAAATGCCCACACGGACAGTTCTGAAAAGCAGGATATCCTATGAGTCAAAGGTCACAGTAGTCCCGTGATATGCTTGTGTGAACTATGCAGTTGTGCCAGTGTTTGTAACACAAGGAAAATGGTTAAAGTACTGTAATCTTTGAATACTGATAAAGAGAAAAAGAGAGTAAACACTCAGTTATTTCATTTGTTTCGATGCAAGGGCTCCGAACAGGACACAGTTGAGTGCATAGTGTTTATTCATAATCACTCAGTAACCTTCACTGTCAACAGTGTGTTTATGTAAAATGTTGTATGAGACCTTTTTACATGGCTTTGGGAGGGTAGTGAATGTATTCATAGTTCAGTTATAGTCTGCAATACACATTTGGGATGTTCGTGGGAAGACAGCACTGCCTGTGACACATACTTTATCAGAAGTTTTTGTCCAGAATAGACTGCATTCCATATGCCTTCATTAAGAACAAATGACTAAGAAATGGAAACACTATGCAAGAAGGGTTGTTTCAAAAAAGTATCTATAAGGGAATTAGAATCTCAGTGCTCACAACAAAAACATTAAAATCATTTAAAGAACTGGATTAAATCAATGAGAAAGCTGTAACTAAAAGTTGCAGTCCTTCATGCACTCTCAGTAAATAATAAGGAACAAGTCAGCATTTTCTAAACTAAAAGAATTTCCTTAAAATGATTAACATGCCTTTCTGATTTGCACATTTTCAAATGGTCTGCATAGTTACAGATTTTAGGGTAGGGTAGTCTAGAGCAACTCTGGCCGAAAATACTGGCCAAAATGTACGTTACACTGCACCTGGTTCACTCAGCATCTACTCATGGCTTAAGTGATATGACTCAGCTCATATCACTTATGCCATGTCAGCAGTAATTTAAAAGCAACAACTGTTTCAATATATCATGACTAAAACTTGTTAAAAAGTTAACCTGAAGCGCATGCTTATTTGAAAAGTTAATGATTAAACAAAAATGACACTTTTGAATCACACTCCTACATTTTATTTACTCTGATGCTGTCAATTTGAGCTATACATATGCCACTCTTACACCAAAAAACCTTTTTAAAGAGAAGTGTGAGAGAAATGAATCAGTGTCAAACAATGTTTTATCTTCCACTCTACAACACTGGTTCTCGACACAGATCCTCATTCCCCAATGCACCAACACACCAGATCATGCACTGATAATAAATTCTTTGTGTTGTGGTCTCTGCAGACTGTGAGGAGCAGGATTGACAACCACTGGTCTACAACCTTCATTTTAAATCAGGTACCATTAAGAGAGTGTTGTGTGGTCCAAACTTTCACCTAGACAAGTTTCAATGACTTAAAACTTTTGAGAAGTCCTGACGTTGCTTCATTTCCTAATCACAATTCCATAGTCACTTATATTATGAACATATACAAACATCTCACCTCAAATAGGGAGGAAAAGAAAGGAGACACAGAGTGAGGGAAAAACCCAAGAACTCATAACAACAAAGTTCAGGCTTGAAGTTTAAACTGCGTGCTTGTAGAATGATAAAAGGTCGTCCAGACTCTGTGCCTGAGCAGGTGGCGGTTGTTGAGCTTGTTGAGGTGGTGGACAAGCTGACTGGTTTGTAAACGGTACATGTGTATTTTGTGCATGTCTTTCTGTGTCATCCTGCCTGGATTCCCTCTGTGACTCTGACCATTTATAAGGATGCCATCCTTTGTTCTGCCCCTTCGGAACAGACCTGTCATAACTGGTCCGTCTCTCTTCTGTGAAATATGCAGAGGGTGGGGCAAATTCTGAATCACGTTCTTCTCGGCGGCGGCTTTTCCACTGACCCCAGATGAATTCTGTGACGAGAAAATAAATAAAAGGGTGAAGAGTACTGGTTAAGCTTAATCACACACATTTGTAAAACTTAAAAAATGTTTCAGCTTAAGGACCAGTTCAGTCCACATACAAAACCTCACTTAACAGCTCTTCGTGTTCAATGCCATAGTCAAATCAATTAAAAAAAATTCTCAGACTAATGTGCCTAATGTACATATATGCGTGTATTTCGGAAGGTATCACCTTTGCCCCTGTCCCATTCTCTGACATGGGGTACTCCTGGCCTGGAATCTTTTCTCTCCTGAATTTCAACCTCCACTTTTGGTGTCACAGCTTTAGGAGCAGGAGGTCCAATCAAATCATTCACCTTGTCCTCATTATCAACTTTGTCTTCATCTTCCTTTACAGGTTCATCAGCAGTTGGAGCTACAATACAAGAAAGTAAAGAGTGATATGGACATTCTGTAAGTATTAATGGAAACTCACTCAACGGTCTATAATACCGACACAGTGTGAATCAACTACAGTGTAAACACACAAACCTTCTCCTTCTTCATCTCCTAACTCCAGCTTGCTTTTCTTCATCTTTCTCATTCTCACTTTAGCCAGTCTAGCATCAAGTACAGCTTTCCTCTTGTCCTTCAGCTGTTCTCTTTTACTGCGTTGCTCTGTAGTCTTTGGAATTAAAAAATAAGAATACGATAAATACATTAATAACTTTAGTGGTTTGTGAACCAAGACTTCTAAGAAATCGTCTTACCTGGTCTCGCAACATATCCAGAGTTTCTCTTTGTTTCCTGCGTTGCTCTTCATCCTGAGAAAAAGCAAAATAACCCACACCCAGGTCTCTGGCCTCTGAAATACACATAAGCAAAATGGTCATTATGAACCAAACATAACCGCTCAATTATCTCTGGTAGGATTCCGCAATTGATCCTCAGGGAGGATTCTCAACTCTCACCTTGATCTCTTATATTTTCATAGTGAATGGGTCCCACAGGTCTCTTCATCTGCTCCTCTTCCTCCCTTTCCCACTGTTCTCTCTGCATTTCCCGCCTCATGTCATCGGACAGCAAGGTCCTATCAGCTTCCATCACACTATAAACCATCCCAGACACACAGTAACGCATCTGCTAAAACGCACCAACACAAAGTGTGTACGAAAAGCAATACATATGGATTTGCCCACATGGTTTACCTCTTTCCCTTTAAATCCTGGTCCATTTTCTGAAATGCCGGAAGATCTTTTTTTAAGCACCTACGCGATCTGCCCAATGCATCTACATAGTCCACCCTACCAGAGAGGTAGACAGAAAGAGAAAACTGAGGTCTTATGTTCTCACTGTGTTAGAGGATAAAGTGATCATGTATCCAACACTGATTTTACCATTCTTCATCTGCATTCTGTGGGGGTGGAATAGGGATGTGTGTGTCAAAGCTTTCTCCATCTCTGTCTCCTTTTTCAGCATCTCTGCTATGTAATTCTTTTTTCTGGTCAATTATCTTCTGTGTGAAGTCAACCAGATAAAGACTTTCAGTCTCCTCATCTAAAAAAAGAAAACATCAGAACATTATTTCAAATTAGGCTGCTCCATCTGCATGTTATTTTGGGGAAAAAAGCTAAATATAGCAGAACCTAAGGCACTTATACCTGGGAAATCCCCTTTTGTCATTTGTTCATAGAGCTTTGCCTTTTCCTCCAATTTCTGCCTAAGAGTTAAAGATAAAGAGCATAAGTAATATTCTTATTAATGTAAGAACAGAAATAAAATCATTTGCAAAAAAGCTTTTTGTTATACCCTCTGTAAGAGTCACAGAGACTAAAGTTCATTTTAATTTACCTTGATTTGTCCAAGTTTTGTTCTTCCTCAGTCGTTTGCTCTGTGTCTTTTTGAGCACGTGCAGACACCCCCTCATTTTGTTTACTCCAAATGTTGGGTTTCTACAAGTGAAACCAATGAAGTGAATAAATAATGTTAGAAAAGCAAGCAGTATAAACCGTTATAGCAACAATAATCTTATTTCTATACGTCTAATTTCCTTTGACTAATCTACAAGAGAAGTCTTTTTAATATAACATTATTCAGTCCAATTTAAGGTGTTCATAAGTTCATTAAAGGATGGTTTGCATTCCAAAGGGTTATTTTATGGTTATTTAGAAGTTATACAATTATTTTGGAAAAATGCAACGGATTCATGACCCTACTGGAATATTAACCTTTGTTTTGAGTTGTACTTTTGGTGCACTTCCGGCATGCTGACCAAGTCTTTCCTGTTTGAAGGACTCCTGCTTCCGATAAAGTTCCGCTTTCAGATCAACCAACTGTACAAATCAGATTCAGAAACAATGAGTGTCAAAGAATATAAAGTCATTTAAGTAAGGAAACTGCATTTAGAACAGGCTGTGATGTCTGACTTAATCTGGCTAGTCTTCAAGTTCTCTCCTGGCCAAGTAGTTACATGCACGCTATATAATGAAGTGTAACATGGTTAAAATTACAAATACTAATCATGATGATAAGTTTAGGATCTTTGATACGATTGGTCCAAAATATAACTTTAACGTTTGTGCTACCTGGCTAACTTTTAAACCTGATTAGTAGCGAGTTCAAGGAATATTTTGTGAATGGCATTACATTGATGACACAAAATACATAACATAAAATACTTCTTATTATCTAAACATACCCAGAACTAAAATACTTTCCGTATAATCATAAAATTGAAAAAATCATCAGTCAGACAGCGCTGAGCTAGCAAGTTAATGTAAAATTAATAAATAAAAAATTCCCTTAGTCCTCAATCGCCACCAAACACAAACTTCACACTTACCGACGAAGCCGTGACACTGTATTGCTTCTTCTTCTTATCCATAATATCTTGCGTTATCACCGTTTATCTGAGTATTAAAAATTACAAACACAGCGCCATGTTGAACTGTGACGTAAGAGGCGCACGAGACCCTACGCTGCCCTCTAGCGCTGTGGAGCGGAACAGCAGCTCGGGACTGAAGGCAAACTGCAAACATCGATTGAAGCCGTTTCTAAGACTGCGGTTAATTAGTCAAAAATACATTACAAGTTCGTTGCTAACCACTTTTCCTTGACCTCAGTGGAAAACATAATGAGGTTAAGGAAATATGTTATGAGTAATTAATTAATATTTAGGACAGCACTGGACTAAGAGATTGCAGGTTGTGTTAAAAGACAAAGTGAACTTTATCATCTCAACTATATATAGTGTATACACAGTAAGACAAGACGACGAGCTCCAGTTTCTACAGCGTACAAAGAAGGCACAACTATAAAATATGAAGTCTATTCTGAAGGTAGAAAGAAGAAAATGTACAGTTTTACATGGAGTATTCAGTCATTTTATGAATATTGCAACATAAGTTAAGTCAAGAAAAACTTTATTACAATACTGAAATTGTGCATTAAATGTGCATGAGATCTACAGCAGTGTAATATAATGTGATGACCCATGTTATTGACGAGGCTCTGTCGTTAAATTACAATGCTCCCAAGATGGGTGACAATAGTCAGTATATCAATCCCAGCCCCCTAAATGGGCAAAGACCCACCTAATGTTCATCGCAAAGTTACATTTCATAGCCCTTTTGTCAGGTGCTTATCCAGATCAACTAACATTTCGAACAGTTACTGGAGTAACTTAGGGTTAAGCGTCTTGCTCACTGGGCTAAGAGTGGTGGTGCTGGATGTATCTGAACCCATAGAATTAGTTTGTTCGCCTCAAAAAGATTATATCTGAAGTATATCTGTTTCACTTAAACAGAAGTTATCTCCATAGTACTGCAGCATAGGAAGAAAAAGAAAAGCTCTTCCACTGTTATCACCTAGCACCTGTTTAAAGCAACCATGGCATTTCATTGTGGATAGATTGAGCTTATCTTTCGAACACAAATACACACAGAAATATTTCAACACAGGATTCTAGTGTTCAAAATATTACTGTTATTAAATGGAGATGTTCTACTGTGTTTGTTTTAACATAGCTATCTCCCTCAAGACTGTTAATGGACTCTGGTTGGTAATCCAAAGCCTATATAAGAGACAACCCTGAAAGAACCAACTGGTCACTTTCCTTGTATCGCTGCAGGATCAGGTAAGACAGACTGCCCAATTCTGGTGTCTACTTATGTGCTTATTCTGTGAGTTTAATTATTTCACTCATTTTGCTCATTTTTTTCCTGTAGTGCCGGTTGTTTGCTGTCTTCTTCATGAGGAAAATCTGAACAGCGGCTAAGCATGTTATGCCTGAGTCGTGCCAGTCATGCAGTCTTGCTCTTCTGCATCCTGTCTTTGTGTGTGGAATGTGTGATGTGTGGTACCAGTTTCCTTAGCCCTATCCAGAGACCAGGGGTGAGAGTCCTGCTTTTATTTAAATGACAAAAATGTGCTTTTACTTTTCTGTTCAATTAAGTTTATTATAAGGTGCATGTATGTACCTGTGATGCCCAGTACAGTTTGGCATTTAGCTAAAAACTTTAATAATGTTGTGAAGATGATGAAAGCTGATTTAATTGGTGTGTGTTGTAGGGTCGAGGAGACCGAAAGCCAAATCGGCTCGGGCGAAGGGCAGCTGCTGAGGCAGAGGTTCCTATTGATCCAGAGAGTAATCAAATCATGGTATCCATACACAGATGGAAATATTTACAATATAAATATTGGTGAGGCAAAAAGGCTGTGAGTAGTTCAGTAGCATGAAATCCATCATTGAAATAACCAGTGTTGGTAATATTGGGGATCTAATCCTTGATGAACATTAAACAATGATGCCACCATTAAGCCCCTATGCATTCTCTTTGCCCCATGGTGTTATAAGGAAATCAGTGTAAGTCACTCTGGACAAGTGCATTATTTGAATACCAGAGAGTATGATTTAACAAAGCTCCAGATTAAACCATCTGGACTATACTCCAGATAAAAGTTTTCCACTGATATTATTTGGAAGATTGCTTTGTATTTGGATATCCATCAAATGCTGTGCAACACATATTAATGTTTGATAATTATCTTTTATCTCTCTCTACATTTGACTAGATAAGCTCACCTTTTCATGTGGGTGTGTCTCTGACCGAAGCAGAGTATTTGGAGTTTGGCCAAGTGCTCCAGAAGATCCTACTGGACGTCTTGGGTGATACGCCACCTTTAGGTGCGTTGTAGTATCTTACCTGAACTTCACCAACACAATTTTTTTTCAGAATCACTTAAACTGCTTTGCTTGGAATGACTGGTGAGGGGGGAAACAGAGAATACGAAAATGCTTTTTAACAATTAGAATGAATAGCAAATCAAAAGCCTTTTTATTGAGTATTCAAAGCAACAGGAAGTGATCATTTAAACTTTGAGATTTAAAATATTATTTCTCTTTCTTTCAGAATGACCAAACAACCCAGACCTAAAGATGCAGATCTTATACTTTATGGCAAAAGTCCACAATGAAGCATAATAACTTATCACTCTTATTGTAAAAATAAATGAAGGTCTCATAGCAGCCTGTCTTCTGTTCATTGTGTTCTTCGGTGTGTGTTTAAGATGACTGGTTTGGAGCAAAAACTTTCTATCTCTAATAAAAGAGGTACTTGTGGTACTACAAGTCTTTATGAAAGTACATTACAATGAGACTTAAAAATCCTTGCAGGTCCCAAGCAAAAGACCCATTTGTATGCTTGTGTTTCATTCCATTGTTTCTAATGTAAAAATGTTATGACAATTTAAAAGTTGAAAAGTTTTCTAAAGTGTAACATGAACAAAATAATTGCTCACTATGAACCCTTTGGGATATTTTATTAACAAAGAAAATTTCTTTAAAGCACCTTACAAAGTCTCTTTCGTACACAACAGAAACACTCATTCGTCTAAAGTAGAAATGTACAAATGTGTCATTTAACAACCATATTTAAGTATTGGAAAAAAAACCTGACACATTAAAACAAAACTGCTGGTTTCAATGACCTTAAGGTAACAGTCACAATGGATGAGAGAAAGTCATCCACAACAGAAAGGAAACAATGGCAATTACAGTCACAGGCCGTAAATGTTAGTAGTATTCTGGCGGACTGTTTGGAGCACGATGGAAAAGAGCTCTCCCTTCAGCTGGCTGATTTCACGCAGCGTGTGTACGCCCAGGCCTGGGTGAGAAAATCTGCACACCGTCTTGGGCACCTTTAGACGAGAAATATTACAAATGTGTGTAAGGATTGCATTAAGCAAATTAAGATCAAGGAATGTTTAATGAATTGCTAAATACACAATTCTTAAAAACACATGAAGATAATTTCTAATCGTGAGGTCAAACACAAGCAGTAATACCTGTCTGGGTAGAAAGTATGGTGCATCGGTTTCCAGCAAGATGCGGTCGAGTGGGATCCTCCTCACGCACTCTCGGGCCTCCACTGCCCCAGAGTAAGTTATCAGCGCTGTGAAACCCACGCACAGATTGGAGAACTCACTCAGAAATGGCTCAATGACGGAGTAACTGTTGGTAAAACAGTGTCTGTCTCACAAAGAAAAACAGAAAATTCAGACCCTTCTTTACACAGTATTCATGTGAATACACATGCAATTACAGGATTTTATTTAAAAAATAACCTGTGTATCTTGTAATCTCTGGGAACACACTTTTTCATGATTTTCAACAAATCATCATCAGCGTCACGGCAATGTATCACTAGCGGCTTCCCTAGAGACACAGCCAATCTTAACTGCCTCTCAAAAACCTGCACATAAATACAAACGTACATTAACACATTTCAGATTATATTGAAATAAATACAAAAGCTTTGACTTATAGTAACATGTAAAATGATAACACGATGAATCTACACACTACAAAACATTTTTATTTATTCCTTTTACTAGGGACGATGAATATGTAAATAATCAAAACTGACAATCAGAACCTCTAATTGCTGTTAATAATATCTATTATGTTTTACTTTTCTTTAAATTACATTAATACTTTGCCCAGTGTGTTCATGTACTGTTGTCTAGTCTGTGACAATATATGTGTGCTTGCTTCAATTATTTTAAAATCATAAAGATATGTACTCTTTCAACAGAAAAAAATCCCAGCCCTAATAACTGAATATATTTACAATACAACACTTGTCAGAGAACTGATGGGGAAAAAAACAAATAAATAACTGTTCATTAATCATGAACATGGTAAAAAGTTTATTAATCATGCAATTGATTAGAGGTTATATCACCCAGCACTAGCCTTTATCATGAATATTACCAATGCTTCAACTTAAAACAAATACCTCTTTCTGCTTCTTGGAGTTGGTTGAATTCTTATGGGAATAATCAAGACCTATCTCTCCGAATGCAACTGTCTTAGGATGTCGCATGGCCCCCATAATACTTCTCTCCTGAGTGTCGTTATAGTCTTTGGCAAAGTGGGGGTGACACCCAAACGCTCCCCACACAAACTCTTCAGACAAAAGCCCCTCCCAAATTGCCTCCTTTTGGGTCATTTTTGGGTGGCAAAAATTGGTAATGCAGCCGCTGAATTCTCCAGGAAAGCTGCTAGCGTATTTTTTGCGAAACATTTCAAAACTTCCCTGAAATCCCAGCTTCCCATAAAGCATATCTAGGTGACAGTGTGTGTCAATAAATCCCTTAGAGTCTGCCTTTATATCAGAAATCCAGAGTGGCTCTGAACCCAATGACATCCGACGAGTGGAGCTGCTACCAGTAAGGAAAGGTGTTGAGAGAGATTGCCTGTGTGTATCTGAGCGTCTGTGTCTAATTACAGGAGAAAACTCGCACAGGGAATTTGGAGAGAGTGCAGCGGATGTGCTTCTGAACGACAGAGCATAGGTGTCTGGATATAACAAATCTTGATGAACTGATTTGGCACTACACTCAAATGCATTGTCAGAACTATTAGGATGACTTGCAGTCCTGGAGGCAGAGGACACAGGAGTCACTGAATATACACTTTCATACAGTGAAGACTTTTCTGTGGTACCCGGACTTTGGGAAGGAAATGTGAAGACAGAAGGAGTCAGATTAATCTGTGGTAGGCTTAATGTAAATTTTGGGGAGATTTTGAAGGATGCAGGAGGGTAAGGCAAACACTCCAAAGGTGGCATGGCTGCAGCATCCTTGGTTTCTATTTTCTGCTTGAACTCTGTCTTCATCTTAGTGCCCAATTCCACGGACTCATCCTGAGAGAAGCTCTCCACCTCAACAGGGTCATCAATATCTGACCAATCAGGAGACTCCTCACCTTCCTGGATCACATTATGGAAAATACATTGTCACATAAGGGGGTATGATCTCCAACACTCTGATTAAAATAACACTAAGGGCCAGAGATGCCGGCTATTTTTTCATGGTAATAGGTTAATATAAAAATGTGACAAGAAATAAAATAATCCAGACTTGTATAATCCAGATATATGTCATTTCCTTACCCTGGTGTGCGCTGTCAGTGTTTTTCTATCTCCTTTTGTTTCTCTAATGACAAGAGGTGTAGACTCCTGATTTTCTGGATCGACAGACACAACTGAACAGCCACCACTAGAAGATGTGTTTCTCTTCTGGCCCATTTTCACTTTGGGACTGTCTGTGAAGCCCTTTCTTGCTGAGGGCCTCTTGCCTTTGTCCTCATTACAAGGTGACATCCTCGCTCCACTACTGATAGCAGTACTGAGGGCTTGATAGTAGATGGCCTGTGAGCTCTCCTCTGGAGTTCTGTCCTGTTGCTTCACACTAAAGGTTCCGATTGAGGATTGTTCTCCTGACTGTGAGCCAGACAGACAAATCATAAAGACATTATGAAAAAAAAAGCTTTTATTTTAGTGTTGAGTGTTTTAGTGCTTACTAATATGACTAACATCTATGAAGTTGGATCTATAAAACTGACATATGCAATGAAGTGACCACTAAATTTGTATATTAGATACAGGCTTTCAGTAACCTGGTTGCAGAGTGTATGTACAAACTGTTACCTCAGTTGGTTGTTTTTGAAAAAGCATTTGAGGACCACTGGATGGGATATGCTTTTTTGGCAAAGATCTCCTTTTCTGTGGAGTTGTTGCTCGTATTCCCTTGGCCATGCTCTGGTTAATGTTCTTAAATTCGGTCAGACCCACCGACCCAATGGGCTGATTTAGAGCAGAAGTGTCATCATCACTGGACTCATCCGAACTAGCATCTCTCCAGAGAGAAGGTCGAGACAAGCCTACATGATTCTTCTGAAATTTTCGAGGTGATTTGGATGCAGTATGTAGCCAATTAAGCTTCACCTTTTCTTGACTTGTCATTCCGCCAGGGATAAGAACTGTACAAACATACCATAACAAAATTAAATGAAGACAGACTTGGATATATTTATGTTGACAACCACAGTCACTTAAAAATCACTCACTTTAAGCATCAAAAGCAATGTGATGTTTTCTTTTTTTGACATTCTCATTATTAAAATGTATTTTAACCCTTTTGAATCGACCACAGATATGATGTTGAAAGTTTTTTTAACAAATTAAATTATGCAGAAACAATAATAACTAGAAGTAAGGTTTTACAAGTTATGTGTAAGTTGACAATTACTCTTGTTATTTGATCTAATCGATAAAGAGACATGCCTGTGCATCAGTTATATGCGGATAGATGTGTCTGCTCAATTTAAATATGAAACTGTCAAGTGCCATGCTAAGTACCAAATTGTCTTTTGAGATAATGGATATAAGGGGTCTAGAAAGCCATTCATTTGTTTGAGATGCAAGATCACCCTTCGTATA
This sequence comes from Distichodus sexfasciatus, assembly GCA_032718565.1. Classification (NCBI taxonomy): domain Eukaryota; kingdom Metazoa; phylum Chordata; class Actinopteri; order Characiformes; family Distichodontidae; genus Distichodus; species Distichodus sexfasciatus. Next base: position 8,926,946 of record JAVGVS010000003.1, read on the forward strand.
TGATATATAATAACGGGAAACAACACACATATTACACGTTATTGTCGTTTAAAATGTATTAAAGAGGAGATCACTAAGTCATAAGCCCCATATCCTTATTTTACTGAATAGCTCACGCTAGTAGTGATCGATTATGTCCACAATTGTTAGCTAACACTAATTTATGGCTAGTATTCCGGAATACGTAGTGAAATGTGTAACTTTAATGCAACTACTAAACCTAACCAGCTACCACGCTTGAATGGCCATTTTGTCCCAACTTACCTTTCAACTCGTGCACTTTGTAAATATGGTCATGCAGTAGTAGGTAAATGCCACGTAATTTAGCTAATTTAACAAACGTTTACTAACGTTTATTGGACTTCAAGCTTCGAAAAGTTTGCAAACGCGGTTAATATTGATATGTAAGGATAAACTGAGACTATTCACCGCTCGTAATCCTATGTGGCCCTGAGCTCCGATTTTGGCCGAACTACGACATTTGTTAAGTGACATCTTAGGATACTCGTCGAGGCCTTCTACCGCGCAGGCGCACATCGCGATCGCGCCTTAATTGTTGATTGCTGTGTTCTGATTTAAACCATCAAAATGTGATATTTGTTCATATTTTGGTAATATATGTTGATTATGTCGTCTATAACATCAAATTGTGCTATTTTTCTCGGATAAGGTAGTTTGTTTCTTGTTGGTAGTGTATTCCCACCCGTTAAAACCATTTTCCATAATGAGGCATGCATTGTAACAGATACAACAAAGTATAACAATTTGAGTGAACACCACTTTGGAATTGTTAAAACTATTAGTTATTAGTGTTGCCAAGAATTTATTTTGCCGCAGTAATCAGTAACTGCTAACTAATAAAGTAGACAATATTCCCTAAAAACCGAATCTAAAGGCTGTGTGAACACTGCTCTAAAATATGACATTGCTAGAAAATACAGGAATGTGGTATAATGACTAGATATCATTTCAAGTAATAGTACATATAAATGCCACAGACATGTATTTATACAGAGACAAGATATTTACAGAAAATAAAAGGCATTAGTTTTACTTGTAATTTCATAAAAAATAAAATAGTATGGCTTCAGTATTGAACAGCTTATTTAATGTTTAAATGTGGAACCACTTACAAACTAAGTCTAATGAGAAATGAATGTCTTATTATATAGTATAAATATATCCAGAAAACAATCTAAAATATTTCAGTACTTGTAATTTGGGTGTCATTTTTACTTTCCAGGGTATCAACTTTTAATGAACCCTCACTGTTTAATTTCCTTTGTATTAATATTATTGATATTACAAATATTGTGGCATAAACAAACAAAAAACTACAGAATTACACACTATTTTTTATTATTATTTGAGAACAGATTGATATAAAACTTATTGGCACCCCATATTTACAGTTGAATTTTAAAGATAATCATAAACTCTTATAGACAACCAACTTTATCCTTTTTTAAAGTCTTATACAGCTTTAGAAGACTATACAGAATATATATCAATTGACACTTGCATTCTATATACTCAGTAGATGTGAAATGTAAATAATTTAATTTTTAGAAAATTACTTAAACATGTTCCTAACTTAAATTATTTTCTAAATTATTTTCACAAAAGGTTACATCTTTTGTCTTTATATCCACAACTGGATTTGCCATCATGTAAGAAAAAGATCCTTTTCAAATAATGTTCTGATACACAGTAAAAGAAGTTAACAGCTTTAACTACATGACACAAAAATGTGTTATTAGATGGATAGACAAATACAGAAAATACCTTAAATTCCTAAAATATTTCATCATGTTTCTAATGCTTTAACTTACTATATCTGTAACTTTCTAAGGTGAAAACTTTTGGAATAAATATTTCATATTTAATCATAGTCTTACTTTATAAGTGTGAAACAGTTGAATACAATCTGGATCAATGGGAACAAAGTTCAACAATGGTGTATTTGAAAACACCTACAAAAAGTTACAGTTTGCCTTTTGCATTTATGTGCAGAGTTGAGTGCAAAAAAGCCTTCTGAAAATGATGTAACATTTAGATTTGTATAGTCAGGCAGAGCTTTTAAATACAATTCATTCAATTGCAGGATTCATCTGAAATGTGCTGCGAAAGAATCTGCTGAATGCACCAATGGTGGAAGAGATAAATGTAGCCCTTGCTGCGCAATCACAGACACACATTCAAGCGTTTTGTGCCTCTCTGTTCTGAAGCAGTCTCTGCTCCACTCGCTGGCTAATGCGGCGGAGGTCATTTTGGATGTTGGGCTTCTCTGCAAGCTCTTCCTGTAGACTGCGTGCAATTTCTAAATAAGGGAAATCTTCACTGCGCACCAGCTGCCTCACTACTTGAAGACATCGTTCATGCAGGGAAAACACTGACACAAGAACACATATATCATATGTTAATACACAGCCAAAACGTTCTTTCCAATTTGTCAAATGACCTAATAAAAATCATCAAGCGCAACTGGATACACTGTTACATGCCAGGAAAATGATAGTTCTCCATCCTGGTCCTTGTCCTCTGCACAATTTTGAGCATTCATAATACCAGCACACCTAATTCAATTGATCAGCTAATTAACAATAAAGGTCCAGATTTAAGTAAACAAAATATCAAATCTCTGTTTAGCTGTTGAACACCATATTTTGTTTACTTAAATCTGGACTTGGACCAAGATAGAGAATTATTGCTCTAACTAAGCAAATGTCAAAGCCATGCAATCACTTTAGACAAATTACCTGGTAGTGTAATGTTTGCCAATGGCACTTGTCCGTTTTCCATACTTGCCATTGGCAAGTACATCTCCTTATTATTCACCAACATTGGATCATCAGACTCTGCATCACGAAACATCCATGGATGCCCTGTCGGAAATACACAGCAGGGGTTAAGTCCCGCAATGGCAGGTGGCAGCCGGAAGTGGCAGGTAGTGGCAGCTGCAACTCCTTAGTGGCAGCCGGAAGTGGTAGGTAGTGGCAGCTGCCACTTATGCCTGTCGCTAGCTGCCATTCGGATACAGTGCCTGCCGCCGTAGAGAGACCGCTCCTGGAAGTAAACCAGGGATTATGAATACAAAGAGACATTAATGAGCAGCCTGTTATGGTATTCAGTCAGCTTGTTTACTAAATTGGAAGGCCTTTCCACAAGTGGTGTATAGAGCTAAGTGAAAGAGGTACTACTTTAAATTAATTGAGTGTTGAATGAACTGAATACTGTCTGTTAAGTTTATTAAGAATAGAATTTTTTTATTCATTCTCTTACAATGCTTTCAGTTTAGGGTACACAATTGTAGTACAAAAAATAAGAATACTGTCTCGTAACGTCTGTCACATGAGATGCTCAACCTTAAAAGTGTTAACCCCTCATAGTAGAAAGAGAACTGATAAACCTAACCGACGGAAGGAAATACTGGAAATATGACGAACAATCAAATAGCTCAACGAAGTAAACGAAGAATAGAGACGAATTACTACAGCACGTTAACACAGTGTTTTTGGTAGTGATTTAAGGTTATTTTAGCGATACTTACCCACGTAAGTGTTCATTCTCCTGCCCGTGTGCGGCTGCAGGTTCCCGTACGACTCCGGCTCTCCTCGGTAGTTGATCCAAACAAGCTTGACTCGGCGCGGACTGCGGTTACAGAACACCACCTGGGCCGGGAGGCGACTGCCCAGCGAGCGGACTAAAGGCAGCTGCTGGGGCTGCGGAGCGTCCTGAGGCTGCGGCATGGCCAAACACTGCGATAGTTATGTTACCTAACACAAACGAATAACGTCCATGTAGTATATAGTAAAAAATAAAAACAAGAAGAAGAGTTAAGCTAGCTCACCTACGCGTACTACGTGACTCAAGTAAGTTTTGTTTTGATTACGTAAACATCTTGAAGCCGAAGAAGTAGTGATCCGTAGCAGGGAAACGTGAACGTCCCCCTCTGGTGGCCGCATAGGGTACAAATGAAAAGCCACCACATTCAGAACCTATTATTAAACGTTTTCTGACGTTTACATTTGGGTGTGACTGTCAGATGTCTTAATACTTTTGGCTTAAAGTTCTGTCGACACCTGATCATCACACCCATTATTGCAGTTGAACAGGTAAGACTGAAAAGAGTTAATTCTATAACAGTCTAAAATTTCCTTTTGATTTTATGTTAATACTATTTATGATAAGCTCAGGGGCCCAATGGTGGTAGTGCTGGCTCATAACTAAATATTCTACCACTACTATCTGTATGACAGTTAGCAAAGGACATGGCTAAAATAAACAAATATATGTTGTGTTTTTGGTCCTAATATTTGACCCTTATGCAACTTAGTTTGGCATCCTTCCCCTTTTAGTTATTTCTCAACTTCAATGTACAGTATGTGAACATCCATTACCTCTACAATTTTGAACAACTACAGCATGAAAACCTTAAGATTATAACAGAATGTCAGTCAGTGGCCTCTTAAGTTCTTTTTTATTTCACCTAATTTCATCTATATGAATATGTATGGCTGTTATAATATAGAGATGTTTTGCGCTTATGGGAAGTGTGTATTTGAACTCCATTTCATGGCAAAGTGAGGCCTGCATTTTTAATAGAGGTTTCCAAACATAGGCAGCAGTCTCTTTGCAGACACCTCTCTTCTATCACATTTTAAGCAGAACATTTTATATTATCACACATATATCCAACAACATTGTCACTGACAAAAGAGATGGGAAAGGCAATAGGCATAACAGAACAAATAATTGAGAAATATAAAAATACAGTAAGCCGAGTTATGCCCTGATATGACTTCAGTAACAATTAAAATTATACTTAAATCCATTTTACTCTATCCTATCACCATCAGTACTTACTGTGGCATCCAGTACCACACGTGGCACATTTCATCTAACGGAGTGTCCTTTTGCTGTTCATTAACATTTTCACCTTTCTTTGGCCAGTGAGGGACCTACAAAAATTGTCCCTCCCTGTACAGAAAGTTTATGCATATTAACAAATTCTTGAAAACACTAGGTCATGACTAGGTCATAACACAAATACAAGATTTCTTACTGTCCTAATGTTACTGTGTGGCTTACATGTCCATTGCCGTTGTTTTAACTACACTGCGTGCTACAATATGTTTTATTACAGCAAAAACAATGAGCAGAAAATGCTGTGATTGGAAAAGCAGTTAATTTAAATGGATTCTTTGTGCCTTACGATACCGTAATTCTGTAAGGGAAACTATTCTACAGAGCAGGGTCTCCCCCTCTCTGGCCCTTTTTGTCTCTCCATGCAAGTCAGTCTACCTCATTCTTTTTCACCTCTTGCCCTCTGTTTCTCTTCATTATGGAGTGTGATGTAGGGTGTGTTGGAGGAGGACAGAAGTGATGCACGTGTTTCATGTGCTGCGAGTCAAACAGTTAAGAGCCATGCTGAGGTCACAGGCAGAGCAAACGTGATCCCTCCACACCCTCCTCGCCCTGAGGAATTGTGGGTAACAGGGCAGAGCGCGTCAGACCCCAGAAGCGCTGCGGACTAAGATCCTTCTTCACCGCTGAGAATTTCCATCCCATGTGAGATCCACAGGTCCGGCACTGAGCGATGGTCCATGCATATCTGAACACACATTTCAGTGTTTTCACAAAATGTGTGAGAAATTATTCTTAACTATAAAAAACAAATGACCATCTAATTTTGATAAAGTAAATAATTTACTGAAACTTACTACCTATTTTCTAAATATCACCTTTATTTTCAAAAACCATAAACTGTATATTTTTCTTCAGCGTTACCAATTTCAAAAAATTTTATTTTGTAATTTGAGATTAGTAGGAATACTCAGAAACCAATACTATCTGTTGGGTAAATTAGCTATTTAATTGCAACAGCAATCACGTCACTATTATCTCAGCTGGAAAAATCATCAAAAGCTCACACACAGACACTCACCCAGGAAACCAACTATGCAGTGTAGAAGGTCTTCCAATCAGATTAAGGTTGCTAGCCTTGTAGACAGTCAGTGTTTCATGAACATAACCATGAGGATTCACATACGCTGCCATCGGCCCGTATAGAGACAGACTACAGAGATAAAGACGGAATGAACATTATGCATAATAACACAAGCAAAACAATAGGGTGGGGTAGTGTGGTAAACATATTTGTCTTTTTGACTATTTCTATTTCTCTATGTCATTCCACAGAATGATTTAAAAAAGTCTAACCTGAAGATCTCATTCTTGGTTGTGATCTCTGTATCCTGGCACTGCTTGCAGCACAGAGAGGTACACTATGAGAGAAGGACAACAACTATTAAAAACCCACTAATTCAGCCATTTCTATATTGTTACTTCAATCTGACTTCATTGTTAAGGCTCATCAAAATATCTAGTCTGGGCAATTCTTCCTGATACACAAATATACCCTGTCCATTATGTCCAGTTCACAGCGTAGTCTCTGAATGGCACTTCCAATTCTTAACAACTGCAATCTTAGAGCATCATCTATCGGCAAACAGGCAGCCACCCTATATGAAAAATCTATGGAGAGACAAACACAAATGTCTATTCACAGACACCAAATGTATTAACAGAGACCTTTCGTTGAGATGAAAAGATTACGTTATTACAAGTTTTATCTGTTTCCAATAATGATTAGAAACTGAAGGCTAAAACCTGCCCACATAGCAAATGTGTGATATATGGCTGGAGTGTGAATACCTATAGCATTTTTAGGCAGAGACTCATCTTTGAGGTTCTCATCCCACTCATGAAGTTGTCTCTTTACTCTGCTCATTAGCATCTCCTAGTACACACAAATAAACACAATCAGTGGAAACATAAAAATAACACCTGTATATCCAAGTGTTTGTATGTGTATCTTTAAAGCAACCCACTGAGTCATACAGGCCATATACCCAGGGAGGCCACGGGGTCATACTAGCAGGGTATAACTTCTTCTGAAACAGAAAACGAAGAGTAAAATTAATGGCAAGTTGTTTTTCAATTTATGTTTAAGGCATGAATAAGGACCTTAGATTATTTGCATATCTAATCGTAAAAATTTTAGACTAATTCTAGTTGTGAAATAAAAGATGTACAGTATTATTTGTGCTTTGAGTCACTGTCTCATTTTAAAGTTAATTTTCACTCCTCTATTCCTTATCCAGGAAAGGTTCTGAGCCACTGAAAACCAGTCCCACAGTATGATCCTTAGCTTTGACTAGCTTAGACAGCATTGAGCACTGTAACAGGTTTCTTCTAATGAAATTTTGGTCAAAGAGTTCAGCAATTCTTGGTCAGATCTCCAAGTAAAGCAATGTTTCTGGAATGCCCTTGTTTGAGTTAGATAGATTGGCAAGCACTGCTACAATTCTCTTTATTCTTTAAGGCTTAAGCTTCAGAATTGTTGATGTACCCTTGTACCTCAACACAATTCAACATAATTTTGATTTTAATAACTAATTCAAAACTTTGCAAATTATCACTCGAAGAGTGTCTCTCTTTAGTATGTGTCTACATGTAAGTTACCCGTCTGTAGTTCTGGCAGCGCTGTGTCTGGTTCTGTGGTTGTGTGGATTTATTGGATGGAGCGTGAGCATGTACGTGAGAGTGGAGCTGCAGAGCACTCAGAGGGTCCTGTAGAATTCTTTCAGGCAAAATCTGCACCTTTGCCTGCCGGATACTAAAAAATGAAAGACACAGTGTCAGTTTAATTTAAAAAAATGCATTGTCCATTTAATAACATTGTTGTATAGTTTAGTCTCTTCTTGAGATCTCACCCGTCTGCTTGTGTACGAATTTCATGTACTTTGAAGCGCTGCCGTCCAATAGCTTTAATCTTCACTGTCTCAATTCCATACTCTTGCTCCTCCCGGAAGGCATAGATCTCCGCTGTTGTTCCAAACTCAGCCCTTACCTCCCCTGCATTTGTATCAGGACTGTGGGGAAGATTGGTTATTTTAGAGGCGTTCTTTATTTTCCTTTACATTTTACAAAAGGATGAACACCAGGAAATTCAAAACAGCCAATAAAAACAACTGCATTATTTTAGCACATAGTAAATATAATGCCTATAGTAATGTCTACAGTTAACTTGATAGTCTTTTGTTGGACAGTTTTTGTGGGTATATGAGTGTCTTTTCCATGATTAGATATTAAGAGTCCACCCAACAGAGGAAGTCATAAACTGGCTTAACACATGAAAACACTGGCCCAAATAATCATTTTAAACTGCAATAATTCTTTGCCATCAAGACTGTGGTGTCAATTCAACATTTCATGTTAGCTATATTGTTACTCTCCTATTAGCAATTCTATTTTTAATTTATTATACTTATAATGGCATAGAGAATAGAGACTGAATAGAGACTTGTCTGGAGTTGGATGTAAGGCAAGATTCATATGGCATGTCAATTACAAGAAAGAATATATGTGTTGCTAGTTAAAAATGTGAAATAAACACTGTTATTCAAATAGACAAAGACAAAAAAAAATACACATAGTCTGTTTTAAATATATAGTCAGGTTTATGGTTATTCATACTGAAAAGTGGATTTTACATTCAAGATCCAGCTAAGACTTTCACATCATTCTAGGCATATTGACCACCAGGTACCAAATGTGGCAAATCTGTGATGCCAACCTTTCTGTTCTATTCTGGATCTAACTGTATTCTTCCTTTTCCACCGCTGGTCTGACTGCATGGAATAAAGACATACTGAAAAAAATCTTATCAAGTGTGTACAGCATTGCGAGTGTGAGAACTCTGGCAGAACATCATTGCAGGCTGTGTTGTTGTGGTTACCTGTGGGCGAGCACAGCGAATGTTCGGTCCTGACTCACTAGGTTGCGGAACATGCTGACCTCCTGGGGCCGGAAGAGCTGCAGAGGAAGTGTCTGACCCGGGATCAGTATGAGAGCAGCATGAGGAAGAACTGGAAGATTCTGCACACTGTCTTCATCATGAAGTGTACGTCCGTGGAACTCCTCCATATCTGAACCCAGGTACTGACACACACAAGTAAATTATTTTGAGACAATGTGGTGGCAGTACAGTGCTCTGGGAGATTAAAAGTCTGTGTTGGTGACCAAAATTTATTTACTTTTACATTTACCCCATTTAACAGTAAATTGTGGTTATATAATATCCTGCAAGGCAAAACTTGCCATCAAGCCAAAAATGGACCAGCCCAGTTTTATTTGTTGGCACTGATTAAACTATGTGATGTCCCTATTCCTCACAGAGGCTGCCTGTCTTAAAAATCTGCAGAGTAATTTGATATATTGATATATGACATAAGAGTCTTGTTGACCACGGCTGAACTCTCTGTCTGAAGTTGAGACTCACAGCGTGTGAAGTGGGCAGACTGGGATCAAAGTTGATGATACTTGGCTTTTCTGCATCTTCACTATCACGGTCCTCCGTTTCCATTTCATCCTCCTCCTCCTCTTCGTTTTCTGGAACGTGATACAGGGACAGTGAGAGAAAGAGGGAGCCCGTCACGGCTTTCATTTTCACTTTTTTCTTGCTGTGTCAGTGTCATAAACGAAAATGTGCGAGTCAGCAGCGAGCCGCTCAAACGGACGTAGACACATGTCGCAGTTATTTCTGTCGGCTCAGTCCGGACCTGACAAATGGACAGTCGGGGCAGATGGCGTGTTTGAAGGGCTGGTGGCCACCTAGTTTTGCGAGCTTCATGGCCTCCAACAAAATCCGACAAAAACCTCAAAACGCTTCTTCGGCTCTGACAGTAGTGACTGGAGCAAATATGCTTTAGATGTTACTACGTCTTGAGTTTAACCTGTGCGTTTTTAGCGCACTCACCTGGTAAAAGCTGCAACTGGTTGCCCATATCGTCGTTGATGTTGTTGTCGTCTCCACCCCTCTCAGCAGCCATCGCCGTCTGTGTTTACACTCCAAACCCGACGAGTTTGGGCTGGAAGAGTGCAACGTGACTACAGTGAAATGGTGGATGAAGAGGGAGGCTCGTCCCCTAGTGGCGGGAGGCCGCCGTGTCGCTGCGACTTCAGCAGGCAGGCAGGTGCGTTCGTGAAGGGTGGAGTTAATCACAACCTGATTCGCCACAGTTGCGCTAGATTTGGAGTAATGTGGTGAAGCATGTTAAAACATTTATTAGTCTAAGTAGTGGCATTTAAGATTATTGGGGCCTATGTTAACTATGCTTAAATATATAATATTTTCACACTTAAATAAAAATAAAATGTTAACTGTCGCCGTAACTAAGTTGTGCTGGTGGCAAAAGTAGTGACATTAACTTTTCTTCTATCCGACAAGACCTCAGTATCTCGCCACTTTTCTCGTGTTTTTAGGCGTTATCGGTAAGGCGAACTGACCAATTAACTGAGAGTATTGTAATTGCTTTGAGGTTTTTATAGGCCTGACGTCATAACAACGCCACTTGTATTTGTTTTATTAGAGTAGGGTGAGAGGGTAGAGTTTTCCTGCTTACTCTAACGTTTAGCAGCTGTCTTATTGATTTGCGTGAGTGCATTTCAGCAGTCAACATACCCATAATGGCAATAACAGTGTGTGTGACTGTCCTCCTGCTGTTCTCTGTGAGTGTTTCTGCGTCCTTAAGTGATTATTATTCAGTGTTAGGAGTTCATTACTCCGCTTCAGAGAAGGAGATAAGAAAAGCGTTCCGTAAACTTGCCCTAAAACTTCACCCGGACATTAACCCCAATCCAAATGCACATCAGGACTTCACACATCTAGCACAAGGTATGCGGTTTTGATCCATATGCACAACCGAACCAGCTGTGTCTGTCAGCATTTCAATGTTACATTCATTAGCTTTTAGTAATATCTAAGGCTGCATAACATTGTTTAAAAAATGACATTGCCGTATATAATTTGTCTCATGTGTTAAGAGAAATAGCATCAGTTATTGTATTAATTCTCTTTTAATCAAATACACACTTGAATGACTATCAACTTTCATAACAAGCAGCAAAACAGTTTATGATGTTTGATAATTAAATTTTTCTGACATTTCATATACTGTGTACTGGTTGTCCATGTGCACACTGTTATAGATGCTGTATATTATTGCAGCCCTACTAGTAGTAATTATGATCTGTCTACCTGTCTTCCTTAGCATATGAGGTGTTGTCTGATCGAGAAAGACGGAGACTGTATGACCAGGAGCGACCCCAGTGCAGCAAGAGGAAGGAAAAGCACATTGACAAGGACAGATTGTATGATAGTGGTGATTTACTGCCCTTACGCCTGCATGACCTCCTTGAGATTCTGCAAATGGAGGAAGATTTATTCATGGAGGCAGGACATGGTTTGGGTCAGGGGTGGACTTCTTCTCTTTTCAGTGAGATGCAGGAGGAGGAGGAGGATGGTGACCATTTTAGCAATTTGTTTAGTATGCTGTGAAGTTCAGGCCCTGTGGGATTGTTTTTAAATAGTTTGTATTAATACATTCATGTAACTAATATTGATATTAAAACGCTAGTCTTTATTTCCACAGTTACTGATTTTCTAATGTTTTCAGTATACATATACTGTATAAACTACTAATCAAAAGTTTGAACACATCTCATTCAATTGTTATCCTTTATTTTTAGCATTTATTTACATTGTAGATTAATATTGAAGACATCAAAACTATGAAGGAACACAGGAAATTATTGGGCAAATCAAATGTTTTTATGTGTTTTAGATTCTTCAAAGTATGATGCACACTCTTGACGTTCTCTCATTCAGATTCATGAGGTATTCACTTGTAATGGCGTTCAGTTAACAGGTCAAGAGTTAATTTTTGAGATGCCTTTTTAAAGTGTTTGAGACCACCAGTTTTGTTGAGCAGCGGTCAGACTGGTACACAGTTTTATACAGTGAATAGCTCTATTTTACTACTGTTCTACACATTATGGCAAGGACCACTCAACTAAATAAAAATTCAAAAACTTTGAATGTATCCAAGTGCAGTCATGAAAACCATTAATTTTTATGTTGAAACTGGGTCTCATGAGGACAGGAAGACCAACAATTAGCTCTCCACTAGAGCATTAATTCTTTAGATCAATCAGCCTCAGAAACTGCAAATTAACAGCACCTTAGATTAGAGCACACAAAATGTTTCAAGTAGCAGACACAAAAGGCTATTTGTCTGCACAAAGATTAAGCCTATGCCTAGACTAGCTTTGAGTTGTAGTGGTAAATCTCCTTTGGTGCTGCCATTTAGTCCAAGACTAGGCTTAATCTATGTTCAAGAAAACAGACACAACATCCATCCTCATGAGGAGAGTGTGTGAATCAGGCGTTCTAGTTCAAATTGGTGCAAATAAAATCATCTACTGAAGCATCACAAGATTTCTGGGCCAAGAAACAACATGAATTGACATAAGACCATTGGAAATCTGATTCGGGCCAGATTTCTTTGTAAGGGCATAATAAATGTGCGTTTTGTAAAGTGGAAAAAACATATACTGTAATATTGTTGTTGATAAATTATTAGAACAGATAAGAATATGGAAATAAATTATTTCTTACTTTGCCTAGCGTTCCTTGAAACTCTCAAGAAGTGCTTATGAGACTTCGACTTGTTTCTTTACTTTTATCTTGATTCAAATCTTGCAGACTGGAAATAGACTTAAATGTCAGCATTCATCATCATGTGAATAAATAGGTGCATTCGTGTATCTGAATTATGTTTTATTTAAGCTTCACAATCCTTTATAAATGAGCTGTGTAAATGTGAAAGATAATACATGCCTGTTATTCTGACACATTTTGGTTGTCATGAGTGACAAAACAGACAATTAATTAGAGAATATGCGTACGAATGTCCAACGAATATAAAAATAAAAAATAAAATACGTGTAGATGTGCGCCCGGAACCGCCTACATGCATGAAAAGTTACGCCATTGATTCTGACTCTTCCAATGTGGCGAAATTCGATGTTTTCTCACAAGTGTTGACTCTTGCGTCATAGAATTGTAACGTTATAATTTCGAAATTAAAATGGCATTGGCGATGGGAAAATGTATGGTGCTAAAGATGACTGTCCTTTAAGTACATTTTATTTCATTTCATTTTTATTTATTGATCAGTTTATTATTCGCATTAATGTCGTGCCCGTCTATCGCTTACTGTATTTGACTGATGGAAAAGAAGCGCTTTCAGGAGTGCACATCGCAGGCTCCGGCCCTGTTGGACGGCGTTTCGTCTGCGCTGTGTGAGATTGACGAATGCCAGCAGCTCCTCACGCTTCCTACATCTATAAGGAAGTTCAGCGGTCTCGCCTGGGAGCAGTTCTTAACTCTACCTCCTCCTGATGCCAAACCAGTCCGTCCCGCACGACTCCAAAAATCTCCCAAACTATTACAACCACAAGATGAGCAGTTGAGGGATGAGGGCGAACGACCCATTTCAGGTTTCACTGATGACCGACCTCCACCTGTACGGGGGAACGAACAACCCAGTAGGTTCAGGAATCAGGAGCGGTACTGTTGTGCATGTTCAGAAGTCGTGAACTGCAAGATTGCAGTTTTGCGAAATCAAAACACAGTTAACTATTGCCATCAATGGTAGCTTATTAAAGGTTGCAATGAACACTGTATACTAGGTGTGTCATGATACATCATTCTACACTGACACACTGATTTAGTGATCAGCAAGTTCATAGCATTTATCCAAAAAGAACACATTGATCAGAAATCTTACATATTATGTCATTTCATGTTGAAGATGAAATAGATATTTTTTGGTAAAAGAGAGGATTGTTTTTTCATTGAAATGTCTGGTTGAGCTCAGGAATAAAAATGTGAAAGCCATTTTTGCAATATGAAAGTATTTGTGTTAAATAAGAACATGATATTGTGTCATCTCAGTTGCTGGCTCCCGAACTGAATCAAATTGAAATTGTATTTTTAGAACACTTTGTGATATCAACGGATATCAAATTGTTCTCCACTGAATCAATATGTTATTGTATTGAAACTTGTGATTTACAGCCCTAATACATACAAGATGATCACATGTTTCCTGTGTGACTCATGTTGGTCTTGTGGTACTTTTGGACCAAGTAACATCATATGCGTCGGTAACACTGCTTCGTGTTACATTTCACATAGTCAGTCCAAACAGTCCGTATTACCCAGTACCTTTTAGCACATAAAACATAATTCTGTTATATACACCTACTGATTTAGTGGTCTGACACTTTGATCTCAACCTTGCTAATTTGCAATATGCCCTTGTTGCCTATATGACCTGTATTTACAGATTTGGGTATTATAATATACCCATTAGTTATCTAACCATGTGATTTTTATGTTTTTAGTCACCTCCAGTTGTGGGATTGTCTCAGTATTGGTTTATACAGAAAAAGATGAAGTACGTTGCAGCGTTTCTTTAAGCCAGCCTACAGGTAACACAAACATACATGTATGAATTCTCATACAAAGACGTGTCTCTCTACCCATTCTGGTCATTTCTTCACTTCTCCCATCACTGTTGATAGGAACATTTAACTTGTTCATTGTCTTAAGGAGCCACTGTAAGATTTGGACCACATGCTCCAGTACCCAATACAGTGGATGCTCATCGTCAGGCCTTATTCTATGTCCAAAATGTTTTACGTGACATGTGAGTTTGACTTTTAAGTACACTTTCTAATTTTTGTGCATTTTGTGCTAATCTAAATTACAATACTATGCCTTATGTACTAAGACCTAGAAACTGAACAAGGTAGTTTGGTAGTTTTGTAAGTGCCACAGAATATACTTTGTACATGTTTTACACATAGCACAATTCAATTGCTGAAAGATTAAACACATTTCAAAGTTCAACAGTTTCAATGAAATCACTGCTCTGTTCAGTTTCTGACTGGACATGCTAGAGCATGTATGTGCTGTCTGTACAGTAAGATGTACAGTGGGGGAAATAATTATTTGATCCCCTGCTGATTTTGTAAGTTTGCCCACTTACAAAGAAATGAAAAGTCTCTCATTTTTATGGTAGTTTTATTTTAATGAAGAGAGACAGAATATCAACCAAAAATCCAGAAACAACACACTACATAAAAGTTATACTTTGATTTCCATTTTATTGAGAGAAATAAGTATTTGATCCCCTACAACCCAGCCTGAATCCTGGCTCCCACAGGTTGGGTGTGGCACACAGATTGCAATAAATCAATTCTCGTTATGAGTATAAAGCACACCTGTCCAACAGAATTAGTTTCTTCCATTACAATCTCTGCATCACCATGGGCAAGACTAAAGAGCTCTCAAAGGACGTCAGGGACAAGTTTGTAGACCTGGACAAGGCTGAAATGGGATACAAGACAATCAGCAAGAAGCTTGGTAAGAATGTGACAACTGTTGGTGCGATTTTTCAGAAATGGAAGGAACATAAAATGACTATCAGTTGCTCTCGATCTGGAGCTCCATTCAAGATCTTGCCTCATGGGGTGAGGAGGATCATGAGAAAGGTGAGGGATCAGCCCACAACTACTCGGGAGGAGCTTGTTAATGATCTGAAGGCAGGTGGGACCACAGTCACCAAGAATACCATTGGTAACACGCTACGCCGTAATGGATGGAAGTCTTGCAGTGCCCGCAAGGTCCCCCTGCTTGAGAAGGCACATGTATAGGCCCATCTTAAGTTTGCCAGTAATGCTAGATGATTCAGAGAAAGCATGGGAGAAAGTGCTGTGGCCAGATGAGACCAAAATCAAGCTCTTTGGCATCAACTCCAACCACCGTGTTTGGAGGAAGAGAAATATTGAGCATGACCCAAAGCACACCATCCCTACAGTCAAGCACAGAGGTGGAAACATGCTTTGGGGCTATTTTTTTTGGGGCTAAAGGTACAGGATGACTACACTGCATTGAGGGGCCAATGGATGGGGCCATGTACCGTAAAATTTTGGACAAGACCTCCTTCCCTCAGCCAGAACACTGAAGATGGGTCGTGGATGGGTCTTCCAGCATGACAGTGATCCAAAACATACAGCCAAGGCAACAAAGGAGTTGCTAAAAAAGAGGCACATTAAGGTTATGGAATGGCCTAGCCAGTCTCCAGATCATAATCCTATCGAAAATCTGTGAAGGGAGCTGAAGTTTCGAGTTGCCAAGCCACAGACAAGAAACATAAAGGACAGGAGTTTCTGTAAAGAGGAGTGGGCCAAAATCCCTCCTGAGATGTGTGCAAACCTGGTGACCAACTTCAAGAAATGTCTTACTGCTGTGTTTGCCAACAAGGATTTCTCCACCAAGTACTAAGTTGTGTTTTGCTTGGGGATCAAATACTTATTTCTCTCAATAAAATGCAAATCAATGTATAACTTTTATGTAGTGTGTTTTTTCTGGATTTTTGGTTGATATTCTGTCTCTCTTCATTAAAATAAATCTACCAAAAGTTGAGACTGTTCAATTCTTTGTAAGTGAGCAAACTTATAAAACCGACAGGGGATCAAATAATTATTTCCCTGACTGTATGCTGTGCTAGGGAACATGCATATCTTTCTGCTATACTACTTTGGTGCATTGTATAGAGTAAAAGCATTTGCTTTGGGATTTAATGTTTCTGTGGTACCTTTATTTTCATTGTTTATACAGTTTTGAGTACATTTGTTTTATAATTGAGTGTGTGTGTAGAAATCTGGAACAAACTATAACAAAGGGCAGCCATGTGGTCATGCTACACTACAAAGAACAGAAGCCTCGCCACCTAACAAAGACATACAACTTAGGAGTTCCAATCCCCACAATTCACAATGTTGAGGAACTCTGTAGAAGAATGCCAGACAAACTCCACTACGTTCTGCCAGACAAAAGCACCTTTATCTAGTATCCTTCTGCATGTCCAATTACACATTCATGTTTTTGGTAGTGGGTTGTATATTCTTGCTCATATTTGTGTTTACTTGTAATTTCTTAATGGATATGTGTATTAGCTATCCCTCTGGAGACATAGCAGTGTGTCAAGTGCCTAGTAAACAAGGCGGTCTCTACACCAATATTTTCCGCGACAGGCATCACAATCTTTTGGCTTCCTTCCAACCCAATGGAAAAGGTTTCATTTATCATGACGTGAACCATAGGTAGTATATACTCTATTATTGTAGTATTTCAGTACAACTACACTGATATAAAACACAGGCTGATATTTTGTTGCAACAAAATATTTTAC
Organism: Distichodus sexfasciatus; assembly: GCA_032718565.1. Classification (NCBI taxonomy): domain Eukaryota; kingdom Metazoa; phylum Chordata; class Actinopteri; order Characiformes; family Distichodontidae; genus Distichodus; species Distichodus sexfasciatus. Next base: position 8,944,117 of record JAVGVS010000003.1, read on the forward strand.
AGATCTAACTGGTGTGCGATTTTAATTGATCCAGAAGGAGGTCAGGAAAGGAACACAGAGGGTGTTTTGATCAAGAAGTGGAAATTCAGTCAGATGACACGCAAAGTCCATCATAGATTCAAGGTTTGTGGATGTGTCCTGGAGTTTGTATTTTTCGAGCCCTTAAAAACCAACCTAAAATGCAAACCCAGCATTTATTTCCTTGCAGGTGAATGAGAACATAATTGTAAGCATACGAAATGATAAGTTAATGAAACTCTACTTCTCTGCTCTGGAAAAAACAATCACTGTCACAATAAAGAAGCCTATGAAGGTATACAGTTGTCTATCACACAGACTTGCTTACTCTCTGTTACTCCCTTCCCCCCACCCATACATGCACACACACACAAACACACACTAAATTTTCAGATTTCTATTTTTTCTTTTTTTACCAGGACACAATAAAAAAACAAGCACCACATGAAGATATTTTCATGACAGAACTCCAGACTCTTAAGAATCAGTTTAAAAGCACAGTTCAGAAGTGGCTCAGATTCTACACAAATGTTATAGGTTTTTTTCACAATTTCATATTATGTAAAAATCATCTAACGAAACATAGATACTGGAAATTTAAGTTCAAGATAGATACTAGTAATTTAACATTGCTATATTTGGTGAATCAACCTGTAGAATCCCACAACCGCTCCATGGTAACTAAACGCAGGCTGACGAGGGCTCTGAAAGTGCAGGTTTCTCCACAACCGCATGATGAACATACGCTTTTGAGGAAGAGTGCTGATCAGGTGCCATCCCTGTCTTCACCATTAAGAACAGATTTGCCAGCCCAAATTCTTCCTTCTCGCAGGTAAATGTACCACAAGCACAAGCACTGGTGTGGAACTGACATTTAGATTTCCTTCAGAAATTTGCTGAATTCTAAAGTAGAGGTTTGAAAGGTTGTTTTGTTTGATACAATTAGCACATTGCAATTTTCATGTAATATCTTTTCATGATGTCTTTCTTTCCTAAATAATTATTTGTTTTTTCTTTAGTCTTCCAGATTTTTATTTTGAGCCTTACTCACACATTCCAATAGCCTGGAAAGGTCCACCTTCACCATGCCCAGCAGTGCTGCGATTGGTCTGCCTTAAGATCTGGAGGGGCGAAACCTGTCACTGCTCTGTGTGTTTGCCAACAGTAACGGATCTTGAGCTGGATGTGTTCATTCAGGGTCGAAGCAATGCTCCGAACAACACTATTGTCATGTATATCACTTCATACCAGCATCCAACTTTACATTCTGAAGCACAAACACTATATCGTCATCAGATCCGCCTTACCACTGCACCTTGTGTTAAGGTAACAACAAATTAGTTTATTTTACTATTTGGCAATACTTTTTGTGACTTTCCATGCAATACACAATTTAAGTAAGGTAGTTCATTAATATACAAGGTATTTAATATAATAACAAACTAGTGTGCTGATCAAGTTTTAATAAATGTGGCATGAGAGTCAAGATAATGAAAGACAGATTTAGGTTATACAGATTCTCCCATATCCCACACTCTAGGGCTAGGTATCGTTGCTGATTTCCTGAATCGATTCGATTCCGATTCACATGGTCATGTTCCAATTCAATTCTCGATTCGATTCGATTCGATATCGATTTATTTAGAGATTTCTTTGCGTCAATACTAGTTTTGCTTGGTTATAAAATAACTTGTTTTAAAACCGAAGTGTTGCCAAACATCGGCCTTTAGGCCAGACGGTGATTTGAGCGGAGCAGCTTCAGCCGTGGCTCTATTTGGTTTCGGTTTCGCCGGTCTCACGTTTTTATAGCTCTCCTTGCGCGGTCGCGAGAAGTAGTGTATAGCCGCAGGAAAAGATCGATCCGCGAATTTTTGAATCGATAACGTATTTTTCGAATGAGAATCGATATTGATCGGTGAATCGATTTTTTGAACCCAGCCCTACCACACACTGACCAGTTTAATTAAACAATGCTATTTCACTGATTTCTATTTTTCTATTATATAGCAAAAATAGTGTCTCATCAGCACGTCAGAGGAAGTGCAAATCCTTAAAATCCTTGAAATATATAGCTAATAATACATATAGTGACTATTGTACCTGTTTTAATACTGAGAAGAAAATCACACCAGATAATATATTTACAAAGTGAACTGTTTTGAGTTCACTCTCCATTGTTTCTTTTTCAGGCCTCTCAGCAGTCATTTCGTCTTGTGAAATACAATGTTGACTCAGCGACACGATTCACGCATACAGAGCTGCCACTGTTGGTACAGAGGCACAACGTTAGACCAGGGGCTGTGCTGGTAAACCCATCAAACACATACCATATATATGGTATTTATTTAATATTACCCAGTGTAGAACATTCAAACAATACAAAACGTGTTTGCTGCTAAATACTGTGATCACACCTACACAATACAGCTACACTTGCCGAATATTTTCTCTTAGCTTTGAAGGGTGGAGCATTCAGCCTTGGGTGTTTTTCCCCTCTTTGTTCTAATGTGTGTGTATATGTGTGTGTGTTGGGGCACGTGCACTTTTTGTGTGTGCTTGTTTTTAGATGTACATGCGGGGCAGTTTAGTGTGTGCAGTCTATGAAAGTGAGTATGGCTTCAGTGAAGCTGGTCTCCTAAAACAGATCTCAAAGGCACAGATTAACTTTGTTAACGGTGACATCCTCCCTGACAACTACAAAATGCTAAATGCGAACAGGTAATGAAAATAAACAAGTTTATTTTTGCCCTTTGCTGTCCAGAGTTGATTCAGATCTTTTCTGTTTCAACTAAGAGCTCTAACTCTGCACTGGAGAAATAAAATGTATTCTGGTAATGATTTATAGCAGATCGCCGCCTCACCTACAGAATGTGCGCATTCATCAGAAAGATAGGTATTTGAAGACTCTTTGTAAATGTTAACATGTAGAAAGCAATATTTTACTACCATTTATTCTGCATGCATAATTAATATTCAGATTGTATCTGCAATTTGTATTTGTTAATGCAGTAAGATGAAAGGAAGACCTTGCACACGGACAAAGACAGCAAACACACCATCAAATGACATCCTCTGTGTGTTGTTGAACTCAAGAGGCCAGACGAATATGACTGAAAAATATGAAAGAAGGGACTCTGACTTAGAGGTTTCAGACTCACAGACCTCAGGCTCAGAGTGGTCAGAACAAAAGCGTTGTGAACCCCCAAAAAGAATTGAACTTAAGGGCTCCGCAAAAGAGGCAAAGGTCTCGAAGGGCTCAGAATCGGAGGCAGACTCAGAGGGGTCAGGCACAGACTGAATCACTGAAACAGAATCACTGTATTTAATTTCCAGGTTTATCTGAACCATTCAGATCAAAAGTCGTTCTTTGCTTTGCATTTTAAAAATCTACTTTTCGCCATTTTTGGTGACTAGTGACAAGACCCTGTGTTGGCTTCTACTTTTACCTTTATGTAGCTCAACCAGTAAAAAGAACGATGACCTTTTATATTTAAAATAAAAATGTGCCAATGGTAATGCAATATATTTTGCCATTTTATATCCATGTGTAATATAATGCGTTTTATAGAGCCATAGCATCTCTTTTTAGTGTTCCTAGGTTCATTGTTAGGATTTTTGCTAATCAGGTAAAAGGACAAATACACTAGCGTGATTTACAAGGTTTAAAGCTAAGCTATCCCCAGATGAAGAGACATTACAGAACAGAAAAGCACTCCACTAAGGTTCAGCTCAAGGTATACAAATACTGTTGCTAGTATTTTATACTGTTCCTGCCGGATAAACAGTACAGAAAACTGTTAACACTATAACATGTCGAAGCTTTCTTTTATATTGCTACTTTATATTTGTGTAACGTGTGTGTGTATGTGTATGTTTGAGAGAGAAATCTCTGGAACTCTCAGATTCTCTGATTTGCTTTTGGTTGCTAAAATTAATTTGTAGGTGCAGTTTGAGCTAGACAGGCAATTTCTGAAGATATAGAGTGATTGCTGTGTGCTTAAATGTAAAATGGGATAAAAGGTTGAAAATGTTACAATGAAATGATAAAAGTTGTTTATAGATCTAACCAACTGTTAAACTATGTAATGTAAACATGCTGTTAAACTATGAGCTGTTGAATTAATTATAAGCTCACTTCAGCAACAGGCTAACAGCAAGAGTAGTAATAGCACAGTTCTCCTTAATGCCCGCCTTGTGGCCAAAACTGGCAAGTACAATTGTTTTGATCCAAAGTGGATGCACTTGGTTTAGTATGCTCAAAGACAACTGAGTTCATTAGACCTTGTAATTACTACTGTTACCAGTAGAAGTACCTCACAAATGTGAGGTGACGGTATGTGTGAATAAATGTCCACAAAAGTGTATTGCAAACATCTCCCCCCTTTTAATGTAGTCTTTCGGTGGGTTGGGTTGCTTCTATTTTTGCGCTTTTTCCTCAGGAAGCGCGCGGGACCTCAGGCTCCTCCCACCCCGGGCTCTGCGCGGCAGGACAGCGTCGGTAACACCGGCATCAAATACAGCACCGAGGAGGTTTGCTCTTACAACTGCTTTAGAACTTATGCTCAGATTCTTTCACGTCTTTCTAGAATATTTAACCTGTGTCTGGACACACACTTCGGATGATTATGAATCAAAATGAGCGTAGGTAAGTTTTTATTAGAAATATTACAATTTCGGTGATACATTTTTGGAGACGCATGTTGTCCATGCGTAATGCGTAAGTCAAAGTTTCTTCACTGAGCTTTGCATGTTTTGAATTTGTGGAATTATTTTACTAGGAATGTGATTTTTATCAGGCTATATAAATATAAAATAAGAATGGGAAATTATGGCACACTCACAATAGGTGGCCTGTAGCATCTGGACATTTTACCATTTGCTCTTTAACTTATGACTTTTTAAATCGCATCAAAAAAGAGCAGAGGTTCACAATGTCAATCAGTGAAGTTATTCCAATATTTTTCATGAACATAAAATAATATTGGAATAATTTTGGAATCTTCATAAAATAATCTAGAGGTTAATGATTTCTGATTTAATGAAATGAATAGTTATCCTTGCTACGTGCGTCCATGTGTATTCACTGTTTAACTTAAACACATTTTTGCGTTTCAGAACCACAAGAGCCTCACACCAATCTCAGGCCACAGTTATTTAAGGGAAAATGTGGTACACAAGAGTTTGTAAAGTGCTGTCATTACAAGGGATGTAAACCAGTTATTTCCCTTAAACAAAGAGTTAACTCCCAGCAATGTCACAGCTCAAGTAATTACATAAAGAGAGACCCCAACAGAAACCTGAGATCTGCTGGCTCAAAGCAATACATACAGAAAATCCATAGAAAGGATGTCCACAGACAATGGGAGGAATCAGGACCAAAAGGAAACATAGAGCGGGAGGAGTCTGAAATGTGGAGCAATGTAGAACATAGTAAGATGTCCACAGAATGTGAAGAGTTTAACCAAGTGAACAATAAAGAGTATGACAACACACTGGAGCCAGGGGAGAGGTTAGACTATGGGGAGGAGTTAGCACAGCAGAGTGCATTAGACTGGGAAGTGGATTTAGGACAGGAGGAGGGATTTGACTCTGAGGAGGGCGAGGGTTCACTCGAGCTTCTGTCTGACTCTTGCAGTGACCAAGAGGAGGAAATACGAGGAGTGGCCGGACGGGTGCGTAGAGAAAAGGAAGGGTGGGAAGTGGATGGAAATGGTAAAGCAGTAACACTTAGAAGCCCTGTTCTTTGTGCCAAGCAGTCCACTCTGATCCCAGTTTGCAAACGTGTAGCACACAAAGATGGAAGGAACTCAAACAAGACATCACTAAAGTTGTACGACAAATTGTACCCAGGTGGAATGTTCACTGATCAGTTTCCAGATCAGTTTTATACAAGTCACATGTACTCAAATGGGCTGAACACAGACAAGTTGTGTTCACAAAAAGATGACGCAGACAACATGTTCTCAGATGTCAGTGATGCTGGCGAGGCATTGGCAGATACAGAAGGACTATCAGAATGTGAACTCTTTGAACAAACTGAAACATCTATGTCAGAGCTTGAAGATGGAGGTGACCGTAGGGATACAGTGATGCTCTCTGTGGGAGACGGTTCTGAGAGCTCAAGTGGATTATTGTCCTCCTTTGAGGAGGAGGATGCAGAGGATGAAGAACAGCATAAATCTGAAAACTGTTCATTTCAGGACTTGCATTCTGGGATGTCTAAGGATTCTCCCCATTTAGATGCTTCAGAGAGAGAAGCTGGTATTCTCTCTCAGTTGCCCCCTTATCAGCCTTCTTCTTTTCCTTCATGCTTATCTGAGTCTGAGAAGAATGGCAGTGAAGTGAAAATAACTGAGATGAGTCAAAGATATTGGGCTGTTCAAGATGATCCAGAAGCTAAACAAAATGAATTTTCAGATCCAAACAACTTTGATACATCCATAGAACTTAACATACCATGTATATCTTTACCTATTCCCCTGCAACATGAAGATCGAAAGTCAGAAATGAAACAGGAGAAACATTTTGATGAACAAGAGGAAGATGGACCAAAAGTCCAAGAGTGCAAATCAGTCATGGTGTCAGAAATACCTGTGTCTCATATAGAAGAGCATGTGTATGAAGACACCGAACCAAAATTCCAAATCAAAGCTTTGTTGCAGACTAGAAAGTATTTGATGACTCGTTCCATATCAGTGGAAGCACCCACTAATAGACTGGACTCAGTGCTGGGAAGAGAACGGTTAATGCTACACCCACAGTCCTACTGCCTAAATCAGAACTTTCTTAGTGAACACTTGCCTGCTTTGACTGGTTCATTAGGATGCCTTTCACCAGGAAGACCTTGTCCCTCTAATGATCTAGGCACTACTAGTATAGGGATACCACCTCCTTTCGAGCTGTCTTCCATCACAAAGCGACCAATCAGGAAGAGTGCGCCTGCACTGCCAAGTGATCTGTCTGCCTCCTGTAGGAAACTCGACCTTGGCTTTAAACGTTACTTCTTACCATTACGGTTTTTGAGAAAATCTGAAAGAAGAAGCGTGGCAGATAATCGCTCGGTCTCCTCCAGGTCATCTTCAGAATCAAGTCCACAGGGGTCTTGCAAGAGGTTGAATTTAATCAGACCAAGTATGGGCAGCCCTGAGCTCCAGAGGGCACACGATTGTTCTCTGCCATCTTCCCCATCTTCCTTCCTACAGAAAAATAAACAGAGGCAGGACCTAAGTGCACCTTTCAATAATAACATTATGTCTGCAACTCCAACCTCCTGGGACATGTTAGGAGTGGGATCAGATGAATTTATTCACTCTCCATTTATGAAGTCCCTCTCCTTTTCTAAACCTCGCTCTTTCTCTTCCCCCAACGTTGACTCATCAGTGTATGAGAATGTTTTGAACACAAGTCCCCACTATGAAAATGTGCAGCTGCGTCTCTTACATCCCACCAATCAGAAGCGAAACCAGGCTTCATCTAATGACACTGATGGTTATGTGGATATGAGCAGTCTGCCAGGTTTTCAAAACAAAAACCAGTCATCTGAGCAGGAAACAGAGAGGTACAGTCTCCATTTTTTGTAGGTTTTTTATAGAAAGGTGAAACTATAGTATTAGGCTGATCTCATTGTGACTGGAGGGATATGGTAATGATCCAATTGTCTAAGTTGTGTGCATTTGTAACGTCAGGTAATGTGAAATAGGAGTCTTATTTGTAAGACATTGTGTTAACAAGTTAGTGGCAGGAAATATGTCAAGGCCTGGGAACTCCAAAGGAAAACAATGGACTTAAAAATACAGTACACCTGCTGTGACCGGAGATTGTTATCCAAAATTTAGTCGATTTCTTGAACATTATTACTTTAATTTGTATAAATATGTTCATGTTCAGATAGGAACTTTTCTAATTTTATGGCTTTATTTTCTCTTTTAGTGCTTACACTATCTGCTCCCCTACTATAAGGTCAGATGGAACAGTGAGCGTATCTGTGGGTGTTACTTGTACAAAAACAGATGAAAATAAATCATACGAAAGACAGGTAAGACTGCCGTGGGTGCTTCCATGGGTGCTTCCGTGAGCATGATACGTATGTACATATGTGTAAAAGTGCTCTACCAATGTGTTCTTTTCTGTTTGCAGACAGTCAGTTATTCTAGATCATTTTACAGTGTGAAAGAGCTGCTAGACAGTGAAACTCAGTGAGTATCATGGAGTACATTTTTTTGTCTCATAATTTGTGTCTTTTATTCAGAATTAAATTCTCATGATGCTATCTTTTTGTCTTTCTCATAAACGATTCATACGCTAGATTCATAACCATCATTAATGTTGCTTTTTGCCAAAATGATTATTACTGTATTATTAATGAATACTGTGATACTCCATGTCCTCTTTTGTCCCTCTTTAAGGCACGTAAAAACTGTAAAGCTACTTTGTGAGGTAAGCTGCAGTTACATATACCCACGTTCTTAGGGCTTTCGCTCTTCTTTGGTGATTTCAGCAGTTTGACTGACATTCATATGCTATAGCTGTCAGTTTTTTAAGGACTGAGACTGCATTAAATTCTAGTCATAATGTTAGTTACACAAAATATAAACGTACTAACTATGTGGCTATTTCAGTTTAAACTTTACATAAACACATTCATCCTTTTTTATCTTGCATCCTTCCACAAAAACACATTTCCTGTCATAGCAGAAGCAAATAAATCATTGTCTTTTACTGTATTCCCTGTAAGGCACAAGAAAACGCATATTCTTTACTGTTAGTTGTTGAATGAAGACAGTGTCATTTAAAAATAGTAACAAATCGTGGCACGATCACCAGATTAATCATATAAATTCACAGTGCGTCTATTTTTTTGTAGACTGTAAGTGCAGATGAGAGGTTGAGCAAACTTTGGGATGATTTGCCTGCAATTTACACACTACACCAAACTTTTCAAACCCAACTGGAAACCCGCATCAAAGAGTGGTAAGACAGAGTAGTAATCACTGAAGTAGAGTATGTGTACATCATTGTCTTTCCTGATTCTTCATCTGATTGTTCTTTTTAGGGATCAGAAGGATGGAGTTGCTGACATCATTCTGGCCAAGAAGGCAGAGTTTCCTGTTTTCTCTTCTTTCATCAGTCACCTTGACACCAAAATGAAATCTCTGGAGCAGATAGAGACCACAGTGAGATATCATGCATGTCTTGGTTAATTACTCTTTATAAAGAAAATTGGGAAAAGAACTCAGCCACTACACTACAATAACTTCTACACTAATGTGTTTGAAAATGAATAATTAAAGATGGTATCTATACTAGCTTTAACTCTTTTCATGATCATGTTTTTTATCTGTTTTATACTGTCATTCCTTTATGCTATTTAGATACACGTGTTTGTTTATGGGTGCTATTAATGCTTTTGTCCGTTTAGAATTCTTTACATTTTGAAAACAAGCCAATGAAAATATGTTATTCATAATGACTTACTGGTGCATTTGTTCTACGAACCTCAGATTGACAGCACGTTCCTACACCAAACAGCAGTTATTTAATTTCCAGTGGTTTAATGCTGTTGACAGCTAGGGTTTTGGAGGCCACAGTTGGCCACATTCCTGTTTGAAGAAAATGTCAGCAGCTTCCTCCTCCTACCGTACACTACACTGTAGCACAAAGGGCAATACTACAAAACTGTAAAACACACATGGCAATAGAAAATATATGGTATTATTAATATTATTTAATTGCTTAAATAAGCAAATTAAGTCTGTTTTATAAAAAATGCATTTGTGTAAGCGTAGTTCACCATTCCTCTGTTTCTCAGCAGCTAGACTTGACATCACTGAAACAGCAGCTGCTGCAGGTGATTGTAAGAGTCCTACAGTATCGCATGCTGCTAACAGGTAAAACATTAAACCACTCAGATCTATTTGTCTAAAAGTATGTTAGCTGTGACACACATTCCACACTAGTTTAAAGTAAACTCACCAAAGGTGGGACATCCCCTATAAAACAGAACAAGTGTATCCCAGTTTTATTCTACATAAATATAATGACTTACCTTAAGGTTCTTTGGGCCTCCCTTACCAATGTTTTCGTAAGTTTTTTATTTTATTTGTCCTTAAGAAAATGAAGGCATTTAAATAATGTAATAATACACAAGTAGAATTGAAGACATCCCAGTAAGCTAATGTTTTGCACCAGCAGGATTGCAATCAAATTTTATTTTCTGTTCTTACCTAAGAACAATTTCAAATAGGAAATTTGTATTTTCAGTAATTGTTTCTCCAAATTGAACTCCCTGACTTATCTCTCTATTTACTCTTGCCAGATTACTTAAATAATCTTTCACCAAACTCCAGAGAATACGAGGATATGAAAGGTAGGTTGCAAAAACCTTTTGGAAAATTATATTGCTGATGTGTTTCATAATATGTCAAAAGACCTTTGTATATTGTATTCTTGTATGTCTGTTTGTAAGATTAAGTTACTATTGCGTACCTGCTTAAATGGATGTCATTTGCACATCTCTCATTTTCACACTTTGCCTTAGCTGCTTTGACAGTGGTTGCAGATGTAGCAGATCAGGCAAGCAACAATCTCAGCAACGGAGTGAGTTCTGCATTTGTTTTTAAAAAAATAAAAAATGATAACCCAAACCTGGGTACTTTTACATGTTAAACATGAATCCTTTTCAGTAGTACCTTTGATTAGGGTTTAATTGATTTATGTGTATGACCAGTCAGGTCAAATAAATGTTGTTTTTTGTCTTAGGCAAATCTTCTGCGTCTGGTCCACATTGAGCACAGTGTTTTGGGCCTAAAGAACCTGCTGCAGCCTGGGAGGGTAAGAGAATCCTAATGACCAGTCATTCACTTTATCAAATTATGAAAATTTGGATTATTTTTGAATAAAACCCAAGTGTATTTCTGTGCATGTGTGAGAAAGGCGTTTGTTAAAGAAGGGACCCTGATGAAGGTCAGCAGGAAGTGCAAACAGCCGCGTCACTTGATCCTGGTACGTCTCATTATCTATCAGCCGGCCAATATATGTTATACACATAACATTTGGTTCTCATAAAACACCTTGGTTCTTATAAAATGGCAAACACGCTTATTAACAAAGGATTTTCACATTCAGCTCCATTGTTTGTCTCTGTGATTTTCCCACACTCCCAGTGCTGTCCTTGTTATTTTTTTAGCATCGGATTTCCTGGCAGGATGTTTTGCGCTTGTTCTCTATGGTGTGAGATACAGAGAGACAGACACTTACACCCCATATCCCAAGCACACATATTCACACACACATGCACAGTATTCAATACACATACATTTGTTTTTGCTATCTTTTTGAATTATTTCCAAACAATTGTGAACTAATCTAGCTAAATGAAGCTTTACATATGTCCCATTAATCTGAAGCCAAAACCTTAGTCTGATTAACTTAGTCTTGCATTAACCTTGTATTGCACAGACTCTAGTTCTCCACTGCTGTTATAATATCTGCACAAACTAAATGTTAGTCAGACTTTTTTTTAAGAGATACTGTTTCATTAATAGACTGGATATAGAATTTTTCATATTGAAACTGTCACTAACCTCTTGCACATACTGTGTAAAAGTCAATTTCCAGTAGGTTAATACTGCATCTAAATTGTCTCTCTTACTACATCTATTTTACTTTGACTTTGACTTTGACTGTCACCTCACAGTGAGAAGGTCCTGGGTTCGATCCCCAGGTTGGCTGTGGGGCCTTTCTGTGTGGAGTTTACATGCTGTCCTTATGTTTGTGTGGGTTTTCTCCAGGTGCTCCAGTTTCCCCCCACAGTCCAAAAACATGCAGGTTGATCTAAATTGGCCTCATAAGGTGTGACTATGAACGTGTTTGTGTGAGTGTGTATGCCCTGCGGTGTGTTGGCGCCTGCCCAGGGTTGGTCCCCGCCTCGTGCCTGTAGTACCGGGATAGGCTCCGGTTCCCACAACCCTGATAGGGATTAAGTGGTTTAGATATTCAATGAATGAGTAACTCAGCAGCTGTCAAAGTAAACTTTGTCATCTCAGCTACAAGTATACAGAGAGACGAGGCGACGTGGCTCCAGTTTTTATAGAGTACAAAGAAGGCATATAGAATATAAATATATAAATAAACTATAAATATAAATACTACGATAGAAATAGGAAGTGAAAAGTTTTTGTTTCATGAGTCAAAGTCAAAGCAAATTTTATTATCATCTCTACTGTATGAAATATACAGAGAGACAAGACGACGTGGCTCCAGTTTCTACAGTACAAAAAAAACAAAATAAGGCACGGAGTGAGCAATTATATAAATACAAATAAGGAACATACAGTAAGCAAAAATATACACGTAGACTATAAAATATAAAAACTTTAGATGTAGCGATCCAAAAGAGACTGTGCAATATAGTTACATACAGAATTTAAAACTGCAGTTTTGGTCCTGTAATTATCTTTTTGCATTGAATGTGCATACGATTTGTGGCAGTTGAATATGAAGTTCTAATAACAGGCGGTTCTGTTAAATAAAGTGAACAGTCAAATAGAGAAAACTACACCCGGTAATATGTACAATAATGTTTTTCTATAATGTGCCAGTATCGTAATAGTCAAGTGGAAAGAAATTACAATCAGTAGCATGTGCAAATAGTGTTTCAATAATATATTCAAATATTTTATCAGCAGTCAAGATGAGAGAAGTACAATTTCAATTGCAATCACAGAATACAATTCTATCTTTTGCAGTAAATGTGCTCAGATAAGCAGCAGTGTACTTTGCAGAGTCTGTCTGTAAATATAGACAGTATTCCTGGAAAAAAATAGCTATATTGCAAATAGCTGTTGATTTAAGTCTAGCTTTACGAACATGAAGTACAGGTTCCCATGATGGGCTATAAGGCAATGATGTGCATCACTATGGATAAGAATGTCTGTAAATGTAAAAGGACATGTAAAATTGTGCATTTGTCTGATTACTCATGCTGAGCTGCACACTTTGCTTTCATTATGTTACTTTATTGCCCTCTTGTGGTTAAAACATGTCACTAACAATAATGTAATTGTCACAAATATCCCTCTTTCATGCAATGTAGCCATTATATGTGCTGATAAGAAATCTCTCCTTTCCTTTATGTTTGATTTTGGTAGATGAGTGATATACTGCTTTACACATACCCCCAACAAGATGGGAAATTCAGACTTATTAACACCTTATCACTCTCAGGGATGGAGGTAAACACACACATTACCGATATAAGGTTGTCTGTTGTTTGTGAAGCAATATTGCAAACAAAAATATGTTCTTACAAGAAAAATATTTGTGTTCTTTTTAAAAACTGCCTCTCTCAGGTGACTAAATTGGTGATAGAAAATGCTCAGAATGCTTTGAAGGTTGAGGTGAAAGACATTAGCATCACCCTATCAGCCAGGTAAGTAACATTCACACACATACGCTCAAAAACACACACAAACACAAGTTTCTGATGACAGGTGTTTTTGTCTGCAGCACTCCTATTGAGAGGGATGATTGGTTTGTTGCTCTAAATCGTACAATAGCTGACCTCGGCTCATTACTTGGCGTTTCCCCTGGTGCTGAGGTGAGAACATCCCAAAATCTCCAATCCTACAGCATTTCAGGGAACCACACAGCACAAGGACTAGTTGAGATCTGTTCTTTTTTTACTTTGACACCTAAAGTTTTGTTAAAATGTATGTGATTAAACACATCAGTCCTGTTAAAATGTATTTTAATATTCCAGTTATTTTCTTTAGATCTCAGTACTTTAATGTATATGTTTCACTTTTAGGATCTAATTTTTATTAATATACAATAGTACCCATAATTGTTTAAAAAATATAGAGAGTATCGATGATGTTGTGGTTTGAGCCCATGTTGGTGACCATAAGATTTGGGGTTTCAAACCCAGCAGAGCCTAAATTCACTGCTAGCAAAAATATTTAGCTGGAAAATAAACAAAAACAACCAGCGTTCTACTCACAATACAGCCTCTTATAGATAATTTCTAGTGGTCATTTCAGGCAAGCTGGGGGGTTGTGGGAAATGTAGTTATTTCCCAGAAAGCCCAAAAGCAGCTTATTTTATACACCAAAATGAGTCCAAACTGGCTCAAAGTTACCCAAGACTTAAGTCATTTTAAATTGATCAGAAAATATTTTTTTCCATTCCATAATGGTAGAGAGTAACGAATAGGAAAAGATAAATATAGAAAAATTTTTTTATCAAATAATTTGTTCTGTAACCAGATACCAAATTAATAAAGGAGTATTTCCACCTGACACTAACCTTATTTTTCTTCACAGTACTAAGCCATAGAATATCTATGGATATGGAATATGCATAATAAAAACAGACACTGTTCTTACTATTTCTAGTAGTTACAGTTCTAGCACTTTTATACTACATGAAGCTAAAACAAATAGTAATATAAAATAATTTATTAATAGCTGTTCACATTTGTTGTGCAATGTTAAAATGCACTTGACTTTAATAGACCTTTAGTGTTTTATGAGAGAAGATATTTAATTTTACAATATTTCAGCAGTCAGTTACATGTCTGTAGTCTACTCAGGAGTGAGGCCAACTAAAACACTTTATTTAGAATTTTATTTTATTTGATATTGTGCAATGTTGGAATGTCCACATTTAGTGTTAAATAAATATTGTCATAGTTTTATAATTGATTTAGTCTTTGAAGCATGTCTTTGAAGCATGGTACAAAAATTGGCATAATAATTTCTTTTGGTATGTTTTCTCATTTTGGGTTTTCTGCTTTGGCCAGAAATTTCATTTCGGTGCATCCCTACAATTAACCCAAATTTGCTCTGGGGAGACTGTCCCTGTAATTAGGAAATCATCTTTTCATTTGATCATTTGATAAATACTGTGAATGAATGTAAATCTTATACATGTTAATATCTTTAGTATTGCTTTTACAAAAAGCAAAAACCTTTCAAATACTTGACGGATGGGTTATATAATAACATTTAAACTGAAAAACTTGCACAGTTTGAACATTTGTATTAGTCAGAGAGGGCAACTAGCACATTCGTTTTGTGCTGGCTAGACCTGTGAAAAGGCCTACATCACACTTTTCATTAACAAGAAAACTGCAAGAAAAGATCCACTCTCTGATAGCACATGGGACACATTTTGTTGCAAGGTAAGTATTAATGCTGGTTATTTGAGATTGAGAATTGTGGCGCTGTTAGATCTGGAATATTAGTTGTTTGTACTTGTAGGCTCCGGCCATCTCTTGTTCTCTCTCTCTCACTCTCTCAATGGGGTTATTTGCTTAACTGATCACATTGGGGTGTGCTATTACAAATTAGCCTTTGTTCTCTTATGATTCTCCATCATTGCATCTTTGCTGACTTTCAATAGCAGCTTGTCTTCTCCTTCTTACTTATAGTTTGCGGAGAAGCCAGGGGTGTGTCTTGGCGAGAATGCTCCGCCTCTGGTATCCATTTCCCAGGTATCAGTGTGTATGAATTGCCCCACCCATTTCAGCCTAACACACAGAAGGCACCATTGCCATGCCTGTGGCAAGGTAAACACACACACCTTCACATACATATATAAGGATATACAAGAATATATCTTACATGTTTTCATTCCTTTATGTCGCAGGTTGTTTGCAGGGACTGCTGCAGGAACAAAGTCCGTTTGAAATACATGAAAAACAGACGAGCCAAAGTGTGTGATAAATGCTTCAGTGAGCTTTGCAAGCATGAAGGTATTCAGGATTCAAGAGTTTTATTTGCCACATATAGTTATACGGGCCCAAACGGCAGTGAAATGCAATTCTGGCCTGCATTTGTGGTCATTAAAAAGACATGAAAGATTGGGATGGAACATAAAAGATGCATTAAAAAATAAGACTTAATATAAAAAAATAAGACGTGATAATGAAGGCATTGCAGCACAGAACCACAACAGTCTATAGAACACAAGAGCAGTGTTTTAAGAGCCTCATCAATCCTGCATGGCTGGTAGATTAAAGACATCTTGGCAGCTTTTATACTTAGCATGTGATGTCTGAATCAGGAAGGAAGAAAGAGCTGCTTCATTTGGAACCGAATAAGCCTAAATTAGAGAAAGTGTTAAAAATAAACTTGTGGCTATGTAGACCCTTCAGCAAGTATATTTATTCAGAAGGAGATGTTGCTGTGGTAACGGAGAGTCCCAGTCGGCCGCGGTCTTCCATTTTCCAGAACATCCACCCAACCAGCTTGTGGAGGAGTCGTAAAGGCCAGATGACCTTTAACCAGGTAACAGCGGCCAATACAAAGCCTCAGAATCTGCCGGGAGCTATAATTGCTATAAAATATAGGTAGCGTTTGATATGTAGATGACCATGTGTGTGTATGTGTGTGTGGTGGTTGTACAGGTGACAGAGTCAGATGGAGAGATGAGTGGGACTCTGCAGAGGAGTCGCAACAGTAAGCGGAGCTGGAAGAGTCTGTGGTTCCTTCTCAAAGATAAAGTGCTTTATACATACCCACAACCTGAGGTATACCACACACACACACACACAGACTCACACACATTAATTCTACAAATGAATATGAAGGCAAAGCCAAATTTCTCTTCTTTTTCTAGGAGAAGGTTGCCTGTGAATCTCTACCACTTCTGGGCTTCTCGGTGAGGTCAGAGAGTGAAGGAGAAAGCAGTGTTTTCCAGCTCTACCACAAAGCAACACTGTACTATACATTCAAGGCTCAGGACTCTCTTACTGCTCAGAGGTACCACACAAACAGATACATATGTGACCCACATCATTTCCATTATTTTATACAGTTAACATCAGACATCACCCTTTTTCATGCTGTTTCTAAGGTGGGTGAGCGCCATGGAGGAGGCCACAGTGCTGTAACAGCTTCCACGTTCAGAGCCTTGGGTTCTATACTTGCAGCTCCTGATTAATGAAGAATCCGCAAACAGTGTTACTTTAAAAAGAAAGTACATATACAATTTTGAAATTTGCAAATATATCTTTCTGCCAAATCCATGCCAGGAAGACTAAGAACATTTCAGATCCACTAGAAAAGGCTTCCTTTTTATCCAAGGACCAAAAGGCTGTTCACAGATACAGGATTTTAAACTATATTCTTAAAGCATTAAAATAGAAGACGGGAATACAAGTTACTCTGATGCATTGACGAAAACAACACATTCATGTTGTTTTCTGGAAATGTTTTAATGTTTGTAATGCAATGTTTTGATCTTCTTGTAAACTGATTTCTACAAAAAGCATCATGCATGTGACACATCATGACATATTATACTTCGTAGTAATCCCCCTAAAGTTTGCTTCAGGTTGGAAGAACCTGCAGCCACAACCACATTATACACCAACTATTGTGTGACCGTATGAATAATATTGTTTTTAAGTTGTTGTACTCTTTATTTTATCATTTTATTTATATATGAAACATTTTATTGTGGTATTTGTAGCAGGATGTCAAGACATGAATATTGCCTCTTCCTTAATAAATAAAGAAACCCTTGAATAAATTTGCTATTAAAAATTATACACTTGAGTCTATACTGTAGAATCTGAGTCTACAAATGCTCAAATTATTTATTAATTAACGCAATTATTAATATTCAAAGTATACTTTTCATGAATTCAAGCCACAAGCTGGACAAGTATTTTTTGGGTTCATTTTTTATTAAGAACCATGTGCCTCTGGAGAGATTTCACATTTGGTAGTGTTGCTTTTCTTTTGATCCCATTGCTAATAGTCCAGACAATAGCTTTCTGATTAATATGGCCACATCTTCCACATTCCCGTCATCCTTCATTTAATACCTGCTATTTCTCTTCTTCATTTTTTATTTTAATGACCATAGATAGACAAGTGAGTTCATAATGAATAATTATAGTAATATAAATGTGCATATATATTATTTCTAGAACAGCAGAAACTGATAAAACAATGTAGCTGAGTCTTGTGTTAAGAACTGATAGGACTTTTTGGGGTTCAGAACATTTTAAGATGGGCTATTAAGTAAAATTTATATTGTATTCTCATGAGTTCCAAGAATACTGTGGTCTAATATTTCCCATTAATTAATGATCTAAACAGCTTAGTGCTAAGTGGAACATGAGGGTTTTCATTTCTAAACTGTTATGCCACATGTGACCTCTATGTGGCAGAACACTGCCAAAACCAACCCACATCCGCTAAAGGTCTCTGTAAATGGGACAGTAACATGCTTATAAATGTGAATTTGAGGTTACAGTTGTAATTGCCATTGGCAGTTGTATCGTGTATATAGCCTTCTGAGTAACATCGTCCTGTAATTAAACATGTTTAAAAAGGGTAATTATAAAGACCATCACAGGCCTAGAGATGAAGAGAGATGGAGGAGGGGAGGGGCACGACT
This sequence comes from Distichodus sexfasciatus, assembly GCA_032718565.1. Taxonomy (NCBI): domain Eukaryota; kingdom Metazoa; phylum Chordata; class Actinopteri; order Characiformes; family Distichodontidae; genus Distichodus; species Distichodus sexfasciatus. The sequence continues at coordinate 8,962,546 of JAVGVS010000003.1, forward strand.
GCCCTGCTTCCCAGTTCCCAGGAGACTACCTGACCCAGAACAGAGTGAGAGAGGGGGATGAGAGAGGAGTTTGTTTCTGGGGTACCTGAAAGTTACACGGACACCTTGTCCCAAATAATGCGCACATTTATCATTTCCTAACTTTTTGCCTTCTTTTTACTTTCTATTCCTGCGTCATGCCCTGCTCTCGCTCCAGTCTGACCAGTCTGCTTCTGCACTCCATCCCATCCAATCCCATTCCAAAACCTCACTCTCTGAGGTTACCTGTGTAATTTTGTATAGTAGTCTCGATGCTTCATGTCCAGTACAGTTTATATTTTAATTGGGGCAGATAGTCATTGCACTAAAGTAGAGGCCATTTGGACCCTCAGCAATACCAGATGTCTGAAAGAGAGCTGAAACCCACAGACCTGAACTCATGACTTGAGTTGTTAATCTGCTTTGTAATGGTCTGTTCATTTTCTTCGTTATTCTGTGAAACTTACTTTATTCAGCAGAATTTGATACCATACTTTTCTAAATCTTACCAAAGGTGGGTCTCTATGTGGATCATACTGCTTCTCTAGCTAATCTTTATGCATAAATCACCCCAAAATTCGAGCAATTGGCTATTGCATTTGGTATAGTACTGAAAGGGATAGCCGAAAGGTCAGTGGTGTATTTTTTTTTCTTTACAGCGGTTGTGAACTGTTTTCAATTTGAAAGCCTGTATAATTTTATATATATACAGTATATGTGTGTGAGTAAAAATATTGGACTTGAAAAGAGGTGGACATTATTGAGTAATGGATCATGAGGATCATACTAAGCTACTTAGAATTGATTACAAATCAATTACTAAACATCCTACGCCCTGCCTCTCATCTTTTGGCCTGCAAAAACCATGCAAACAAGCACACACTCCACATGAGATCTATTTGTTTAGATCTGTGCATTAGCAAGGCAATGTTGAAGCCCCTCTTGTAATTCTGTAAATAGAAAACAAACAAAAACAGTTTTTCCATGCTTGAACACAAGCTTTTATCAATCATCTTAATTTTAATCAGGTACTGATTAAACTCAGATAAGAGGAAGTCTATCCAGTGTGTAAAATACAAGTAAAGAAAAAGAGAAATGGAGGAGGACAGTAAGCTCACAATGACATTGTCTTGACATTTTTGGGTGCCTTACATTCCTCTGCATTGCAGCACAGAAGGAGGAGTTAGGACCTGTTCCTATACCAGGTACAGTTCCTAACGCTGCAATGGAAGTCCTACTCTAAAGTGTTAGACATACTATATGGTAAAGGTGTAATGATACATCAATCTACACTGATACATCAATTCAGTGATCAACAGGCCCATAGCATTGATCAGACATTCACACATATTCTAACTATGCTTTATATTTATTAGAAGATTATTAAAAGAGAAGATTGTTTATGTAAATGTCTCATTGAGCTCAGGAGTAATGATATTTTAGTTACCATTTGTGATTTGAATGGAAGTGATCAAAATAAGTTAATCAGCATATAAAATAATCTCATATAAGTTCCTTACACGATTAGAGATATCATATTATGATGAAACTTGTGATTCAGATTTCTACTATATGGATATACTATACAGATGCTAAACACAACCTTGCAAATCTATTAGTACATAATATTGTTGTAATACATATTGGTGATGTGTGATATTAGTGTGTTCCTCTGCAGTTTACATTCTGGGAAACGTTTAAATTAATTATGATATACAAAGTCAAAACCTAAGGGTTGTTGTCAGCTGAGTTGGACACCATGCATAAAAGGGTTAAAACCTAAACCACCAAGGTTCTGTGAACTGGCAGTTTCCTGTGGTAAAGTATCAACATGCATATCACAAACATACACAAATATAACTACAAATAGAGCAGGTTTTTTGAGAATTTGAGTTCTATACAAACCTGTAGACATCAGGTCATTATAGTATCTATCAAATAGAATCAACTGGATCTGCTCTATACTGTTTAGGCCTATACCTCAATTTTGTTCTGTTCTTAACTAATACAAAATATACTTTATTGTTTACATTTTCTCCAGCACTCCTCTAAAACAACTAAAGAAATTTACTCCTGTGCTGTTAGCAGCTGAGAAAAAGAGCTGGCTCCTTTTCCTGAACACATACAAAACCCCTCATCAGTCCTTGCCAAAATGTTGTTTATAGAACATTCTAAACTCTCTCTCTCTCTCTCTCTCTCTCCCTCTCTCTCCCTCCCTCTGTTATTTCACCCTCCTCTCTCCCCCCATTTCTGTATGTGTTCATATGTGCTAGAGAAAGATTATGTAACTCAAAGAGACCAGTAAACCCAGTTTAATACAAGAATTTTGCACACACCTCTGGTTCAGAATCAGTTTCAGGCTTTGGTGAATTGCATCACATAGGAGATTATAGGAGCAACAGTTTAAAACACTTGGTAGCACCATCTAAAAATATAGGGATTTAATGATGTGTTTGCTGTATGGCTTTGTTATCTCCAGAATCAAGTGTAATGAACATTTCCTGTTATTTTGTAAAGCTCCACTTTTCCCACTGTTTGAGTAAATACTACAAAACATTACAGTGAACAGGGCTAATTCTACAGCACATTTCAAAGTGAAATTGTTTATTTATAGTTACACCCAAATTGCTGTATGTTTGAATCTGCTGCTTGTGCTCAAATTTTGTCTTGAAATTGGTTTCATGTCTTCTCTATAGAACTCAATATTTTGTCCCAAAAAACTGCCTGTAAGTAAAGATGACCTCATTTGTTTAGCTAAAAATTTGCCATTATTTATGAAGATTGTTACTGCAAATTTTAGCTCCATTCCAAATTCTGTTTCTATTAGACCCAGCAGGTCATGTCATTGTGGTATTTTAAGTGATCATTAGTCTGATTGCTGTCATAGTTGTAATGTTGCTGTTGGTGTGTGATTCCTCTGTACTGGACTGTATTCAAGACAGCACAGCATGGTGTGTGTGTGTATCTATCTTTGTGTGTGTGTGTGTGTGTGTGTGTGTGTGTGTGTGTGTGTGTGTGTGTGTGTGTGTGTGTGTGTGTGAGTGTGTGTGTTACTTAAAATGACGATGCCAGTTCAGCTGGGGATCTGCTTTGAAAGCCAACGCAGCCCCCTTACCACCCCCAGTTCTGCGCCAAATATCCAAACACACACACACTCACAGATTGCGCTTTTCTCACCCACACACTTAAATCTAGGCCATAGACTCCAGCACTGCGGACATACAGGCAAGAAAGAAGGACAAGGCTGCTTGTGCGTACACATATACTGTAGACATGCAGAAAGAAAGAAAAAACATCATTACAGAATCTGCATAACAATCATGTCAATGTGAACATGTCACCACACGTCACATGAGAGAGAGATTCAATCTAATTTTGCAGATTACCCCATCTTTTACGCTGACTCTACATTCGCTCCAGCTCTGCTTTTCATCTGTGCTGTACAGGCAAAGCTAACAGCAGATCATGAAGCACCCCAGTTCGTGTATACAAATGTGTGTGATCTGAGCTATGAGAATAACAATGGCATAACATCGACGAAAGTTCAACTAATGCCCTTCGCCGAGAGTGAAGAGGTCAAACGTGCAAGTGTGCGAATCCTCACACCCCAAAATGGGCACATGCAGTCCAGCACACACACATATGTGTCTTGTCATTTTTGTGTGGTGTTTTTAGTGTCTCTATAATTGCTGGACCTAAATATTAACTACTCCTACACCTAAAGTTTAACCTCAAGAACAAACAACAAATAATCGTTTGGCTTTTCAAGTATAGATCAGAAATACCTAAAATCTCCCCCTCTCTTTCACACACGCACGCACACTGGCACAGACTGCAGTCCGCACGAATGGCCCTGTAGTCCAGCTGCTTTTAGCTTGCAGAGTAACTTTGAGAGGGTGTATCTGAGTGTGTGTGTGTGTGTGTGTGTGTGTGTGTGTGCAGTAAGTGTGTGTTAGACAGGAGTGTGCGTTGGCCACGAGCGGAGACAGAGCGCGAGCACCTGAGTGACGTCACTCCGCCCTACTTTGCTGTGAAGTCCTCGAGCCATCTGCACTTCCTCAAACGGCTGAATCACAGAACGAGAAACTGGGCGGAAGAGAGAGAGAGAAAAATCCGCTTCTTTTTTGGAAGAGAGGTAAGTCACCGGTTAAACATTTTGGCAGATTTTGAACTATCGGAATGTCTACAGGTTTTTCTGTTCGGATCGTTGAAATGATTTTCTTTTTCACGGAGCGCACGTAAGGTTCTGTCTTCAAGGAGACGCAAAAAACGACTTTATAGGGCGGCGTTTTTATACGTGTTTTTTAACAAAAATATAACCTCTCCTAGTCTAACTATAAAACTAAAATCTACATTGACTAAACAAGTAAGGATGTGCTTGCGTTAGAATATTGTTTTACAGCATTCAACTTTGTGAAAAACATGTCAAATCTGATGTCTGATTTCAGTCTTAAATGACGCGGAAAGAATAATTGCAACAAAATGCAAACCAGAGCCTTAGCTCTGGTCTTATTGGTTCATCATATCTGATGGACTGAACATTATTTTAAAAAAAGTCTAAACAAGGATTTAAAAAAAAAAAAGATGCATAATTTCCTCCCATTTTTGTGAACTCGAAGGTATTTGTGTCAAGTTCTCTATTTGTTTTCTGTTAAGCATAAATATATTAAAGCACATTTTATAATCTGCAGTGTACAGGAAAATTGTGGGCACCGTAAATCTGTACATCTACAGGACCGTCTCCAAATCGTGTATTAAATTACAACAATGTCAAGAATTTGTAAAAGTATGTGTGTCTGTACGTGTGCATACTCTTGCACAAGTGCTTTGTCGGGTGCAGTGCAGGACAGGACAGGACAGGGCATTGCTGTCTGCCCTGTGGCAGAAATAGAGGACAGTAAGAGATATCGGCTACTAGTTAGATTTTGTAGCACCTTGTGTCTGCTTTGCACATTTAAGAACTCCCTCCCCCCTCCCTCCGTTTTATGACTTTATAATGAACCTGCTGTAGTCGGGGAAACACCTAATTATTCTGGGCAGCACCACTGTAAAAACATGATGGAGAAACACTGATGCCCCTGAACAGCTGTCAGATTCAGGGTGGGTGGGGCGGTTCTTGAACGTCCTGTTGGTTGGCCTCTCTCTCTTTATAGCCAACATTGCTTATGACAGTGTGTATGGTTTCATTGATGGTGATTCGTTGGAGAAACTTTGTTTTGCTGTGGTTGCAATTGCAACATGCACTGCGCCAGCACACCGCAATATCATTCTATTGTTTACCGCAAAGTTCTTCCTTTGTTCTTTCATACTGATCTCATATTTCTCTCTGTATAGTGTTAAATCATCCCAGGTCAGATGAACACGCGGTGAGCGATTCAGTAGTAATTTTTCTCTCCATTGCATGCATGTATGCACAAACTTCATTGATCTGATCATCCCAAATGACCCTACCTCTGCAGGTTCTCTGGGTAAACTGCTTTAATTCCACTAAACACTGCACTGACATTTTCCAGTCGTAATGGGTTTGATTTTGTGGCTCAGGCAGGCTGTATGAGAGCCTGAGTTTAGGATACGTATGACGCTTTGGGTTTAGATTCATAAGGGTGTTAAGTAAGAGATTTGGCACTACTCCCCAAAATCAAGCTCTAGTATAACACAGTACCTGCATTTTAAAGTATAAACACACTTGAGCGAATTAAACACACACACACACACAGTCTGCAGTTGGTCGCAAGTTTTAGTTTATACACACACGCATATACACTTTGCATCTAAATCACCTTTTCTCAACACTGTGGAGGTTTCTGTCTGAATCCTTGCTTCCATTTGTTATTTGAGACGGCTTGATTAAATCCATAGTGTCAAATGTGACCAGATATCTCACCTCCATAAACATAAATACACACTGCTGGGAATGTGAAGACATACATAAGCCTTTCTTTCCATACTGAAGCAAATTAGTTAGATAAAATAGGAAAACTGTGTGTGTGCGTGTGGCCCAGCCACATTAGATTTAAAGAGCCTCAGGGTTGTCATGGTCTGTTTGTCAGTCGATGTCACTGTGCACAAGCTTATACTATTGACATACTGTGTTTCACTACAGCGCTCAACCGCTCACACCGAGGTAATGTTGGGACTTGTTTAACAGTTTGGTTGGGGTTTTACACGTTCGGACATGTCCTGGGTTGAACAGCTATGGGAGATTGGCATGTGTGGAAGTGTAGGTGGGTGTATTACACATACAAGTAATCTGTATGAAACACCATAACTGAAATGGTTAAATAAATGGGCACTTTGTGTAATGTCACTAAGACTCCTGGCAACACCCAACCCTGTTGAGTGAACAGTAATACAAGGAAGGTCCAAAGTTCATACTGAACTGAAGTATTAAAGTTTGTCACATGTGGAATCATGTATTGTATCAAAGATCTCGACAGTTTCATATATATCGATTCAGTGCTCAATAGTAGCAAGTTGGTATATGGGCTTAGCTCCAACTTATGAAATATAGATTTATTTTGACTAAAACCGTAAAACTTACTGACTGCTCTGGTGTCCTTGCCCCTTGTGTCTACTTCACAAGACCTCTGAGGGTTTCCTGCGGTATCTGGCTCCAAGATAGTGGCATACCCCTTAAGGCCTTTAGGTTGTGAGAGGTTTTTTGCTGCATACCTCAGATGCTTAGTCATAGTATTTGATGGTGAAATCACCAACCAAGCCTTTGTCACGTTCCTCAGTCTATTCTCTAGTATTACAGTACTTGCATTATTCTGCCGAAAATGCCACTGCCATTTGGGAACCCCGTTGACATAAAGGGGTGTGAGTGGTGCTTAGCAAAGGTGTGTGGACGTGTCATGTGCAGCAAAGTAACATCCACATGAAAGCCAGGGCTGCCAGCATCACCCAGGCCAACTTCTTTAATTATTCCATAGACCATTGACGCTTACCTGCCCATTATTGGCACTTGCAGCGAAGGACAGGGATCAGTATGGACACTCTGGGCAGGTTTCCAACTACACAGCCCCGATTGCAGTAAGCAGTGATGCGCTGTGTGTTCTGACACCATTCTTTCAGGACCAGCATTTTTTTTTTTTTGTAATTTATGCTACAGTTGCTCTGCTCTTTGTATCAATGATCCAGTTGTTGGTTTGTGGGTTGCCCTTACTTGGAACACTAGGGTATGAACTGCCCTTATGGAGTTTACATGGGAAGTCACAAGCCATTTTGGAGATGCTCTAACCCAGTTTTCTGACCGTTCAGTTGTGGCCATTATCAAAGCTACTCACATCCTTATGGTGTCCCATTTTTCCTGATTCAAGTCACCTTGAAGTATTGACCTCAGTACGTGCCGTTGTAGTTTAATGTTGCAGCTGTGTGTACATAGTTGGATTGTAATGATAGATCAACTTACAGGGGTGCATCGGTTCATTGAATAACAAGTCCATAGCATCAATTCAAAGTGAAAATATTTATCAGACATTGTACATATTGTAAGGTCACTTTATGTTAAACAGGAGTTCTGTTTTTAATAAAGGAAAAGATTGTTTTTCATTTAAATGTATGGTTGAGCTCAGTAATAAAATACCGTAGTTGATTTTTGTGATTCGATATGAATGGAAGCATTTGTGTTAAATCAGCATGTGTGCTGTGCTGTAGCTTGGGGTGTTCACAATGACAAATCATCAGTCACTTAAACTCAGGCTATACTTCAAGTGGTGTGTGTATCTCTTACAGGCTGTTTGTGAGCAGAGGCCATGGCACCCTTCTTACGAATTGCGTTTAACGCCTATGATCTTGGTGCTCTTACACCAATGGCTGACGCTCCTTTCTGCGCAGTCAAGATGAAGGAAGCACTGAGCACAGGTCAGCACAAATGTTTGTGTGTTTGTGTGTGAGATCCAGTCATTGCAGATTTATAGTATTAGATTCCAATTAAAAGACTTTATTATAAATAATTACTGCTAACTTTTCAAAACATTTTCTAGATTTGATAACTGTTCATCTTGCTGTCTTTTGCTAGACCGAGGGAAAACTCTGATTCAGCGGAAGCCCACCATGTTCCCCGCCTGGCGCTCCAGCTTCGACGCGCATATTTACGAGGGCCGTGTCCTACAGGTGTTACTGATGCAGACGGCAGAGGAGCCATTAGCAGAAGTCACAGTGGGAGTGTCTGTTCTTGCAGAGCGATGTAAAAAGGCCAATGGACGTGCAGAATTTTGGGTAGGTGTATTTGTGTGTGCTTGTCTCTCTTGTCTTTGTGTGTCTTCCTATTTGAATCTCTTCTCTCCATATCCAGGTTGATCTCCAGCCTTCAGGAAAGGTGATGATGTCTGTACAGTATTTCTTGGAGGATGTAGACACAGGTGAGACATGAAGCTATTAATATGCATATCATTCTCTCAACCCATAAACTCTATCCATTGCCTTCTCACATTTTCCTCTCTTCCGCTCCCACTCTTATTTTCACACCGAAACACACACAAACACTTGTGTGGCTTGTTAGTGTGTGTGTGTGTGTGTGTGTGAGACAGGGCTGGAGATGCATGAAACTATTTATCTGGAATATCTTCAATTTGCGTGCCTACATGACTCACTCCTGTGTTTTCTCCTGCATAAGTCCCTTCTGCTTCTGTTTGGTTCTGGATTAATTTACTGTGAACATCTGCTGGATAGATCTGCAGATTTTGAATCAGCTGATAGAATTACACGGTGCTTTGAGGGGAATTGCACGTTATCCTCTGTCAATTTTGGTCGGTCTATGAATAAATGCAGTGGTTTTCCTCACAGTAGCCCAAGAGTGGAGTATTGTTGTTACCATTGAGAAATGGGTTAGCGTTTAGTTCATCACCGTCACATCAATCTGGGCATGTGACTCAGAAGGTTTGCAATAACAAACTGGAAATACAGTGTAATGCGAAGTGCCCAAGCAGAATGAAGAGAGAATTAGTCTTTCTAGGATTGCTAACTTCCTATTCTCACACTTCACTGTTAAAAAAAAAAGACCTGCAAAGTCAATGTTGAAACTGAGAATGACCTTTTGAGTCAGATTTACTGAAAATATTTTACTAGAAATTCTTTTAAAAAAAAATTACTGACAGCCTAAGAAAATGTGCATGAAAATTACACACCTCAACTTTTCAAATTATTTAATGTTTAATAGAAATCTGCTAGAGCTTTCGTAGACACACCATGTGCAATGCTGAGCACATCTTCACTTAACAATATTTTATATTTTATTCTATATTTCTTTGCATTTATAGTAAAAGGGGAAAAGCAATTGTCAACCAATTTCTAGACAAGTTTATATGACTCTTTTAAAAAAAAAAACCCAAACAAACAAGAGTTTATAACAGTTGGACATTTCACAAATATGGTATTAGCAAGGTAAACTACTATTATAATATGTAATATTATACTGTTTTTTATTTTTAATATTATAACACATACTATTTCCTCTGTGTACCCTGTTTCCCCATGTATAATGTTGGTTCATCCACCTTCCACTCCCACTTTTCTTCCCTACCCCACCTCAGAATCTCGAAGGTCCACAGTGAAGGAGGAAGAAGCTCCCACTCTTAATCGCCGTCGAGGAGCGATTAAACAGGCCAAGATTCACTTCATCAAGAACCACGAGTTTATTGCTACCTTCTTCAGACAGCCCACCTTCTGCTCTGTCTGCAGAGACTTTGTCTGGTAAGGTGTGTGTGTGAGTGATTGAGTGCCCAGCATCTGCATGCATTTTGTGCTGGATTCCTTGTTTAGCACTTCCACTTCTTTGACTCCGTTGCGATTACACAAAACAAACACTGTGGTATTGGCATGACGCCATAGTGAATCAGTAACTCAAGTGTCATATTGATTGATGTCTTTTGCTTTGCAGGGGACTAAACAAACAGGGATACAAGTGTAGGCGTGAGTATCATCACACGTTCACTATGAGGTTTTGAACTTGTAAACTTCTAAAGCCTTCTTCGTGTGTTATTTCACAGAATGCAATGCCGCCATACATAAGAAATGCATCGACAAAATCATTGGCAGATGTACAGGCACTGCGGCTAACAGTCGTGACACAGTGGTACGTCTGTTATCCTCATTATGTACAGTACAGGTCTTTATTGTTGTATTTCTTCTGGTAGCATGGTTAACGCTGGGTTTGTGTGTGTGTGTGTGTGTCTGCAGTTTCAGAAAGAACGCTTTAAGATTGACATGCCACATCGCTTTAAGACCTACAACTACATGAGCCCCACCTTTTGTGACCACTGTGGCAGCCTGCTCTGGGGTCTGGTAAAACAGGGACTGAAGTGTGAGGGTGAGCAAGGGAGGGTGTGTGCCTGGGTTTATGTACATGTGCACCTTTGTGTGAGGTTCTAATGGTTATTGTCTTCCCATCAGACTGTGGTATGAATGTTCATCATAAGTGCCAGACTAAAGTAGCCAATCTGTGTGGGATCAATCAGAAGCTACTGGCAGAGGCCCTCAATCAAGTCAGCCAGGTAAATGTATGTTTCTATGTGCATGAGGTGAAAAAAGAGTGAGGTGGAAAATGCAGGCACAAAAAGTAAAAACAAACCCTCTTTGACCTCTTTGAACTGCTAACGGCATTGAGACACCACTAATTTGTCCTGATTCCTTTTTGTCTTTGCACCTTTACCAAAATACATATTGAATATGATTAGGACAAAGAAAATCTGTCAAAGAACATTTGTAGACCATGTGCAAAAAACTGTTTTTAATAACAGGAGCGTCACGAGGCACTGAACACGCACAAGACTAGGGCATGAGACAAGACAAGATTTTAACACAATTTTAAAGAAAACTTCTGTGATGAAACATTTGATGCAGCTGAAAGACATAAAAAGACAACTGCAAAAAAGTGCATTCAGAAACTCAGTTTTATTCAATTTTATTTATATATTGCTCTTGACGACAGTCATTGTCACAAAATGCTTTACATATAACTGGCCCAAACCCCCAACAAGCAAACCTGAGGTGACAGTGGCAAGGAAAAACTTCCTTGAGTAGGAAGAAACCTTGGGAGGAACCAAGACTCGGAAGGGGACCCCATCCTCCTCTGGGTGACTCGGGGGCATGAACATTAGTACACATTGTAAACATTAGTTCAAGATTAATCATTAATTAATCATTTTAAGAGGACTGAGGATATAAAATAGTCTGAAGGAAGCTTTTGAATTGTGAGTCGTTGCTGGGGCCGCTTGCTACGATCCACTCAGCCAGCTCAACAAACTGGGCTCTCTTTTGTATGTTTCCTTATGCATCTCTTCACACCGTTACTGTGCATCAGCTTCTAACTTCTAACTGAAGATGAAATCGTCTAATTAAATATTCTGATTGTACTTCATTCAACTAACATGTTCATTAAAACATATAAGAGGTGTAATTCCTGGAAATTTTAAAGATTTGGGGAACATTAGCAGGTACAATTAGACTAGGGTACTGGCTGAAAAAAATTACACCCAAAATCTTCAAGTAACTCGTCGTCTTGTTGCTGCTTTTGGCGTCATGCTGGAAAAACATTCGGTATATGAACTCGGAACCCTGTCAGCAACCTAATTAGAGACAAAATTAGTCAGTCGGCTCTCTCCAAGCCTGTGGTTGGCTGTTTTTTTAATTTTATTTTTTTTATCACATCTATAACGCAGTACCATGTGGAGCAAGCATGAAGGCAGATATAGCATAAAAATAACACTATTTTGTAAGGCAGCTTTTCAACTCAGCAAGAAATATTGTCGTGTGTTAATATTGTAAAGCACGAGAACTGGCAACACCCCTAATTAATATTACGCATCAATTATTTCATTTGTCTAAACTCACAAAAAACGTGGTGTATTTTTCTTTCTTACAGAAGTCTACAAAGCGGTCTGATGCAAGCACACAAGACACTGGTGTTTACCAGGACTTCAACAAAACCCCAGGACCTGGTGCCACTGGTGAGTGTTTCTACAGTATGCATGTACAGTATATTCATTAAGCAGCAGTGATGAAATATAATAATAATAATAATAATAATAATAATAATAATAATAATAATAATATCTTGTAGACGAGCTTCCATACGAAATTATTTGGGAAGGTTCAAGCCCTCGCCCACCCCCCCGGGTCTCCCACCAGCCTCACCTCACTGCTGAACACTTCACTTTCCACAAAGTCCTAGGCAAGGGAAGCTTTGGCAAGGTACAGTCACCCTTCCAATGCCTCTCCTTTCTTCCTCTTAGACTCCAGACTCGGATTGTAGCTCTGTCTGGTTTCTCTCTATCCATCTGCGTCCGCTAGTCTCTTGCTCCGTCTCACCATCCTTCCCCTCACAGGTGTTTCTGGCTGAACTGAAGAACCGTGGAGAGTGGTTTGCAGTCAAAGCCCTGAAGAAGGACGTGGTGTTGATGGACGACGATGTTGAATGCACCATGGTGGAGAAGCGAGTTCTGGCTCTGGCTTGGGACAATCCCTTCCTAACACACCTCTACTCCACCTTCCAGACCAAGGTAGACACAAGTTGTGCTTAAGCTTGTAATGCTTTTACTGTTTTACTTATGTCTCCTCAGCTACGCTCACAGACTCCACTACATAACTTCTGTAATTTGTTTGTGTGGTTAATTATTCTTATCCATTCAGTCATGTTCACTGCATTATCTGTAGGAGCACTTGTTCTTCGTGATGGAATACCTAAACGGCGGAGACTTGATGTTCCATATACAAGAGCGAGGGCGCTTTGACCTCTACAGAGCCACGTGAGACAAAGACACACAGGCAGATGTGCACACACACACACACACACTCTCTTTCTTTCTGTGTCTGACCTCATGTTATGTTTATCTGTAAGCTGTTCAGGTGGAAACTTCAGCTCTGTCTTTAATGTAAACTTGAGTTTGACACTGTATACAGGCAGCTTCTTTTCTTTCCCTCAGATTCTATGCCGCTGAAATAGTTTGTGGGCTGCAGTTCCTTCATGGAAAAGGCATCATCTACAGGTTTTATTTATGTGTACATTTATTCTTACTGATACTTTAAATGTCAGCAGTCTGAGCACAGCAGCTTTTTTGTTCTTAGGGATCTGAAGTTAGACAATGTGATGTTGGACGGAGAAGGTCATATAAAGATTGCTGATTTTGGCATGTGTAAGGAGAGTGTCTTTGGAGACAATCTGGCCACAACCTTCTGTGGAACACCAGACTACATTGCCCCTGAGGTAACATTAGAAATGAATGTGTAATTGACCTAAATGTTCATTTTCACTGATTTCTAATATCTTTGTGTGTTTGTGTTTATGCCCAGATTCTACTTGGTCAGCAGTATTCTTTCTCAGTAGACTGGTGGTCATTTGGGGTGTTGGTGTACGAGATGCTGATTGGTCAGTCACCGTTTCATGGTGACGATGAAGATGAGCTGTTTGAGTCGATCCGCATGGATACACCCCATTACCCGCGCTGGATCACTTCTGATACCAGAGACATGCTAGAGCGGGTAGATACACAAACACAGTCATGAGTACATACACACATCTTAACAAGCCTCACAAAACCCTGCTCATAATTCTACTGTAAAACCTGTAAGTGTGAAACTAAAATTTGGTGACATTAATGCTGAAAATGCAAAACATATCTGAATTAAATTTTTATTATGGGCAGTACAATAAAGGTGCAAGTTATAGTGAATATTAATATCTTTGTAGGACAATTACATTTTATTTATATAGCGCTCCTAACAATAGTTATAGTCACAAAGCACTTTACATATAACCGGCCCAAACCCCCAACAAGCAAGCCTGAGGCGACAGTGGCAAGGAAAAACTCCCTTGAGTAGGAAGAAACCTTGAGAGGAACCTTGAGGGGGGACCCCATCTTCCTCTGGGTGACCGGGTGCATGAATATTTAATACACAGTTAAACATCAGTTCAAGATTAATCATTTTTAAAGAAATAAAGATATAAGAATAGTCCAACATACGCTTTCAAATCCCGAGTCGTTGCTGGGGCTGCTTGCTAAGATCCACTCAGCAACATTAAGCTAAAATTAGTTCAGTATTAAATTGGTAATTTAGTTCAAGTCCATAAGGTCCGAAAAAGTCCTAGCTGGTTCCAGATTATCAAGTCTCCATAGAGTCAAGGTGAGGGTTAAGTTGGTGAAACGTCTGCTTAGGAACAGCTCGGAAATTTGGACAAATACTGTTTAAATAAATTGACTGATAAAACAGTAGATTACCTGACAAAAAATTATGACCTTAACCACAATTTCTCTCCATTTTTCTAAGCCTATTCAAATAATATTTTCAGGCATACTGGCTTTGTCAAGACCTTCTTGAGTATTAGACAATGCTTTGTGCAGTAATCCCAAAAAACAATACATAATATTTGAATTGTTTTAATTATATAGTTAAAGGAACATAGTGAATATTAATTTTTTTATATATCTTTTCTGTTTCCCAACTGCTCATCTCAGCTGTTTGAGCGAGACCCCTCTCGTCGTTTGGGAATTGTAAGTAATATTCGAGCTCATCCCTTCTTCAAGACTGTTAACTGGTCCGCCTTGGAGAGGAAAGAAATTGAACCCCCGTTCAGACCAAAAGTGGTATGATCTCTCCGTTATCACTTCATTTTTTTCTCCAACTTTCTTTCTTCAAACTTTTGTATCTGTTTCTGGACTTGCTTGAGTGCACTGTACTAAACCATGCTGCCCCCTTCCAGCTCTAGTCAAAGTGCATAGAAGCAGAGATGGGAAAAAACATGTAACTGACTTCCTGTTGGCCTTCTCTCACAGAAATCTTCTAACGACTGCAGTAACTTTGACCGGGAGTTTTTAAGTGAGAAGCCGCGCCTCTCTCACTGTGAGAAAGGTTTGATTGACTCAATGGACCAGAGTGCCTTTGCTGGCTTCTCCTTCATCAATCCGAGAATGGAGCACCTAATACAGAAGTGATGAAAAACACAGCACTTGAGCAGGAGGAGGAGGACGTGGCACTTGAGAAGAAGGTCCCAGATGGACTCTTGTTATAGGATCCGAGCATATTTACATTATCTTTTGCAGCAATCAGGCATCTCTCTCCTTTTTAAAAAACAAAGCTCCACTGCACCCCACAATGTTTCATGTAGGCTAGTCCAGCATTTCTGTTAAAAATAAAACAATTTTTTGTACATTTTTGGTTTTCATAGTAATAACAGTTTTTGGCAGGTCCTTGCAGAATCAGTGTAAATATGGTTTAGTTTCATAACGTTAATCAGTCCTTTTTCTCAATTGTAGTCATTTTCATTAGAAAAATAATATTTGACTATTGTATATGTGGACAATATTGAGTACACACTTGAAATGCAGAAAGTAATTTAACTAAATAATACAGTTCGGAAAAAATAAAACAGTTAACTGAAATATGAGGAAAGAGGATGAACGCATAGATTGCAGACCGAGTTTTAATCAGTTTGTGCATGCAATTCTTTCTTGATTTTTCTTGTGCAACATGGAGTTTGCAGGATATAGTGCTTTATGTGCATATGGTGTGTGTTGTGTGTGTATTTGTTGTTGAGATCTAGAAAAGGAACAAGCTTTTAAAACACTTCAAAATGTCTTAATGACTTATGTTTGCACAGATAAACCTCAGATGTCTAATTGTAAAATCATTATGTGGTCAGTGAATGCAGGTACAGAGTATTGTATATAATAAGCAGATGTATATATTTGGACTAGGTTCTGTGGGTTATGTGTATGTGTTATGAATTGTGTGCATAATGTTGGTGTATTGAACTGTTTTTTTTATTACTTGCCAAATAAACCTGAGCATATGATCAAGAAATATGAATTCTGCTGATTAATAATTGTGTTTTCAAGGAAAGGGAGAGCTACTTTAGTAAAGCTGCAATATTCATGTAACTGCAAATTAGTTAGAACTACTTAGGATCGTGCCACAGTTAATGAAGCTGTATGTTTTGCATGAGTTCTCAGTATTTCTCGGTACGCATGGAAGCATGTTAAAACACTTGTTAGACAATTGTGCCCTCTAGTGGATTATCTTCAAATCAAAGCGAAATTCTTAGAAATCTTGATAATCTTTTTTATTATTCATATATAAAATAAATGCAACCGTACATGTAAAACTAATAGTATAATATTGAGAAAACATACCAATAATTTTACAACAGTTACACATATCAGGTATTAGTGTGAAAATCAATTTGCGGTCCTCATACATGATTTCATTATATTAATATTACCGAATGTATCGCTTTCTGCTTCAAATATTTAAATTTGCGTGGTAACGTTCAGCTAGGATCGAACTGCTTTTATTATGGCATGTTCCTGACCACGTATTTTGGATACAGTATCACTATTTCCGACTTCACATCTTAAAATGTTGGCCAAGATCGCGTCTGCGATCTGTATATCATACGGCGTCCGAAAATGCTGCGCACATTACATGCCGATCGAGCAGTCGGTTCCGTTTAGGAGCGGCTGAAATCCGTATTTCTCGAACGCACCCCTGGCAGATAGTTTGGGTTACTCATAGTGAAAGGAAGCGGGGAAGAACAACTCTCTATCTTACCTGTATTCAACTGCTTTTTTTTAATTGTGTCCATGTTCATTGAGTATTGCATCG